>JBBPDH010000017.1:1600936-1611486 GCA_037974565.1 Clupeocharax schoutedeni | reverse complement strand
AACTGTTATCCGGGACAGGAGAGTTTAGAAACCATGCCTACTTTTGCGCTTCAGTTTTCTCTCTGTTTTAAAGGAAGCCAAGCCCTCGCGGCGAGCACAGCATGTGCCGCGTTCGGCATATTTTGGATTTAGACTGTAAATATAGGCTTCTTTTTTTTTCTTACCACATCACAAATTTGTGGTTTTGTAAAGGTTGTCAGTTCTCTGAGGTAAATGTGTCCAGTGTTTTAATGCACAGTAACATTGATGCTCTGTTCTCTCTCTTCCAGCTGATGCCCTAGCTGTGTGTATGGGGAACTGTGCCGGGCACCAGGCCGTGCTTTAGAGGAGCATGATGAAGCTGACGATGAAGATCATGCTGCTGCTGTTCTCAGTACTTTTAACTCGGCCACTGCTGGGCCAGGCCAGGCCTGCTACTCCAGAGCAAGGTGAGGAACTCCACACCTGTGGTTCTGACGGCATGTTTTAAACATTCCACTGATGGTTTGCTGGTTTATTTGGCTTATCTAAAAAAATGTGAAAGTGTCTCCAAGGATCATTATACTTTTCTTAATTATGACATGAAAGTGAATTATATTATATATTCTATAGGAAGCAGAGAACTTTATTGATCCTGGAAGAAATTGCTTATGTCAGTCTGCACACTCTCAGAGAAGAGAACAATATAAAATATATAGTCTAAAACTCAGAGAAATGCTAGGGGTTTAAATACTATAGATAACTTACAACTGACTTGTTTCAGGGTTTCAGCGGGGCATTAAAAAGCATCAAGTCATTACATTAATTTTTCAAAAATGAAGGCCTTAAATGGCATTAAAAAGCATTAAATTGTTTTATACAGGCATTAAAACGTATTAGCAATATTACCAATTTATCTTGAATATAGTCTGTATAATGAATAACTTTTGTACGATAAACACGGAACCAGTTTGGTCATTATTTCTGGCCGGTCTGAAATTGTGTGACACAGATGTTTTAAGAGCGGCGACTGTGATGTGGAGGGGAAAAATAAAGCAGAAAAATGGGAGAGTGCAAATTCCAGAAAGCGTGGCGGAGGATGAAGAGTTTAGGATGTGGTTGCAGCCTGTTGAAGGTCAAAATGGAGAAGGATTGTGTAACGTCTGTAAGAGGGGGTTTAAGTTGGGTACAATGGGAATCAACGCCGTTAAATCGCATACGAAGTCCGAGGGACACAAATCGGCGCTAAAAGGCGAGATAGCAATGAAAGCAAATGAATGAAGGCGCTGTAATGAAGTTTAATTGTATTTGCTTTAGCGCCTTAATGTTCCATACAGTTTTAGCCTCTAAGAGTTCGAAGTTTCAGAATATTTTTCTGTTCAGACTTGATGAAATCTGTGAATCTGCAAATAAACACTGACATTTGAAGCTGTCTCCTGATCCATCTCTAATTCTGTTCAGCAGAGGAATATATGTTCATTGTTGCCTCATTGTAAGACCGCATGAAAAAATGCATTATAATATACACGCATTCAAAGACAGGCGTGTTAGTTATTTGTTGCGTATGGCATTAAAAATGTTAGAAAGGGTATTAAAAGGCATTAAATAAGATTTGAAAATCCTGCAGAAACCCTGTGTATGTAATTCAGAGATGATGTAACCTGACTGGTTGCCGTCAATTGATGCATCATAGAGAAACCAATAGACTCTGATTTACTTACAGCTGTGCTGCTAGGTCTGTTCAAATATGGCCCATGTATTTACTAAATACTCAAACCTGTAAGCTTCATATTTTCTATTGTATTATGTATGTAAATTAGTGGTGGAAAAAAATCACTGATGGGACGTAGCTCTGAGAGCATCAGCCAAATGCCGTAAATGTGCATTTGTATCTTAAACATTATTCCTTATGTGTGCGATTCAGCTGTAAATGTTTCGTTTTAAGGCAAAACCAAAGCTCCCATTGAAGAATGACATCAAACAGTGTTTCAGGAATTTACTTTGTGCTGTATGTAGGTGCTAAGCATGTCTGAAAGACTCTTTACATAATTTAATTATTCAGAAATGAGTACGGAAATGGTGCAATCCCAATTGGACGACCAAGTCTAAGCAGCAGAACTTCAGGGCTCTGCCTCTTCGCTGACTCCAGTGGTCGACTCTGGTTTGCAATTTTTTACTAAATGAACCGCTGGCAGAGACAGAGCATACACTTCCAAAGCGTCTCGGGCTCCTCGCTGGGTAGAGACCCATTTTTATGAAGCCTTCTAGACCTCCAGGTATCTGGAGGTGAAGGTTTTCTGTCGAGGACAGTGATCATGTTCCTGCTGACCTAGTCTGAGGAAGTGATGCACACCTGCACACCATGTGGGTCACAGAAAAGCCCAGTTCAGGCGTTCATGTTTTGATATAACCCTTCACTCGCCTTTCCAAAACATGTCCGAGGATCTCTGGGGAAGCTCGGAGCGTGAAGCAGGTTTAACTCCATGCCCTACACTCTACACCCGGATGATAAGAGGAGGAGGGTGGTGTAGGAGGAGGAGGTGTAAGGGAGCCCACCATGAAATGAAATCCTGAAAAATGTGTCTCCTGGCAACATTCCAGCAGAGTGAGGCGACTGTGCGGCTCACAGGCCTGAACGTGCTGCTCCTTCACACTGAAAACTGCAGAAACTCCACATTTCAACCAAACTGCTTTATCAAATGAACACGTCCTCCTTGTTTCTGTCCTTCTCTTTCTGTTTCTGTTTTTCCGTCTTCCTGTTTCTGTTCTGTTCTTTTTGTTCTCTGTGTCTCCCCCTCTCTCTCTCTCTGGGTCTCTCTCTCTCTCTCTCTCTCTCTCTCTCTGTCTTTGTCTCTGTGTGTCTCTGTCTCTCTCGCTCTCTCTGTGTACCCCCCCTCTCTCTCTGTCTCTGTCTCTCTGTCTCTCTCGCTCTCTCTGTGTACCCCCCCCTCTCTCTCTGTCTCTGTCTCTCTGTCTCTGTTTCTCTCTGTCTCTCTCGCTCTCTCTGTGTACCCCCCCCTCTCTCTCTCTCTCTCTCTCTTTGTGTTTGTATTCTATTTATTTTGCCCCCCCACACCCTCTTTTGGTTTCATTTCCACCACTCTCTGTATTTATGGGTTGGTGGTTTGTGTTAACCTGTGTGTGTGTGTGTGTGTGTGTAGTCATTTGTATCTGTAGCCTCCAGCTATGAAAAAATACCACCACCCCCTATCTATTTTCTCTCTATCCTCCTTTTGTAATGAAAAGGTATTTGTTGTCAAGGGAAGACTCAACTACCAGGGAAGCTATAAATTACTGCTCTTTTTTTTTTTTTTGAGACAGTGAGCACTCCGCCCTGTGGCGGTATTCCACAGTAGAGATCGTGTTTCTGGGAAAGAGTGTTGACTTTTCAGGAGAGAAAATGAGTTTTGTGCAATCCAGGTGGCGTTAATGAAGTCTGAGCATCAGTTTAGGCTTCATGTGAAAATAGAGTGATATTCCATTTCAACAGAAATACCCAGCATTAGACTGTATGGGGATCGTTTGATTGACCCCGACCTCCAGGAACCTCCTGTGAGACGAATGGAGGAGGAAGGAGGGACGAGATAGAGGAAAAGGTTTGAACGAGATGGATTATCTTTTCACCCCTTCGGCCACTCCATCACCAAATGGTCAGGCGTTTTCGGAGGCCCGGTGCCCTTTTCCCCTCCTTTTCTGTCCTCCTCCCTTCCTCCTGTCACAGTAAACAGCGGCCTGTTTCCCTGCTCCCCCTCTGCTTTCCCCCGTTTCCTGTGGAATGAATGATAGTTTCAGCTGTCGAAGAGTGCACCCGACGTGCCGGCATTTGTGCGGTTTGTCGTCCTCCTTCTCCTCCTCCTCTCCAGGAAAGAAAACAAACGAAACCAAACACCAGGACCTCAGCAAGTGTTGCTTCAAACGCAGTCCTAACGTAATCAGGAGATGTAATTGTAGCAGCCTACGTTTGTTTCATTTCTAAGGCCCTATTTTTGCCTTTGCTTTGTTTCTTTTTTTGAAAGAAAGAGAATGAAAGGGAGGCGGACAATTCATTCATTTCCATAACCATGTCCATATGTAGATGAGTTGTTTGGAAATGTCCCTTGGTTCTGTGTAGGACTCGCTTCCTGTCCTGAATTTACAAAGACGATCGGTTTCATCAAGTCAAACCAGGCGTTTCTTCCTTGTCTTTTACTAAGGCCACGTTGAGTTCTGAGCCTGGGTTTGCACCGCAGACCCAGACCTAAATATAATCTAAATAGGATGTTTGGTCAAAGCCTAAGTTTAACTTATGAGACAGAAAACCCACTGTTTGCATTTGACGAATCTACTAGAAGTCAAATGTGAGGTTTTGAAGTTCTAGGGAAGTTACCTGCAGGTATCTGTGTGTTTTAGGCCCCTTTTCCAGAAAGGATTGTTTATGAAAGGTTTGGGGCCGCTGTGTTTAAGGGGTCTGTCATTTCTTAAGGGCATGAGGGGCCCGCTCATGTGCATGGGGGGCCCCTGTTGAGGACCACGCTGAAGATCAGTTCCCTGTGGGTTTTTTTACTGTGAACTTTCCCCTTCAGAGAGTGGGGGACATGTCAGTCAAAAAAGGGAGGAAAAGAAAGGACTGCCAGGAAAGGAGAATTAGTCAAAGCTGGACTTGTGGCGGGTCTGGACCTGGTTTATGTGTTCCAAGCTCCCACGTGTTCAGATTTTAAATAACGACAAAACCAGTTCACGGCGCTTTGCAAAAGAAAATGAAACGTGACCATTGGTTTGTTTAGGTGGTTTGTACCATCATCAAGTTCAGGGTTCATTTTATCCCAATAGATTCTTGAAAGGCTGGCCAGTGGAAATGCAGATGCCTAATTAGAAGTCTTCCGCAATCATCAGCATCCAATTTGACTTAAGTTCCTGGGAGACAAGAGGTTACCTATAGAAGTGCTCTTGGAGCGGGGCAATTAGATATTTGAGGGAACACTGATGTTGTTCAATGGGAACGTGCTTCATTGTCCGTGCACCACAGTACTAGGTCAGCGTGGATTCTTTTGTGTTTTCCTGGAATGTGTGTGTTGTGTACGGCCATGTAGTGCCCTCAGTTCCACAGTAATTGCGGTACTCCTGTGGTACTGATTGGGTTCTTTTGTGGGGAAAAATGCTGCAGTGAACTACGGATCAAAAACAGTGTTAAGTGGTGGATTTTGGAGGAAAATGTAAAAAGATTTGTGTTCTTTGGCCGCTGGGACCCCGGATTTGTCAGTTTATTTTTGCTTTAGTGTTCATTCACAATTCTCTGAACATCTAAACAGCATAAAGGAACTAATGATCTTGCGGTTTGCTGCCATTTCATTATTTGCAATATTGTTTGCCTTAATGACGCTAAACTAGTAGTTGACAAGAAAATATAATCTTCAGAAATCAAATAGTTGTGCTTCCCATTTGGACTTGCTTCAGTGCGATCTCCACTTTGCATTTGTTCAGTGAGACCATGTCCACTAAAAGAAAAGCCCAGAGATCGACAGGCAGAAAATCATCGTATAAGGACACTTTACTGAAGGAGTCGCTGTAAAGCAGCTGCGATTTGTTCTTTGTCGTGCACTTGCATGCACTGTAACTGTGAAGCTTAATAGGAATTTGTTAATAATTTACTGAAACAGGAGAGTTAATGAGCAAAGATTGCAATTACAAGGAAACGGGTGCGCCATGTAGCCGACCACTTTGAAACTCTGGACTAGTAGTGCGGAAAGTTAATTGTGCTAAATGGAATGTATGGGATGAATGGGTGGGTGTGTGTGTGTCTGTGTGTGTGTGTGTCTGTGTGTCTTATCTATAGATATATTTTCACAACGACCTGCTTACATTCCTTCTTTTTACACAAACACACACACTCTCTCTCCCTCCCCTTCTCCCTCTCTCTCTGTCTCTCCTTTATTTTGAATCCTCCTTCCCTTTTTCTCTCTCTCTAATACACACTCGCTCTCCCTGTGTGGAGATGGGGACGGGTGGGGACCGAGGGAACAATAGCTGTGATTCAGCATGGCAGCCTGAGCTCACCCCCACTGCCCCCTGCAGAGAGAGTGAGTGTGTGTGTGAGTGTGTATGTGAGTGTGTGTGTGTGTTGTGATTGTTTGTAGAACTGCAGTCATTGTGAACAAATGCTATTAGCATCTAAGGCCTGATGAGTCCTGGGCCTGAGTGCAGTGTGTAAAGTGGGGGCAGGGAGAACCTTTTTCTCACCATTTGCTCCAGAAGCTCCTCACCAATCAAAGCACTTGATGGGTATTCCAGTCAAGCCAATCAAATTTGCTAATCAAATCCACATGGGCGAGGTTTTGGATATCTGCTCTGGGACGGTTTTCGCAGCCTTTGTGACCATTTTCCCAATTTGAATATTCACAGTTTCAAACGAATAGTTTTTCAAGTTAAGAACACACAGGTTAAACAGAACACACAGGTTAAACAGAACACACAAGTTAAACGTTACTTTTATTGAACGCTAGTCAGTTTGGACTCACTGATGGAGACAGTAGTTATAAAGCAGTTTCGGTCAATCTACAGATATGTAATTAATTTGTGTGCAATACAGGCAACCAAGGCAATACAAGCTGGAATAAGAAACGGCAGAAAGAACCCAGACTGATTCCCCTCCGACCGCCGGACAGCAAGGGAATAGCAAGGAAAAATTGTGGAGAAAAACATTCAAAGGGTCCATAAACATTATCCTTATATTTGGACACCCCCCCCCCCTTGCCGGCTGGGGCTTAGAACTGCTGTAAGCTGAGTAGGCAGTTGTGTACAAGTTTTTGTGACCTCACAAACACAGAGGATTCAAACAAGACCCCCTTTGAAGTTGAGTCAGCATGTTTGCGTGCAGCTTCGGCCTTCAACAATTAGATTTTCCATGATCTGGGCTCTAAGAAATGTTTAGACGTGTCCAGAGCTGTGAAGAGAACTTCAAAAGCTGGTACGAAGATCACGAAAGCCTCATAGTTTTGAGAATGATGTTGTGATCAACTTAACATCTGGAATTTATTATGCTTGAAAAGTGATCAGATTTCCAGCGCTGCTTCCCTCTCCAGCTAACCCACCGACACGCTGCTGCTTCCTCCAGGAAATCCGAGTGGTCACTCTGTGTTTGTATTGCTTCCTATTCTCTGACTCTGTCTCTCTGTCTCTCTCTCGCTCAGTTCCAGCACGCCGGCTGTGCCTTTATCCCCTTTCGAACTTTCCTGCTTTCCAAACCAGCACAGGAAAAATAGCCTCCTTTCATGATTCGGTATCATTAACATGATTTTCAAGGACGTCCATCAGTTGTTCCGGAGAGCATGAGGACCCAGGCCTTCCACCCCACCTGCTTTTTTATTTTTTTGTTTTTTTCCTCCTGAAAATGCAGACTTTGATCCGACTTAATCCCATCACGGAATCAGAAGAATCAGCTTGCCCGTGGATTCCAGGAGACTGAGGCTCAGCGGGGGGGTTGGGGGGGGGGTCATGCTCTGAAACTTCATGATAATTCGAGTTGACTAGGAAAATATTACCAAACGGAGCTTACTTCTGCATCTTAGGGCTGCAACCAGATGTTTAAGTTATTGCGATGTTGCCCTTTTGCAATACTGCTATCACAGAATCAGTGATCTGACTAATCAGAGCTGTGTAACCACAGTATGAGTGTTTTGTTCATATTGTGCTGCCCTACTTTGTGTTTATTGGCAATCGCTCTACAATTTTTTTTTGGCAATCTAATTTTTTCTCTCTCAATTGGGCCCTAAGCCGAGTTTGTCATTAGTGGTCTCAAATGTCCCTGATTCCACCCCCCCTCGTTCATGCCTGGTTGCTTTCCAGCATCTGTCCTCTATAACTTGAGCAACTTTTTTATCTCCAGCTTGCCATTATGCATGGTTTTTGTTCCTTGGCCTGCTTCATGACCGGGTAGATGTCCAGGAAGGAAGCATTATGATTAACTGCCATAAATCAGCTGATAAAGCTACCTGCCTTATTTCATTTGAGAATGATTTCCTCTCGTTCGCCGTGAACTGGTGGTTTCTTTGTCCATAAAGCAGCTGGCCGGGTCAACAAGAGGATATTGAACTTTCTCCGTCACACAATTGAGAATTGCTATGACCTTGTGTGTGTTCGTTTGGTTTTTTTTTTTCTTCTCCAAACTTAACGACCTGATTCATTCTAGATCGCTCAGCAATTGTCCCAAATGCAATAATCACATGAGAGACGTTTGTGGTGGATTTGTCTCTATGATTGATTGATGTGTGACAGATTGCAGTACATTACAGGAAGCACAGGGGGTGGTATGGCTACTGTTGTATTGTTTATTAAAGTAAAAAATTGCGCACAATCGTATTTAGTCCTGTGATTACACATCTTAGAGTGTTTTTGTTTTGCGGATGTATTTGAATGTGTGTTTTAAATTCAGGCTTGTGTGTGAGAGAGAGTAAAGTAAGGTAAACTCTGGTCGGAGAGGTAAAAGAGGAGGCTGAGAAAAGCACTTCAAAGTGACGTGCTCGTTTACTCTGCTTTTACGGGACTCTTTTATGGCTGGCCTGTGAACCACAGTAATAACAGAAATGTTGATGGGCTTATCAGAGAGAGAGAGAAAGAGAGGTAAGAGCTTTCTCACTCTCGCTCTCTCTCTCTCTCTCTCTCTCATGCTCTTGTTTCTTTCTTTGTCTCTTTTTTATCTTTGTCTGTTTATTTCTCCTCTTCTTCCTTTTTCTCTCTTTTTCTTCTTTGTTTCTTTTTGTCTATTTGTTTCTGTCTTTCTCCTCTCTTTTTTTCTGTTATTTCTCTGTCTGTCTACCTGAATGTTAGACTCTCTCTCTGTCGCATGCTCGCTCTCTGTCTGTCTGTCTGTCTGTCTGTCTCTCTCTCTCTCTCTCTGTCTGTCTCTCTCTTGCTCTGTCATGTGTTTTAGAGGGGAAAGTTGAGCTCCCCCTGTAACCCCTCGGTTCCTGTCAGGATTAGTAGCCTGTTAGACACATGCAACGCAGGAAATACCTTAACTGGGCCCTACTGGGGGTCACCATGGTTACCCTGCCCAGGAACCTGCAGCTACAGGCCTCCTGAATATTTTCTCCCCCCGAAACTTTTCCATTGTTTGCGTGGCTCTGTTGGTAGAGGTAGAAGGCAATGGCCAACTGTGAACCCTGGGTTAACTTCAACATACATTTTAAAGCAAAAACTATATCCGTCTCTGTCAGTACCATACTAGCCAGTTTGGACTCTTGTTTTTCATTGGTAGAAATATATTAAGCAGATTTGTTTGCTGTCCTTGTTGCATCACACACTTAAGGCCCTTTTTTAGGAAAATTGACCTTCCTGAACAAAGCTTGATATTCTTGGAGCAATATGAAGTGTCCAGTGTGATGTCTATTCATTCAAAGGCCGCAGAATAAATCCGAGTCGAGTTGAATTGTATCGTATTCAGTAAACATTTCAATATGAAGTGCTTGGCATTTGCGCTATTCTCACCTCAACCTGTTGTCATTTAAGCAGCGGCAATTAGCATGTGACATAAGCATGTCCTATCTCACAAATGAGCCTTTTATATGGAGGACGGAACATAGACCCCCTACGGTCTGTTGTTTGTGTCCCCAACAAGAACCATTTCGTCTTAAGTAGGTGGATGGACTTTCTAGTCATTTGGGCACAGTTGGAGGATGGAAAAAGCGTCCTGATGGCCAATGCATCAATGTTATTGTGTTGACCACCACCGGACCCTCTTAGGAAATGAAGATACTCTTGGACCTCCCCCCACTGTCGTCAGGAGCAACAGGGGGGCTCAGGTGGTCAACTCCAACACCACCTCCCCCCCTCCGCATTTGGCCCACAATTGAATTTGGGCTCCCTCTTAGGTTCGGCCTGACAATTGGCCCTTGACTAATTCAAGCCAAGATTCGATTTTACTGGATCAGAGCTTTGAGTAAAGTCTTTACAAGCCTGAGTTTTTGGAGCCAGGAAACAGAAACGGGAGTTTGTGATTTGATAAAAGAGATTGGAGGGGCGATATTTTTGCTTGCCACTGGAAAAAAAACAATGTCATGTTCTACTTGATTTACACCAGAATGAAAATCGCTAACAATTGTCAGAGCACAGAGGTCGGAGCCCTATGAACCTTAATTTGGCTGCACAATAATGGACATGTTGCTCTTAATGCTAGCCAGTGATGCGAATATGTATGAAGACTGAGCAATTTTATTTCACAGTTTGTTTTTCAGAGAAGATAAACACAGACCATATATATGTTTGTCTTAAGGAGAGCAGGTTTAGGTATTTTTAATTGTAAATAATGAATGTAGTTGCTGTCTTTTGATAGTCATTTTTAAATGTGGGACCACTGGTTCCTTCATACAGATAAGACGACAAAAACATCTCAGGCTTTGAGACCTGACCTGGTAAAATACCACATTACTACTAAATATCAATATTGCTGATCTCTACTATGTGCAGTAATGTACTCCTGATCACTTTTGGTTACCTTCCAGTAAGTTATTTATCTATAAATGACTCCAGCATTTGTGTATATAGTAGAGGTCGACCGATATTGAATTTTACCGATACCGATAGCTAGGTTGGTCCGTACTTGCCGATAACCGATAAAT
>JBBPDH010000017.1:1583231-1593472 GCA_037974565.1 Clupeocharax schoutedeni | reverse complement strand
CCCAAAATGCACGATTAGAACAAGAATGAGTAAAATCATTAGGATGAAACTTTTAAAATTCTGAATAAAGTGTGTGCTGAAGTAAAACTAAGAAACTGCCGAAAGCAGAAGCGAGCGGATATTAAGTATTTCTGCGCATGCGTAGTCTGTCGTTCTAACGGAAATGACGTAGGGGCTTGAGAGTGTATGGGTCCTGACAGAGGACGCGCGCTCTCAGGCCCTGCTGCAGCCAGACCCTCTTGGATATTTTAAATATATAATAATGGGGTATCATTTATTTGTATAAATACCTATACGTATATTTATGTCACTCCTTAAAGGCCGGGCCATGAATGTAGTTTCTGATATTAAACCGGTCCGTGATGAAATAAAGGTTGGGGACCACTGCACTACAGTGTCCATGAATTATGCACAATAAGTGGTGGCCGATGTTTGTCTTATCAGTAATATTAGACATCTGGTTTCCTGCTATGTTAGGGAAGACCCATTTCAAGCAGCCCAGGCCCAATACTATTGTACCTGTCCTAAAGTTCCTCTCACCTTTAAGGTAACAGTTTGGGCCCATCCTTGGGTTAAAAAAAGGGTCTGCTGGTCTTTAAAAAACTGACTACAGGAAAACATTAGAAAAACAGTATATTTCCTTTCCTTTCACAGCAGCGCAGTTTTGTGGGTTCCTTTCCTGCAATTTTTGGAAATAGCTTGTGTCTACACCCTCACAGCACATTTTCAAGCTGTAAACTGTTCTGCTCTGGATGCTCAGTGTGAACCTTTCAGTCAAACTCATCCCATCCCAAGATCCAGTCAGTTACTTGAAGTATTTAATAATACAATTATTTCTGAAGTTTTCTGGTGATAACATTTTGTAAAAGCAGTTTATTATTAATAATAATAACAATAATAATATTTATCTGGGGGTGGGCCCAAACTTATGCACCTGCAGTAAACATCCGAAGGTGTTTACCTAATGTCTAAACCAGAATCTTCTCTTTAAAAGGGCTGTAGAGGGTGAAAAGGCATGTTTACAGCAGGCAAAGTGTTGCTTACATTTTACATTTGGACCAGAGTGTCCGTTAATGTATGTAATTTGTAAGCTTTCGGCTTCCAGAACAAAACTAAAGCTGCTTCTCCAGGTCTTCCATAAACCCGGCAGCGGTTCCCACTCGCTTCCATCAGTTTGGCAGTCTGGCGGTTCAAAAGAGTCTCTATAGCCTGTGTGGGAGATTACCAAAGGATAAGGGATCAGTGTAATGTATGGCTTTGAATGTGGCATGGAATGCGACTGAAGCATTGAAGACTTTCTGTGCGCCAAGGAGGTGTTATTTATTTAGTTACCACCTCCCAGACTGCTAAGTAGTGCAATGACGGAAGCTGCCCTAGATGAGCAGTGTTAAACAGGGGCTGAATTCGAGCAGGCTATAATCTTATCTCAAGATAGTCTCACTGTAATGCATAATTGTTGGTGGTGGGTGTTTTTTAAGCTGTTATTTTCACAACTAACGCTTTTTTTTGTTGTTGTTTGTCTTCCCCCGCCCCTGCATCTGTGCCCGTGTGTTTCAGAGCGCTCCCCCCACAGGCCTATCCTACAGGCCGGCTTGCCCGCCAACCGTACGGTGGTGGTGGGAAGCGACGTGGAGTTTGAGTGTAAAGTCTTCAGCGACCCTCAGCCCCACATCCAGTGGCTCAAACACATCGAGGTGAACGGCAGCAAAGTTGGAAGCGACGGACTCCCTTACGTCCGAGTCTTAAAGGTGAAAAACGGCGACTTTTTTTTTTTTTTTTTTTTTTTAGCTCCTATTAACAAGTTCTTTTATGGCTTAAACGCTTTAGACGACTGGGTTTCAGGTTTAGAAATTTCAAAATAAAACTCTTACTAAATAGTACTAAATACACTATGTGCACAAGAAAGGTGGATATTAATACTTAATCATTTAAAAGAATATGACAAAGTATTAATATGTACATTTGTAGCAGATTATCATGGACAACAAAAAAGTCTCCCTTTAACATAACTGCTGCTGCCTCAAAAGGCGGTTGCTGTAGAAGCATCGCTTCAACTACAGGGAAACGTATTGGAATTGTTGTAAGTGGTAATATGCCATAGATGGGACAGATAGAGATTAGGTTCAGTTAGCAATCAGTCTTGGAATGTCCAGAAAGAAGTGTCCAGCCAGAACAGCGTCTGTTTGGGTGAATGTTTTAAAAAGGAACGCCAGTCATGCTAGTGGGAAAACCTTTTAACTGCATTTACTGTGTTGTTGTGAGTGTAACCATAGCGACATCGTGTTTCCCATTTATTGGAGATTAATATCACAATGACGTACGTTTCTCATTGGATTTCATGATCATAGACTTCAGATACCAGGCCTGGAGAGACCTCGCGTTCTGTAAACTGCTATTTTAAGTATTGTTTGCTTTGAACACTGATGTCCTGTGTTCAGTTTAAGACATTTGTTTCTCACCTTTTGCCGAATTGCACTGTCCGGCTTGAACAGCTTACTCCGGAAACGAGCAGCGCTTGTGGGGGTTGGTTGGGGCAAATCATAATCCACTTTCCCGCAGAAACGGCCCATTTACACCCTCTCGTCCCCGTCTGGTCAACATGGGAACCTGGAATGACGGCTGGGGTCTTTGCGCAATGGGGTGACATTTACGTTTGACCTCTGACCTCTGTTTGACCTCCGCAGCACTCTGGGGTCAACAGCTCGGACACGCAGGTGCTGACACTGTACAACGTGACGGAGGAGGAGAGTGGGGAGTATATTTGTAAAGTATCCAATTATATAGGCGCCGCCAACCAGTCAGCATGGCTCACCGTCACTAAACACGCCTACACAGGTAAAACACCACCTACAGGAGCCTATAGGGGGAATAAAGCCATAAAAACAGAGAGAGAGAGTGAGAGAAGGTGGGCGGGGTATCAGTGGGACAGACAGACAGGCGGAGAGCTTAGCAAGCAGTTAGGTGCCAACATTAACACACATCTCTCCCTCCCTCCCTCCTTTTTTCCTCTGGTGCCCCGGACTGTGAATGATGCCATGGAAAAACCCAGCAGAGCTGACTGGAAGTGTTTGAGCTGTCATTAATGTCGGACTCTGTCTTTCTTTCTTCATCCCTCTGTTACCCCGTGCCCTCCTAATAAGGGAACGTCTTGTACCCTCTGTTGAATAGCTGCTGCTGGTGTGGGCTTCAAAGGATTTTAAGGCAGGTAACAGTTGAGACCTGTCTGAATTCTTTCACCTGACGGATGGCATCTGTCTGTCTGTCTGTCTTGTCTGTCTCTCTTCCTGTGTCTGTCTGTCTGTCTGTCTCTCTGTGTCTTTCTCTGTCTCTCTCTCTCACTCTGTCTCTTTCTCTGTCTCACTGTCTCTTGTCTGCTCTGTCTCTCTGTCTCTCTCTCCATCTGTTCCAGTGATCTGTCCCAACTTGTATTTATTGGCTCCTCTCTGTCCGAGTTCCCTCTCTGCTGGGTAAAGTTCCATGTAGCCCATCTCGTGCATGTAGAGATGGACTTTAGGTTGGTCATGTGGGTGAATGTTTACCCGCTGGCCTGTTCCCCCGATTTGATTCCCCGTTGCCAGGTGTGGGGTTTCTTTGGCAGGTGCAGCAGTTCCCTCTTACTAACCAGCCCCTAATCATCAGCAGCAGCAGCAGCAGGTTCGTCGCTGGAGACAGCCTCCAACTGGGAATATTACTACTGTGAATAAAGGTGGAAGGACATGTGAACCTCTTTCACCTTCCATGATTGTTCCATCTTCAAACCCCCTGTTTTTTTTGTTTTTTTTTTCCTGGGTGCTCTTTCTCGAGAGCTTGCTTTCCATCTCCTTTCATCCCTACATCAGAAGCCTCGCTCTGCCGGGTTTATTTCTGGTGTTCTCCTGCTTCATCCTCTGGTTCTTCTCTCTTAGACGGCAGGCCTCAACACCACGGATAAGGATATGGAGTTGCTGCAGCTCAGGAATGTGACTTTAGAGGACGCAGGGGTGTACACCTGTTTGGCTGGCAACTCTATTGGCAATTCCCATCACTCTGCATGGTTGACTGTCTATGAAGGTATCTACGGTTCTTTTGGTGCTCTCTTTCGGTTGACTTTTTTTTTTTTTCTTCTTTCCTATCCATCTGTCCACCAACAGCTCACACAAAAGGCCTATTTTCAGTCGCCCCATTACAGTCCAGTCATTGCAGCCTGCAGTTAAAAACCCCAATCAGGAGTTGCTGCAATTGCCATTGTAACCACAAAAAGGCAAAAGCATACAAACCACTAAGGGACACAGTGGGTATATTTGCCATACTGTTAGTAAACACATGACTGTTCCTTGAGTGGTCGTAATGCAGGTCTTGATTACTGTTTGGTTCTTTAATGAAGAGGTTGAAGAAGATGAAGCTGCTTTTGTTACATAAAATACATTCAAGTTTACTTGTGGTCACCCCACTGCGGTCAAAGCCAGCTATTGATAGCTTTATTTCCTGCACAAGTTTCATCAAACCCATCAGTTCCTAGTGTTGCGGCTGAAAAGGTCTCCTCTTGTGTGGAAGCCACTTCCTCTGCATGGTTTCAACCGTTCCTCCAAGATTTATGGAAGAACGGTGAACCATGATGGTCTGTCCTTTTCTTTCCCTTTCTGTTGAAATGGAACTAATAAGCCAAGTCAAAGCCCTCCCACCGTCCAAACTGAGTAATAGATGGTTCTTAATTACATCTCTGCTGAGAACATGGTGCCTGGATGCTTCCACAACTGGGGTGCCATTTGATACTGCAGTTTCAAATATGTATGTAAAGTTAAGACAATTAAACATTGCTAATGATTACTTGTAGCTTGATGATTCCGATACAAAGCTATAAAAAAAAAAAGTGAGATTTCTTTAAATTAATTAGAAAATGTCATTGTTGGATGACCAAGAATAATTACTAATTAAAATGCCACATGCATTAATGTGTGAAATATGTGAGTCCTCCATTATTGGTTAAGAAAATTACCTACATTTTCACCTTTTTGAAATTAATAGCATAGAAAATCAAAGGGGAAAGAATTTTTCTCCCTTATTTTCAAATGTAACTTGAAATTGACCCACAAGTATGCCCTGATAGCCAATCTCTGGATCGAACAGAAATGATTCCTTTTAAAAATGAGACATTAAAGGAAACGGTTCAGTCAACAATGCTAAGGTTGCCAACACTAAATGATTATATTGACAATATTGGCATTACTCGCATCATTGTAACGTGTGAATACTAGCTTTTCCACATGGGTTGACTATTAATTAAGTGTTCATTTAGTGCTAATTAAAGCTCAACCCTGTTACTCACTTAATCCATTGTCAGTAAAGAATACGTGCAGAAAATAGAGATCATTCCTGAAATGGACTAACGAATATTTTTTGCATGGTTAAAACATTGTCTTGGAGTTGGAATTAAAATCAACTTTTATTTTTAAGTTGAGGGTTAAATGACACCCTGATATGTTCATGTATCACTGTGGAATTTGCACACAGGTCAACCATGTTTATACAAAGTATTGATTTTTAATGGAGGACTTAATAGAGTTCAGCCATACCTCTGTCTCTGTCAGCGTTTGGTCGTTCAGAATAAAGAATTTTCTTCAGGCCTTTCCCTGTTCTTAGTCAAATCTGTTGGCCTCAGCTCAAAATGGGCAGGTTCTGAAGCAACTGTCCATTGTCCTCGATAATGAGAGGTTTTTCGGCTCCCTGCTAAGTACAGGGAAACGTGTGAAAATGATTGTCCCTGTTAATGAACCGCATGCTGTAGACGCGGCGAACAGCGATGAGGTTGAAAAGCACAGTTGGAGAAATGTTTATGGTGCTGATTTGGCCTTTCTCTGCAAGTTCCATTTTGCAACCCTTTCCTTTCCATATTTACCTCATTAATAAGTCTCCTTCAAAATAACGTCTGTGTTAGGCATGAAAATTGACAAAGCCACCAAAGAGTGTACGACATCTGTATCATTTCCTCTTGAGAAATGAAGATCCTGCGCACTCTTTGGGTTCACCTCGATAAACAATCCCTGGTTGGGAGCAGATCCATTCTTTGCAATGGAATCAGTTTATCGGGCTGTTTGTCAATCAAAGCCTCAACACTTGGGTTCTTGGGTACTTTTGTGTATATGGTGTTGGTGTTTTAGCTAAAATAGGGTACCTGTCCCCTTACTTCTTGTCCTATTTACTTTCCAATAATGCTTTAGATGGGGAAAAAGAACAGTAAACACGAGTTACATACAGAAAACATCCAACAGCAACCAGTACACAACAGTACAGTTACTGAAGCTAAGAAACACATTTACTTCAAGTTTTATGTCCTTTTTGCACATCATGTATGATTCATGAGTTGTTTTTGTGTGTGGAAATGTACCTTCTCTGTCCATTATGAGTGCAAGTGTCTAGTTTTATTTTTAAGCCGGAGCCTTAAGGCTAGAAAAAATTGCTTCCTTATAGTAAGAAGTGGCTTTATCATCCAGATTTATCATGTAACATTACCCCATGACCTAGCTGGCTGATTATGCAGCGCTGACATGTACCATCTCCTAGATTAGAACGCAGCCTCCTGGCCAACACACGCCAGTAAATCTAGTTTCATTTATATGCTATAGTTTATCTTAAATGGCCACCTTAATTCAGACAGCCTCCTTTTCTGCTTATGCAAGAGTTTACATGGGACGTTATGGTCTTATCTGGAGGAGAAGGCTGCCAAGTGTCATGAGCAGTAGTTTCCTTCTCTGCCAGTGCATAAGCAGAAGAATGTGGGCTGAAACCCGATGCTTGAAAGACGTGATTATGGTGCTACAATAGGAGTTTGTGCTCTATGCAGTGTGGCAGTCATGTTAAAGGCTCTGAGCACTTTTTCCTCCCCTTCTGTGTTTGTGTATCTCTTTTGTTTGGGTGGGTTTTGGTGGTGTTGTTTTGGGTGGGTGTGGTGGTTGTGTGCGTGTGTGTGTGTGTGTGTGTTATGAAGTGTGTTTATTATGGGTGTTTTTGCATAAACCAAGACCTCACTTTTTGGAGGACCAGTGTTACAGTGCAACTGAAATTCTCAAGGCCCAGAAAGCCATGGGCTGTCTTTAAAGGAATTCAGTAAAGTAGGAAAGTGCCATTTTGCACCCAGTAGCCAGCAAACACACCGGCTCCTCCAGGAATGTGGTAGAAAAGAAATGATGACGCAGGGACGGATGAGAACGTGTCAGTCACGTCCAGTCATTCCCAAAGTCCAGTGGCTCCCAGCCCTGGTCCTGGAATATTTCTGCATTGAAAAACTCTAAATCGCTCACCTCTGATTGGGATTATCTTCAGGAAATGAGGTGCATGAAGCCTTGAATGTGAACATCAGTTGTTCACTTTGGGTCAGGAATATTTGGTTAGGGTTAAAACCTTTGAAAAATAACTAAATGTAGGGCAAAAAAATGCATTTTTGTTCATTTTTAAAACGGGTTTAGTTGTTTCAATATAGGTAAGGTGTTTCTTTTTGCCAGAGGGGGGCGACAAAGCCTTCAAGGCCTGGACTTATTTTGGTCCAATTCACAAACAGTTTACTAGGGCTGGTACGATAAGTAGTACTGAAAAATCGGGACAAACTATTATTTTCGTTATGTAAGTCCATAGGTATATTACAGTTCATCCTTCAGGATAAATAGTGTAGTTTATCCTGAAAAAACTGCACTACATAAAAGCTTTTTTGGATCTTTCTTGTATAGTAAATTAAATAGGTATCAGACATGGTGTTTACACAGTAGTCGATTCTTTTGACTCAACTAGATCATATGACACGCTTTATATAGTATAATCCAATTAATGCTATATTTTATAAGCCCTTCCTGAGCCGAAGTAAGTATATAAGTGCAGGGAAAGCACAAATAAGCAGGATTCCAGGTCCAGAGTTGTAAACCATTGCCATTTATAGACATGGTCCTTTAGCAGCGTCAAACCAGTTCAGCCACAGTCTCTTCACCTTTGCCCTTGTTCCGCGTCCCAAATGGCTTTTCCCCCTCCCGAGCAGCCGTACCCCCGACGCCGCTTCCCAACCAGACGTATCTGGAGGTCCTGATCTACTGCGTGGGCTTCTTTCTCATCTGCATGATGGTGGTGATTGCTGTGCTGGTCAAAATGCACAGCACATCCAAGAAGAGCGACTTCAACAGCCAGATGGCCGTCCACAAGCTGGCCAAGAGCATCCCACTGCGCAGACAGGTAACAGAAAGTAGATAAGGGGTTTGATCAGCTTTACCACTAAACATATATTTAGCACTGACGGGTGCGGGAAATGTTCTTAATCAGTTTGCAATGATCATGAAACATTACTGTTACAGTTTTAGCGATGTTTGTTCTGCAGAAGGTAAGTACAGATTGATTCGATTAGGCTCAAGGCCAGTGTTTTAGCTTTTTAGTTTTAAAAGTAGAGACATGCAGGTTAGTGAGTTATCCTGGGTAAAAAAAGAAACATTATCATTGTTTTATACCACTAATGCACATTTATAGTATACACTGTGCAATTAGGCTGTTACGTGTGTAGCATTGGGAGCATAGTCTACCTTTGAGCAGATTCCATACAGTAGGTGTCATTTGAATGTTTTTTAAATAAAGCACACGAGATGGTAGAAGTCTAGCCATTCACTCACAACAGCACAAGCTAACAGAATAGTATTGCAGTAGGACTTTGTCATGTAGCCTAGCCTGAATGAATACACACCACACACACGTACACACTGTGCAGATGTGTTTTATGGAGAGTAAAGTGGAAGTGTCTCTGTGCAGGTGTCTGTTGACTCCAGCTCGTCTCTGCACTCCGGGGCCATGCTGGTCAAACCGTCACGACTTTCGTCCAGCGGCTCCCCCATGCTCTCCGGCGTCTCCGAATACGAACTGCCCCAGGACCCCCGCTGGGAGCTACCTCGAGACAAGTAATGGAGACACACACACATTCTTCTCTTCCAATGTCTGTGGACACACTTATTATTATTTTTCCTCTAAATAAACCTGGTTAGCCTTCAATATGCCACGTTTTTGACCAGCAGAAATCATTTATTTTATTTAATGAGATAAAGTAGCTGTCTGTGAGGTTCAGAAGGACAATGTATACTTAAGGGTAACAAGTAGAAGTGGAATTAAATTCTTTTGAACGTGTTTAGGTTTTTTTTTCCCCCCAGCTATACAATATCGCTACACTTGAGAACATTTGCATGATGCACATGTATCACAATAATTAGAACAAAAAGAGCCCGTATTGCGACAGTTTTTAAGTAAACCCATAAAAACGAAATGTTTTTTTTAATTGAGTATTTCACACCGTTTCACAGTCTATAAAAATTAAATATTAATTTAATTATTTATAATGAATTACTTTAAAAAAGTAATTAAACTGTACTAATTATGCTCTTTTTATTGATCATTGCTCTTACCAATATCCACGGGACGCTCAGAAAGGAGTATTTGAATGTAATTTATTATGCAAATGACAAAATAGTCATATAACCTATAACCTATAACACAATTACTGAAGTACAGTCAGCAGAAATGTAGAAATGTTTTCTGTTCTAATGTCTCTCCGTCCTTCCTTTTTGCCAGACTGGTCCTTGGGAAGCCTTTGGGTGAAGGCTGCTTTGGCCAGGTGGTCATGGGAGAAGTTCTGGGAATGGACAAAGACAAACCCAACCGTGTTACTAAAGTAGCTGTCAAGATGCTTAAATGTGAGTGATGTTTAACATTTTTTTATTTCACTTTTGCTTAAATGTGAGTGACTTTTTTGATGTCTTCCCAGGATAATAAAACTGGGACTGAGTCATGCAGCCTCATTTGTATTCTGCTGTTGCGCTGCAGTGTTTTTCCTGCGCTGCCTTTATCTGTGTGCCTTTTTTTGCTGTACGCCCATCTCGCTTTTTCAGCTCGCTAATGGCCGGAGTCATTAGAACGCTCGCCCGGCTCACATTAAGACTGCCGCTTTGTGCAGCTAAAAATCAGACTCGCAAATGAATTAAAATGGGTGGCTACATCCACTGATGAAGGACTGAAAGAGATGATATTTAGTAAAGTTCCTCTCATTTCTAACTTTGGATGACTTCACTATTCACCACACTCTACATGTCTTCTTCCTTAGAAGATTAGGCTGTGTCTGCTGTTGGCACTGAGAGGGGGATGATGTGTACAACAGAGTCTTCGTATAGCTGTGTGTCTGTGTCTGTGTGTGTCTGTGTGTGTCTGTGTGTGTCTGTGTGTGTCTGTGTGTGTGTGTGTGTGTGTGT
>JBBPDH010000017.1:1540595-1552367 GCA_037974565.1 Clupeocharax schoutedeni | reverse complement strand
ATTAATAATCGTGATTTCAATATTGATCAAAAATAATCGTGATTATCATTTTGGCCATAATCGTGCAGCCCTAGTTTGTAGTACTTACTTATTAACCAGTAGAGTTGTGGTAAACGTGGGGTTTGTTGAGAAGTGGTGTTTGGTAGAATGCGACTCACTTCTCTGCCTGTCGGAGATTTTTTTTTTTTTTACTTCACGCAAGTGTCTCACACTTTCTTGCTGTATTTCATAAAAAAAAGAAAAAAGGAAGTAGTTGTATAAAACTATATTACAAATTAATTAGCTACACACTCACTCTCTCTCTCTCACTCTCTCTGCCAGTCATCTGAGGGTTTTTTTTTTTTTTTAAACCGTCTGCTGGCTCTAAACAGTTTTTAGACTTCACACACTGAGTGACACTTTCTTGCTGTATTTTATTAAAAAAATTAAAGGCAGTTGTAGTATAAATATTACAAATTAAGCTACACACACAAACACAGTTTCTAATCAGCAATAAATATAACAATTTCTTCTAAAATAACATACCGGTTAAAGCCCCGCCCATTTCAAGACAACCCGAGCCACTTCCATGTTAAATGTCACATAGGAACCAAAAAGTGCAAATAAATCATAACCCTGGGTCGTAGTGTGGTGCAATAGTGCCACCTACTGGCGTAACACGTACATATACATGAAAATATAAGCAAGAGTGTGTATTTACTGGTTAATACATTTATTTAAAATAAACAAAAACAAATCAAGCCTCATTCTTTAAAACCTTTTGTTGCTTAACTT
Organism: Clupeocharax schoutedeni; assembly: GCA_037974565.1. Taxonomy (NCBI): domain Eukaryota; kingdom Metazoa; phylum Chordata; class Actinopteri; order Characiformes; family Alestidae; genus Clupeocharax; species Clupeocharax schoutedeni. The sequence continues at coordinate 1,551,593 of JBBPDH010000017.1, read as the reverse complement.
TGCTGTATCGCGAACCGTACCGAACCGTGACCCCAAAACCGAGGTACGTACCGAACCGTGACATCTGTGTACCTTTATACCCCTATTGATAAACCATATCAGTACTGATATCAGTATCCTATTCATTCTATTCTCCAGTATCATTCTCACTTACAGTTCTCACAGTAACAGCGGTTTTACAGCCTATAATAATAGTAATGAGTGTCAATACTCTATATCTCCTATTATTTGTTAGTGGATTAGAAGAGTTTACGCAGGCTGCTGATCAGCTGTGTTGTTGCTTTCAGAAGTTAAGCTCCGATTTGTATATAGAGGACATGAACCGCAAATAAAGGGCATTTTAGGGGGATAATGGAGAGAGATGGTGAAGTGGATGTGGTTAGGTTGTGTAAAGCTAGGCTTGCTTCTTAAGAAATGTTTCTTTTGCCTGTGGTTTTTTAACCTGTGGTATTTGTTTTCTGTAATTACGGAAGACGCTGCGTCTCAGTATTTGATGTTTACTGTAATTGTCTGGATTGCTAGAAAGAGCGTGGGAGATTATTTTTTATACCTGCTTTGATATGGTGCAGTTACGTTCAGCTTTGGTTTCTAACTGTTATGTTCAAATATGGGTACCAGTTCTGGGTGATGTGGCCAAAAAAATCATAGTTTCTGTCATTTCAAATGATGGATGATTTTAGGACTAGTGTTGTCACGGTACCAAAATTTCAGTATTCGGTACCAGTACCAGTGAAAATCCACGGTTCACGGGACCAATTTTGGTACCAAAGCAAAACTCAAAAACATAAATTGAACAACAAGCTATTATTTCCTGTTTTAAATGCTCGTTAGCATTAGACGCGCTTATGCTAACGATTAACTAAGCAAATGGCAATGTTTATTTCTGTCCGAAATTTTAAATTACTATAGCGTATATTTTTTTATAACAAAAGCTCTAAATATAAAATAAAATTAGAACTAGCCTGCTTGAATTCTTTCATTAAATCTTGGTGACGGTCTTTGAGGTGTTTAATAAGGTTCAATGTATTCACCTGTTACAGAACAGACTCTGTTTTAACAATGTCCATCATCTGTAAGAATACTGTCTGTTCATTTCTCTTATATAGAAGTTTGCTTTGTTCTAAATTCTGCTCAATCATTTATCATTGTGTGATGTGGACGTTTTCAGATGATTTTCCAGAGCATCCAGAAACCTGTTTTGAAGACGTGTTTGTCATTTGTCTTATCCACCATCATATCAAACCGTTTGCACACCACAAAGCATGTTTTTATTACAGCGGTCAAATTTGGTGCAGGCACAGAGATGGGCTGCCTCTATCTCCGGCTGCATATTGATTTTGTTTCCTTCCCCTTAATTCGTTAACAATAAAATGTCCTTTTCGTTTCCCTAGAAAACATCTGCCAGTTTTAAAGAAACTGCGAAATCTTTTTGTAGAAATCAGTAGACATTCAAATATTAAACAAAAGCCCTCTCCTCTCGGACTTTCCGGGACCGCGCAGGAAAAGGACGTTTGGATTTTCATGTTTTGTGATTTTTCCTAAAACACCCAAGAGTGTAAATTCTCTATTGTTTTGTAAGACTTGTTCTGCTGACTCAGCTCATGGCATGACCATCAGTTGAGTGTTTCGGCATCCTCTGTGTGTGGTGCCATGTCTAATTTGAATGAAAATCTTAGTCCTGGGACAATAAGAAACAAATATCGCTAGATTTCATTTTCTTTGTTTAAAGTAAATGAACGTCGTTACTTTTCTATGCATCTATTTATTTCTCTCTTATTGTCGTCTTTGGTCTGCTTTATAAAAAGCTGCAGTAAAAAGAATGTCTCAGTGCATTTAAACATGCATCGATCTCCCTGTACAAGGGGTGTACATTAAACCAATATAAAAGATTATTAAACACAACAAACCAAAAACCATGTTTGGGTGGAGGTAGCTCACTGGGTAGGATACCTCAGAGGCAGGTATGCTACCCACTAAGCTACCTCCACCCAAACATGGTTTTTGGTATGTTGTGTTTAATAATCTTTTATTAGACCAAGAGGTCATGGGTTTGAATCCTACCTTCAGCACACCACCACTGGGTTCCTGAGCAAGACCCTTATGCCCCATTTGCTCCGGGGAGACTGTCCCCTGTAGTTAGGGAATGGAAGTCGCTTTGGATAAAAGTGTCTGATAAATGCCGTAAATGTAATGTTTCTGGTTATATTTTCTCGATTTAACTCGTCAGGACGACTGCTATGTATGATGGAAAAAAAGCTGGAGGACTAGAGTTGCAGATTACTGATCAGAACACAGAACACTTGAGACTTACAGAAAGGAAAGAAACAACGTATTGGTTTTGTAGTTTTCAGTAATTGTCTATAGTCTCACAGCAGTGTCCCAGATCAAGAGGTTTTGTGTGTGGGGGGCATTGTTTTTCGTTTTGTCATTTAAAGGGAGGTTGAGACAGAAGCACTTTAGTTTTGCTGACTTGTAATTGGGGGTGGGGGTGGGGTTGGCGTGGTGTTTGTTTTCTAGTTTCATGTTGTTTCTCTGACAGCAAAGATTTAGGCATGGCATGCTGTTACCAGCTGAAACACTGCATATCAACCAGAAGGTGATTGATATTGAAACAAAAGAACAAAAAAAGATTGTCAGTGTAGATGTAACTTATTGCATTTCAATGTTATTGTTTGATTAATAAAACAGTATAACATCCGCAGTGGGTAAACACTGTGATAACTGTCTAATTCCTCTCCACAGACACGCATGCAAAGTTTACAGCCAGACCCGAAGGCTCAGTACCGGAGTGTTTATGGAGCGCTGCGGAGGATCGTCAGAACTGAAGGCCTCCTGCGTCCCTTCAGGGGTCTCAACATCACTGTCCTGGGGGCTGGACCCGCCCACGCCCTGTACTTCGCCTGCTACGAGCGTATAAAGCGCAGCCTCAGCGACGTCATTCAGAATGGCGGCAACAGCCACATTGCTAACGGTATGTATGACTGTTGTTGTGTCAGTGTATCACATTATTGTGTTATTGTATAGTGTTGTTGTATCACATTATTTCTCCATATTAATGAGACAAGTGTGATGAAGTGGTGCTCAGATTTTATTCTTGCTTTCTTTCAGGACTTGCAGGAAGTGTAGCCACTGTCCTCCATGATGCAGTAATGAACCCTGCTGAAGGTACCATCATGATCTTTCATGTAGCACTTTCAGATTGTTTTACTTTTAGGAAGTTTTAAATGGCACATAAGAGGAAATGCTGAGTTTCCCTTAGCTTTTGTAACAAGAGTTTAAGAATGTAAAGATAGACTATATGTGGAAAATAAACAGTAAAACCTTGGTTGCGATGTTACCTGTAGCAGTTATTGGTGATGTGGGGGGTTATACGTTTCGATGTTGAGGACCTCTGATAGGCTGAAAGGCGTCTCCTACTGGTTATTGTGAGGAAAAGTTTATTCCATAAATTTCAGCCTTTAAGAACAAAAGATAGCTAACAGAGCATATTGCAAATATAAGAGCAAAGTAACAAAAGCAGCTTCTTAAGGTTAGAGAGGTATTGGAAATTAGTATTAGCCTGTGCTTATGACTGGTTTGGGTAAATTAAACCATACGAACAAATTAGCAAAAATGTCAAGGATGGTTTAAATAAATGCATTTTGTATTTCTTTAAGATGTTTTTTTTTTTTTTATTTGTTTGTTTTCCGCAGTGGTAAAGCAGCGGATGCAGATGTATAACTCCCCCTACCGAGGCCTGTGGGACTGCGTCCTGACTGTCAGTCGTAAGGAGGGCTTGGCCGCTTTCTACCGCAGCTACAGCACACAGCTCACCATGAACATTCCCTTCCAGGCCGTGCACTTCATCACCTACGAGTTCATGCAGGAGTGGCTGAACCCTCAGCGGCAGTACTGGCCTGGGACGCACATCCTTTCGGGGGCGGCGGCTGGCGCGGTGTCTGCTGCAGTCACGACTCCGCTAGATGTGTGCAAAACTCTGCTGAACACGCAGGAGAACGTGGCCCTCAGCTCGGCGCAAGTGAGCGGCCACCTCTCTGGCATGGCAAACGCCTTCAGGACGGTCTACCGGCTGGGTGGCATGCCGGCCTTCTTCAAGGGAGTGAGGGCGAGGGTCATCTACCAGATGCCGTCCACCGCTATCGCATGGTCAGTCTATGAATTCTTCAAGTACTTCTTGACCCAACATGAGCAGCACAGCCTGGAACAGTCGAGGGAGGCAGACAAAACAGGACCAACATGAGCCAAGGGCAGTGGTTCCTAATCCTGGCCCTGGAGTTCCATGTCCTGATGATCGTCCCACTCCAACATACCTGACCCCTACAGTCAGCAGTCTGTCCTGTCTGTGCACCGCCCACTAGTGGTTGTAGCTATATTTACCTTTCTAGCTAATGTCCTACAACCAGCTTGTACAGCATGGCTGTTATTCAACCCTCTATATTCCAACATAGCAGCGTTTGCATTTGTGGGCGGAGCATGGATACATCAGTACAAGCCTTTCCTGTCGAGTGTGTTGGAGCTGGGAAAACACTAAAATGTGTTGTCAGAACAGGACCATTTCAAGAACAGGTTTGGGGATCACTAAGGATTACAGTTGAAATTTTGCTGACACTGCTACTCCTGGATCTTCCTTTAAGGACCTCAGCAAAGAATCGGTGCTAAATAGAGGCGTGTGAAGACCAGCTGATTTTGGCTCGTCCCACAGTGTACACAAAATTGCCCCCGAATACATTTTTTTAAAAAAGCATCCGCTGGTGACAGGACGAGCACTTCCCATTATTTTGTTTTTGGGTCCTTCCTCTCAGATGAAATATTTATTTATTGGAAGAATTTATTGCTGTTACAAACAGGAAATATATTTAGAGGTTTTTAAAAAATGCACATGCGAAATGAAAAGAACTTTGGTTTGTCTCCGATTCACTTAATGTGACACTTGATCTGACTCTGCAAGACCAGTCTTGTGGCACCTATTGAAATCATTTCACACCATCAAGCTACGAGTAAGTCACGCACTACTACAGCGATGGTGTTGCTGTTTTTGGATGTAATATGATGCTGTGAAAGTTTAAAGAATGCCTCTGGAAGTACAAGACCAGATCCTTTGAGTCCCTCTGTTTTCATGGTAATAACTGAAGGCATTACTTTTAGGCCTGTACATGTGTTTGGAGATGACAGGAAATTTGCATGTGCTTTCATATTTCCAGGGTTTCTCAATCTTGGATGGTCCGCAGAGTTGTATGCAAATGTTTGTGATCCTCTGATCAAATGAAATCTGAGTAGAAATAAGTTAATATCCTCACACTTCACAGTTTAATGCATCATTACTGTTTTCAGACTAACATATAGTGAGGAGGACTGAAAACAATGTGGCCTGTGCAAAAGTTATGGCACTCTTTTATTTAAATTTTTCCAGCTCGTTAACAGATTAATGGAAGTGTTGCATACAAATGCCATAGAGGATGTGCTAACTTTATTGCCACTAAGAAATTCAACAAATTGTAATTTGATCTTGGGTTTACAAACTTTTGCGTCTGACTGTTTGCCCTCGCTCACTCTTTACCCTTCCTGTGTGTGTTTATTGAGGATTGTTTAGCAGAAGACATTCCCTTGTTCGGCTGCACGATAAATACGGAACAACTGTGCTTTTAAGAAAAGTGCCCTTCTTTGGAAAAAGACAGTTTTGTTGGAGTGAGGCATTTATTTCCATGGCCAACGTATGCATTTGACGGGTCCAAAAAATGACTGCTGAAGATTTTATACCGCATTTCCTGTTTTTTTTTTTTCCTTTTTTTTTTTTCCACTTTTAATGTACCAACATGGAGAGAACTTGATCCAGCCAGCATCATGGAGTCTAAACAAGTGGTTAGCTTCATTGATTATCTATTTCACTGCTGTAAATAATAACTGCACCTAATAGAAGAGCATCTCACCATCCTGGGAGCTTTGTTGCTAATCCAGGTCTATACTAGAATTTGGATCAGTTCTCTGATCAGACGTTCTCAGTTTTCGTGAGTCATAGATTTCTCTGTGACCTTGTTCTATAAATTGAGTTAAAAATGGTGTGTACAAACTTGTCCAGGGTGTTTCTCCACCTGTCACCCTGAGACTTCTGGGACCCTGTGTAGGATAAGCAGCTTGGATGGATTGTTGGGTGGGTGGATGAATTGTTGGAATGATGGATGGATGGATGAATTGTTGGGTGGGTGGATGAATTGTTGGGTGGATGGATGGATTGTTGGAAGGATGGATTGTTGGAAGGATGGATGGATGGATTGTTGGAAGGATGGATGGATGGATTGTTGGAGTGCTGGATGAATGGATTGTTGGATGGATGGATGGATTGTTGGTAGGATGGATTTTTGGATGGATGGATGGATTGTTGGATGGATGGATGGATGGATTGTTGGAAGGATGGATGGAAGGATTGTTGGAAGGGTGGATGGATTGTTAGAAGGATGGATGGAAGGATTGTTGGATGAATTAATGGATTGTTGGAAGGATGGATAGATAGATAGATGGATTGTTGGATGGATGGATGGATTGTTGGATTGTTGGAAGGATGGATGGATGGATGGATTGTTGGAGTGCTGGATGAATGGATTGACAGACAGTTGGATGGATTGCTGGATAGGTAGATAGATGGATTGACGAATGTACACACTGGCCCTGTGAGTGCACTTGCGATGTCACTTTTCTCCTAGTACCCCACAGTATCTGCCCTTAAAACCACAAGCCTTGATCTCTTTTATAAAACACTCCATGGCAAGGTACAAGAACGTGTCCGTGAATATGCAATACTAACAAAACTACTTATCGCAAAGCTTGGGTCTAGGTATCTAATTGCGTTCTCCCATTTGTGATGAGTGTTGAATTCGCTTAAGTCTTCGTCTTTAAGCATTGAGTGCTTTGCACGAAAAACACGCACAAATATATAAAGTCCTTGGAAGTGTAATATTGTAAATAATGTATTATATAACTAGGAAGTGTCTTTTTTGTTTTAATGGATTTTTACCTCTTATTTTAGAGCTTAGTGAATGCAGGTCCTAGTCTGGGATCAGCAGTCTAATAAACGCACATCACCAAATGCATTGATGCGTCTTGCAGCCCTGGACATCCCATGATGTCGATTTTCAGGGCTGAACATGAATTATGTGAAAAAAATCCGTTTTTTTTTTTTTTTATGATTGCCGATATTTTAGTGTGTGCAACCTTAATATTGGCCGATCTTGCTGGGCCCTTGTTTATATTTCTTTATTCCAGCTTTTATTTAGCACATAAGATATTGCTGACATACATATTTAGTAACAATTAAAATAATGTCTCAGACTGACACTGTACTAAGTCAGAAGTAATATCACATTTTTGTAGCACAGCAGGACAGTCATTCCATTTGTTTGCGGACGTTCTGGATCTAATGTGCTTTCGATGACCTATGCAGCTTTATCCCATTATGACTATGGGATACTAACAGGGACCCCCTTTCCACTAAGATTGAGCGTGTGAACTAGAATTGGGGGCTTTTGTAGAGATTTCAGTGTTGTGGCTGGTCCGGCTGGGGGGGCACTCCCTGTTCTTAACGCCACCCTTTCCCCAGACTTCGCTCCAGCTTGGAAGCATTCTTCCAAATTTCCACTGGTATTGGCGAATCCGAGGAGGTTTTTTGGTTTGTTTGCCTTTTGATTAAATGCTCACTGCTTGAATGTTGATGTTATTAGTGCCCTATTAAAGCTCCCCCCCCCCCCCGTCACTTTGTGCTCAAAGACCCAAAGATATACCCTTACCCGCTTACTTAAACACGGAATAGCTTTAAAAATGAGAACAAAAGCGATGCCACTTTCTAAAAACAGGTGACATTGTGGGTTCAGTGTTATCTGCTAACATGCTAAAGTAGCATGACTCTAAAAATGGGTTTATAAGCAATAATCCTGAATGGTTTCCTAAAACAGGGAACTTTAAATGGCCTTTCTGATTGTTTTTGTGTGTGTTTTATGACTTTAGCTTGTATTTAATGCACAGCGGCTGCCAGGCCATGATATAGAACTGCTTTTTAGCCCATGTAACATGAGTATTTCACAAGGAACCGAAGATCTTTTTTAAATTTATTGTGAAAACTGCACAGAACCTGCTCCTAACTTACTCAAGCTTTTCGCTTTATTTTCCGCATTCTGGCTCTCTCTGTGGTCGCTTCATGATCGTCTCCATCTTTGTGCTCTTTGCTGTCTGAAAGTACAAGTCAAGACTTGATTTGTTTCACAGTTTTCACGTTTCGTTCAGTGCAAGTGCCACAGGCTCTGAAGAACTGAAGTCTCCAAGCGTTTGACACAGCTGCTCTCTGCGCACAAAACCAGAAGGAACACAGAGTGCCATCTAGAGTACTAAAGCTACTTCACAACCGAGAAAATGATGTAGATGCAAAATGTTTGATTTGTGAACATGCTGCTACAGTTTGTAACACTGGAGCTGAAATAAAAATATTCATTAAATTGTTCCTTCAGTGCTTTTTATTTCTTCATTCACACCATTATCTGTAATTTACTGTGGACAAAAGTATAGGGACACCTGACCATTACACCAACAGGGATTTTAAGGACATTGCATTCAGATCCATAGACCAGGGCTATTCAACTTCAATAGCAAGTGGGTCAGATATGAAAGTGACTGGGGGTTCGGGGGGCCATAGAATTTTGTGCGGTCTCGGGTAAACTGGGCCTGTCTAACTGGGGTTTCTGTGCCGGCCCACCATTGGCCTGGTATGCCTGATAAGTGAAAAAATCAAAGTGAAAAAAGAGAGTGGCATAATTCACAGAGGCAGAGTTGGAGGTTTTAATGCACGCAAACGAAGAAAGAAAGCAAATAATAGTGAAAAAAGCAATAAGCCACAGTTGGCTTAGCAAAAAAAATGCATGTGTAAAATGTATTTATTCTAATGCAAAATAATTAAACACCCCTTCCACATCCTTTTGACTGTCAAATCACTAAATTATTTATTTAGGTTCAAATCACAATGTATATTGACTAGGAATATATAGTTTCTTATTTAATAAGGTGTAATCCCTCTGGGGCCAGAAGAACTTTGAGCCAAGGCAAAACGAAACACCAACATTCTGCTAAATGGTCTTATTTGATCACACAATTATTGAACGATTTATTAAACAAGATGTAGTATATTCTTTTTGTCATGTAGCTCACAAAAAGGAGGTTGAAGCCGGTCTAACTGGCGGGGGCCCACCACCACCTCCCCTCACCCCATCTGAGGAGCTGCTCTGTCTCTTAATAAAGGGCGACCTGTGGGTACTAGCATTTCAGGGGGCACTTCATCACACACACCATGCACCACAAGTAACCTGGTGAAATGTAAGGTAACCACTATGATTAGTTTCCATTTTATGACAATAAGTTACTATCCCTGTCACATAAAGGCTTTTTGAACATGCTTAACGGTTTTGGGCAGGCTTATTTCATTTAACTGCATATCATGTACAGGCCACTGTGATCTTAGTCGTATTACTTGGATGTTTTTTCCTGCACTATTGGTTTTTCTTTGATCATATAGAGAATTTTGTGGGTTGTATTTTCTTATAGATATTGATAGGGGGATTGTATTATTATACCCTACAGAAGGAACACAGTTGGTCACAGTTGTGTTTTGTTGTCAGGTAGCTTTAGTTACTTTTAGATTTATTTTGTTCCTATTTGCCAGATAATGTATACTTGCATATTTCCACTAAAGGATGAAGATGACGATGAAGAGACACATCTGCTGTGACAGAAGTGGACATTGCTGGTAGATCCACTGAAGTATGATGCATACCAGTATAATCCATGCCCCATTTTTACATTGTCCTTTCACAGTAGATAGCTGGGGATTTGCCCACTAATGAAGCTCCTTTAACCTCAGAGCACAGTCTAAGCAGTGTAAGAATATGTGTGCAGTTGTCCATATTTTAACTTTATTGTCTGACAGAATCTTATTTATTTAATTATACTTGCATTCCTAGTTGCCAGCACAGGAGTTGTATAAGGTCCATCTTCAAAAACAAATAAGATGAAGTGAGATGGATCTTATACAGCTTCAAATGGAGGAGAAAGGCTATCCATTAAAAAAGCAACGCTAGAAACTAAATTACTGCAGCATCGCCTGAAGGTGAGAACTTGTTTGAATATTAATCTTTTCCAGTAAAAGCGTTGTGTATATAAAGCAATGTAAAAAATAATACAACACACACTTCATTTCTTTTTACTTTTCATGTTTTTTCAAGCATTAAAGAAACAAACTGCACATCAGGCCAGTGGACACAATTTAATAAAAGTAATTTTGACAAATCCTGTCTCTCAAAAGTCTTCCATCTCTGTTGTGTGCAGAAGTCTTTATGGGTTCCTCTGGGCCATCTTCTTCAATACAAGAAGGGTGTCTCTCTCCTCTTATAGTGGTAACATTGTGAGGCACAACACAAGCCACTATGATGTGGCATGCCCTCTCTGGACTGACCCGGAGCCCACACAGACACTGAAACCTAGACTTGAGGATCCCTATGGTCATCTCCACCTTGGCCTGTGTTCGGTGTGAGCCGTGTTAAAGTGTGTCTGTGGTCCAGGATCAGGTTCAGGGTAGGGGGTCATTAAATAGGGCAGAAAAGGGTGTCTTCGGACCACAGCAAGTACCCATTATACTGTCCTGTAATGATTCAAGTGTTCAATAAAAATATAGTGAAAAAAAACCCAAAAACATAGTATAAAGCAATCCTTGCCCTGCTGAAACGTCTGGCATAATGATGACTCGCGGAAAATTCTGGCATCATGCACAGATCCTGACCATTTAACCTCAACATTAGTAATGATGTGGGTCGCCTCACGTTACCTATAGTTAGTGGAAAAAGAGTTTATTGATTTTAACAAGTCAAAAAAATTTAAGACACAAAATCAAGTTGTTACCTGCACTTTGATACTTTGAATAGATTTCCTACTAATATAGTCTCCCTCGTTTATCGAAGGAGCTTTAAT
>JBBPDH010000017.1:1523415-1534898 GCA_037974565.1 Clupeocharax schoutedeni | reverse complement strand
GTTCCTCAAAGCTCATTATTGCCGTTTAGTTTAAGAGAGAACCAGAGATTAGTGTTCTCTGAATTATTCAGGTTCTGCAAACGCTGCAGCATTTCTCTCATTCTGATATTATTTTCTTTAAAGTGATGCTTTAAACAACAATATTTTTCTTTGGAAATTAGGAGAAATATTGTCAGCAGTTCTTAAAAACGAAGGCGAAGCTGTTCAGTTCAATACTTGCAGCTATAAAAGATACAAAACCTGAGAAACTGAACATTTTTGCAGTGGGAACTTCATTTCCAGAGCTGTAGCAATAAGTCATACAATGTTAGAAACTGCAGAAACAAGTCAGCTTCACACAGTGTGAGGTAAGGTTTACCCATTACTTCTCAGCTAATCTTCACTACACTTAAGGCAAAATGTGTACGTTTGATATTTGTGGGCACTTTCGATAGAGAGAGAACAGTGAAGGATGTGGAAAGGGAAACCGCTGAATCCAGCTCAGAGGTTCATTTCTTCATTTGTCCTACTTGTATGCCTGAACCAGTCCCACCAGCTTCCCCTTTTGACCTCTATACAGTCTTATCAGCGTGTTTACAGAAGTCTGTCTTCATCTTTCAGTCTGAACATGCATACTGTCTCTCATACCACATCTCTGGACTTCAACACCAGATCATTCAGCCTTTTTATACCTCAAATGATACTGAATAACACAATGAGTGTTAAATTCATTGTTCATGTCAATGAATTAAATTACTATAAACTAAATTAATAAACATTTGATAAATGAATGTAAATGAATGGTAAACTTCATCATTTTAATATAATTTTGTATGATAGTTTATTCAGAATGATACATTTTTATTTTACTTATACTAATAGTAATACTAGTATTATATACGTATTGTGTATATGATATATATAGTCGTATATAATAGTAAACAGAACTGAATCTTTCTTGCATTTTAAGTGATATTTTTTCAGATTAAGATTAAAAAGGTACTATAAACTTCACTATAAAGTTTATAAAGTTGATTATTTGAAGTTAAATGAATTTAGTTGAGCCTGGTCACTAATATTTTAGGTTAAATTCTTAAGAATAATAAGCTTGTAAATCTTAGTTGTTTATTTTTTTTTTAATCAACACATATTTACTTAATTTTACGAAGTGTCTAGCGTTAATTACAATATGGTTCTCCTTACTGCCCCGCACAAGTGCACTCCAAATATGACTTTGTTTTCACCATTCCGTCTTAATGATCTCTATCTGTGAAAGTAACTGTATCACAAATACACGTCACTCAAGGAGCACGAACTCTTGGTCTGTTACGGATGTTTGCGCCCAAAACAAAAGCAGATCCTAATTCCCACTAAGGATGAACTGTTCTCCCTTTCGGGACTCCTGTCACTCTCCAGATAAGGGCTGCATGTAAACCTGCACTAGACAGCGCGGGAGCTGAACCGTCTCTATCAAGAGTTCCTGCACTTATAATCCTTTAATGATGGAGCCAAAGTGGCTGAGACACCGCAGTACTGAAACCTTAAGGTCCTAATCCTGTTTACACCTCAACTGAGGAGTCCAGTAACAGTCCTGCAGAAACTGCCCTAAAGAACAGCGGATCAGCAGTAGCAGCAGTTTCAGTCTGAACTAATAATTGCACTTTTTTAATTTGGGGCAAAGCTTTTTTCGTGGCAATATATCATTTTTCATGCATTTTAATGCTAAATTATTAAGCAGAATATCATTTACTAATTTTGTAACATACATATTAACATACATTTAGCTACATCTCTATAAAAAATATAACTATACATTTTTTGATACTGTCCAGATCACAAAGAAAATGCATCTTGGGATGGAGAAATACCGCTGTACTCAGAGGCGGGAGGTGTGAAAGTAGCCAATCCGAGAACGTTATTTATTTCTCTTTTTTTTCTACCTTTATATTTTCTTTAAGTATAATGTATTAAGTTTAAAATGAAATTAAAGAGTTTTGGGAGCATATTTGAGGCATATTTAGGGTTTACTCTATGAAAATAGGCATTTAACGCATCCATATGTGTTGTGAGTGCAGTAGAGAGAGAGAGAGAGAGTGTGTGTGTGTGTGTGTGTGTGTGTGTGTGAGTGCAGTAGTGTGTGCAGAGCAGTTTTTCTATGGTCTGTATTCCAGCAGATTTAGTTTCTGATGACACACTCTGCTCTTATCATGAATATTTTGTTTGTTGCAGTTGTAAATAATGTGTAAGAGTGTTGTGTAGTTTAACATTTCCAAGAAAAAAAAACATGTATGATTTAAAAAAAATCTTTGAACATCCAGCGGTTGGTCAATAGTGTATAAAACAATAGTGACATGGACATTTTACACAGACACACTCCCACAAATAAGCCATGGCTGTATATATATATATATGTATGAGGGGATTTGTGACCATCTCACATAAACGGGTAATTTTTCTGTTGTAGTGTCCACATATCTATCACTCTATTTTTTGTTGCTTTTTAGTTAAAAAATAGTTTGTAGTCATTTTAAATGTTGAATCCCTTCAATATTGTTCTTGGAAACATTTTTATAAACAGAAGTAAACACAATACCTTCGACACAAGTTCCTCGGTGGCTCTTCTTCAGTGGCTCTTCTGCACAATACCAGATTTTTATTAAATAACACTTTACAAATTATGTAAGGTACAAAAATCTACTTAAAACAACATGGTCTACATGATCAACATGTAAACACACACGTGCACACACACACATTTTCCACTGAAGGTGCTGTGTAGTAATAAAGTATCTTTAAGCTGATGTAACAGAATTGGCAGTTAGTGTTCTCCTCCATCGTGTTGATTGAGCTGGATAATACTTCATGTGTTAAGTGGCAGTTCGAAAAGATGATCTGACTGCTGGCTTCATGCACGTACCAGCCCTGACTCTCCCAGCACTGTGTGATAGGGGTGAGATCACTTCCAACCCTGACTGAACACATTTTCTCCAGATCATTAATCCCCCCTTAAGCAGCCAGATCTGAGGTGTTCGATTTGGGCAGGAGTTGAATTCCACAAGAAGGTGGATCTCCGGGAGCAGGGGAGGTGAACACTGGTGTGGAGTGCTTTGCTGTCTATGGTGTCTTTAGAACAAGTCAAGAAGATATTTATTGTCATTTCAATCATATACACAGTGCACAGTGAAATGAAACAATGTTCCTCCAGGACCATGGAACAAAAATAGACCCACAAAAACAGTAACAGAACTGCACAGAACTGCAGGCGGGACAGGACTAATGAAAGCACAAAAGAACACAAGAGAAATGGAACAGTAATACAGGATGAGAAAACTGACTGTGCAGCCAGTAACAGCACTTGAATGAGTGAATTGTGGAACGGAAGTAGACAGCAATGAATAATTGTAATAGTACCATGCATACAAAAGTAACAGCACCAGCATTAAAAAAAAAACGCTACTGTGTATAAATAAATACAGGGTTTGTTTGGCAGTTTCGTTGTTTAATTGGTTATTGTCTTGTTGTTTTGTCAATAAACGCTTACTAAAGTTTAAACCTCTCCTCAGCCATTTACATTTACAGTGTTTGCCAGCTGCTCTTATCCAGAGTGGCATGAATCTGTGTTTTGTAGTCCACAAGAAGACATGTCTCTCATACTTGATTCATACTCAATACTATGATTCTACCACAGATGAAGTCACTGCTCCATGTTTTCAAGTGAAGTTTGTTAGTTAAGTTTATGGCATCAACATATAGTTATACTAAGTGAAGAAGTGGTTCTTAATCTGAAGGATCTCAGCAGTTCTGACAGTCAGTGGAAGTTTGTTCCACCACTTTGGTGCCAAAGCTGAGAAAGTCTTGACACTCACATTCATCATTTACACTCACAGTGTTTAGTGTGGTGATTCTAGTGTGTGCAGTTTACACCAGAAAGTCTGTGAAGCTTTGAGAAGAGAGTGTCTGTACCTAAAGGTGCTTGCAGACCGAGATTTCAGCATCTTGTACGTTTATATTAAGACGCACTGTGTGACAGGGATCTAACAAACTTAATAACGACATCTACTCTGACAACACCTACTGTTTCTTAGCATCATCAGTTCATTGCATTCCTGTTGGTTGGTTTCATCCTCTGAAAGTCACCATTTGTCATACATGAACACAGCGTGTGAACAGCATGAAATTCAACCTCTGCATTTAACCTATTCACCAAGTGAAGCAGGGGGCAGCTACAAACACAGCGCCCGGGGAGCAGTGTGTGGGGTACCTCAGCTGTGCCTAGGGAATCGAACCCGGACTTTCTGGTCGCAGGGCGAATGCCCTAACCACTAGGCTACCAGATGGTCATCCTGAATTTCTCGCTACTGACGCTGTCAGAAGTTTGTCAGTATCAGACTAATAAAAGAAAGCATGCACTCTCAAGAATAAAGATGCCTTGAAAGGTGCCCTGAGTGTGAAGAACCTCCATTTAATGAACGCAATAAAGTTATCTTTATAATTATTATTGCCCTTAGATGAAAATGTCTTAGGGTCAGTTCACACTGACTGTTAGAGAAAAACTCTTAAATGAATAATTGAGAAATAACCAAAAGAAAATATATATTTGTAATTATCATTTTTTAAAAAAAATAAAAGCATCCAGCAACATATCAGCATGTGTGAAATTCG
Source organism: Clupeocharax schoutedeni (assembly GCA_037974565.1). Classification (NCBI taxonomy): domain Eukaryota; kingdom Metazoa; phylum Chordata; class Actinopteri; order Characiformes; family Alestidae; genus Clupeocharax; species Clupeocharax schoutedeni. The sequence continues at coordinate 1,530,257 of JBBPDH010000017.1, read as the reverse complement.
GAAAAGCCTCTCCTTAATAAGGCTGCTTGAATGACATCAAAGTGGAAATGAACCACTTTTAAGAGTGTAAAATTTAAGATATTGTTTTTAAAAGTAAATGTTTATTAAAAATATATAAGATATATGATACATGTAGGATTCATGTGAAATATAGGATAATATGGGATACATGTAACATTTTTATGGACACCGGATGATATTTTATAGCATGGTGTCCACTGTTATTCTGAAATGTGTACAATAATTAGCTAGAAATAAGGAAATAAGGTCCACATTTCTGACTAGAACCACATATATTGCACTAGAAAGTGATCGTAAACCTGTAAGTAACCAAAAGTACTTACAGAAAAGAGTCACCAGGTACAGACATTATCGATGAACTGAGTTTCAGACGCACATGATGCATTCCTGAGCTTTTCTGGAGCCGGGCCAAGTGGGTGGCATTCCAGCTCGGCCCATCCCATCGCGCCGCACGGAGCCTCTACATCACTGCCCACTGCTTATCTCCATAACCAAAACAATGTCACTGCACAGATTGCTGTTATTAAGTGGCATGACACTGCTGTTATGGGAATTATGTGACTGCCCTGGATGGGTTGGTCTCCTCGCTCTTTTTGAACTGAATGGATCTCGTGCATCGAATGTGATGTCAAAACCAGTCAAACAAAACGCCAGACAGGTTTGATGGTTGGCCGAAGCTTCAAAGAGAGAAGAATAACCCCAGATTAGAAGCATCTGATGGCCGAGATAACAAAACGAATGTTGTAATGTCATATTTATCTGTTCATAAGTTTAAATCAAATTGATCAAATTTGGTCACGTCAATATCGGACTAATTGAATGCCTACTCATTTAAAAGCAAGGAAAAGGTTATTTTGTTTCTTTCAGTGGATGGTTCTATAAAGAATCATGAGATGTGAGTACGAAGAACGTCCCCTTAATGCATATATTCTTGGATGAAGCCTTAAATTGGTGAAGAACCTTTCCAAAAAACGCTGCATTATACTGAAAACATGGTCTGTATTGAGCTATAATTGTTCTTCTGTAGCATCAACCCTTAGTTCTGCCTTGTTTTTGAACTAGTTTGTATGAGTTCTTAATTCTACCAGCAGTTACAGCATTTTATTGTTGCTTTTTTTTTTTTACTAAAGTAATGTGAAATCAGCTTTACCAGCTGCACCCCTGCAGACATTCAGTGCATATTTCTAAGTGGCGCACTTTGTGTGTTTACATACTCCGTTTACAGTCTAATCAATCAAACGTACACAGACAAAACCAAATGGGACATGGTGGTAGTGTCATCTTGATTAATGGGAGCCAGCAAACAGTGTGTTTGAGAGACAATGCAGTCATTCATACAGAGGCTTATAATGGTGCCTTAGCGGACGCTTCGTATTAGTAGTTTGCTTACACTTGGACACTTAGCGAGAGCCTAAATAGGGCTGGTTATGCTTGAACAGCCTCTAAAGGAGGCGGGTGAATGCTGAGTTCCTGCTGACACTCAAGATTAGTCTACAATGCAGCGCAGTGTTAATGGTAGATAGTGTGTAAAATAATAGCATTCACTCTCAGGTTCTTTTATTTAAGGATGAAGTTGAGCGTGAGGTTTTACCATGGACTTTACGAGCTATTGTTTGAGAGTCTGTTTGATTGCATCCACTTTTTTGACCGCTTTGACCACACTGTGGCAGAACCAGCTCTGCTCTAAACGCTGATAATGTCATCTTTCAGTCGAGTAAACCAAGTCAGGTTTCCTGCAGCGCCTTTATCGCTCAGACAATATACCACCCTGAGTCCAGTCAGTTAAAGACATCAAGATGTTGAATCCAAGCGAAGTTGAGCTGGATGATAGGGGCACTTGTGATTGCTATCTCTCAGTGATCTTGAACTTCGGGGTTTTAGAAAGCCTGCATGCTTCACAAAGGAGAACCCGTATCTGCTCTTATCTGCCTGTTCAGTTTGTGACTATTACAAGAGTTTAAGTACAGTACCAGCCTTTGTTGAACCGAGGATGAAGATGGGAAATGAAATGATTTACACTAATGTTTAAACATCCACCTCGGCGCAGTACACTGTGCCAGTCCCAAGAAGCGTTTTCTGGAGAGTGATGACACTGAAGGAGTAATCTAAGCCTGGCTAAGTGTTGACAGAAGCCTCAAATAAAAGAAAGAAAGTAGCTGGAGAAAAAACAGTGTTGAAAATAAACTGACATGGCTAAATGATCCTTTTGATCATACAAGACCACCTACTGTATAAGCCATTAAGCTACATCAGCCATTTCGTATTTGTTTATAGTAAAGATTTTCCCATGTTTTTTTCAAAAATGTAATTACACGAATTAGAAAAGACTATGGCATGCAGCTTACTGTGGATGGACAAATGCATCAGATTTGGAAAAAAAAAACATAGGTTTATTTCACTCAACACAAAGCTGTACAAGTTATATTAAAACATAAGAGCTACATAACAGCTGCCTCGAACAGCCTGCAAACGTGCTGTAGCGGATATTCAGTGCTCTCGCTTCTTTGGTTGGCAGGGAGTCCACAGCGACTGCATTGGAAAAGACTGAGCTGCATTAACAGGACAATATACATAAACACAACAGAAATCCCTGTCAGTCCCGGTCACCGCCACACACACAGCCTAATTGGGTGCCAAGACTTGTGGCCCAAAGTCAAATCCCACTGACTGCTCCAGTACAATTATCAGGTACTCAGAGGGTGCAACAACATGTGGGCCATCTGAGGGTCTATGAGGGCCACCCTGAGCTACATGAAGAAGTAATAATATTCTAAGTGTCCTCTGTCACCAGACTGTTGGCCTCCACCCAGCCAGTCCTTGTAGATCGTACAGGCAGGGGCGGTAGGGATGGTAGGACTTGTAGACGGTGGCCAGCAGAGAAGCTCTGAGCAGGTCCTCCTCCGTGGTGGAGCTCCCCTCGGGCTTGTGGAAACAGTCCTTGCTGAACTCGCTGGCCAGCTGCTTGCGCTTGGTCTTGTAGCGCCGGTTCTGGAACCAGATCTTGACCTGGGTCTCGGTGAGGCGCAGCGCCGTGGCCAGGTGGGCCCGCTCCGGCGCCGACAGGTACTTCTGCCTGCTGAACTTCTTCTCCAGCTCCAGCACCTGCACATGCGTGAAGGCCGCACGCGACCGCTTCTGTTTCGTGAGGCCCGTCGTCTGGGAACCGTCCGCAGAGTCTGCTTTTATGGAAGCAAAACAAAAACAATAGATTTCACATTTTAAAATATGTCTGCATAAACATGTCAATTTTAAACATTAAGGTTTTTTTTTTTTTTTTTTTTTTCTGTGAATGTCATTTCAAGGTAATAAGCTTTGGGCAACTTTTGTCAAAAAGCATAGGTTAGCTGAACCTTTAAGTGACAAAATAAAGCTGAGCTGAAGTTTTGTGAACAATTTTAAATAGAAAAAAAAGCTTTAACACAATGTTTAAGTGAAAAGTTAGCCTAATGCTTCTATGTGGGGAAAAAAAAAATCAGATAAAATATTATATATATACACACGGCAGAGCGAGAGAGAGAGAGACGGAGAGAGAAGTGTCTCCTACCAGGTCTCCTGCTGGACTCTCGGACAGTCAGGAGGACAGTGCTGTCCTGCTCGACCTCTTTGGACCAGATGGGCTCGGGTTTGGGTTTAGTAGAGGTGCAGCTCGGATCTTCTCCTTCTTTCTCCTCCCTCAAGCGCAGGATGTCCTCGATGAAGAAGGAGGTTAAGGGCTTGTGTGGAGTCGCCATCTCCAGCGTCTCGACCTCCTCCTCCAGGCAATCAGAAACTGAAAAGCTTTTTTCCTCACCGAGTCGTCCAAACGATGGCTGTGAACTTTAAACCTCGTCCGTGTTCACGTGTGTTGCTCTGCAGGTGTGCGCACGTGGACTGAGAGCAGCTCTTCTCTGTCTCTGCCCTCAGGTCTCCTCATTTAAATACGGAGCCACGCCCACCCAGCCCTTTAACGACTAAACCAGACCTGAATTCACTGGAGCGCAGTAAAAAAAACCACTAAACACTCTTTAAAAACATACAGTGTCGTGACCTCTTTCTAATCTGAAACACTCACCATCTAAACTGCATGGACAAAAGTACTGGGACGCCTGACCATTACACCAACAGGGACTTTGATCACATTGCATACAAATCCATAGACTTTAATATAGATTTTGTCGCCCTTTGTAGTCTTCTTGGAAGCATTTCCACAAGACTTTTGGTGTGAATTTGTGCCCATTCATTCTGTAGAGCATTTATGAGGTCAGACACTGATGCTGGATGATAAGGTCTGGATCACAATCTCCATTCCAATTCATCCCAAAGGTGAGGTCTGGGCTCTGTGTGGCCAGTCAAGTTCTTCCACACTGAACTCCTCCAGCATGTCTTTATGGAGCTCGCTTTGTGCTCTGGGACACAGTCAGGCTGGAATAGAAAAGGTTCTTCCACAAACTGGGACCAACAAAATGTCTTGGTCTGCTGAAGCACTAAGTCTAGCCCAAACCCTTTAAAACAGGTGTGTCCCTATACTTTTGTCCAGACCGTGTGCATTTCTGAGCTGAAATCCATCAATGCGTGTTTACCGTCCAGGCTGCTTAATATTCAACGTTCTTTTTTGTAAAAAATTACGTAGAAAAATAAATTCAAGCAAACTTAATATAGTTTATTGAAAGTAATTTAAACTACGACCCACGTGTATTTCATAAATTCATTATCTGTTTGTTTGTTTGTTTGATTGATATTGTGTTTTAAATGTGAAAGCAGCATTTAAACAGTCCAGTACAAGCTGGAGCCAAAACTAACCAACACTAATACTTTTCTCCATGTCCAAAGCAACATTCATTCATATTTAGAACACAAAGAGCAACATCTATAGCTTTAGTATTGTGTACATTTTCCCATGACTGTTATGTAATTGTTGAATAATTATTAAAACTGGCATTTTCATTTACTTATTATAGTTTACATTACTTTAATGAGTATGAGTAACGAGGGACAAATAAACAGACCTAAGTAAACAGTAAAAAAAATAAATCTCAAGTAAATCATTAAAAATATCTAAAAGCTGAATTTGAAATAGGCACTGTGCAAAAAGTCAACGAATCACTGCTGATTCTTTCAGACATTTAAATCAATTAGGTCAGTTCTAACTGACAATAGCAATAATGAGGATTAGGATGAGGATGGGGGTTAAAAAGTGGATGCCACATTAGCATTTACAGATAAAGTGTGGACGCTCTAGACGAAAGTAACCTACAGGTGTTTCCCATTTGGCCTGTTCTCACTCTTCATTCTCGCCTGGGTGAGGAGCTGCAAGATTTATTATGAAACTGGATCTCAGTATTGCTGTCCAGTAGCAGGCTGGGGGTAAACTCCAGGCTCCGAGGCAGCGCCGAATGGTCTTGGTGCCCATGTGGGAGGCTCCGTGGTCCAGCAGGGTCAAGGTGGGTGGCCCCCTCCCCATGAAGCTAATGTGTTCAGCATATTTGAATGCTGCTCCTGCTCCTGACACACACGTCGTTGCAGGGCTGTTTGTTTGTTGTGCGCCCCACACCCACCCCCCCAAATCCCCAGCCGACCCTGGTGCTTCTGTTTGACCTCACAGTGTTAGGGAGAGAGGGCTGGGAGAGAGACATTTGCAGAGAACGAGTGAGGGAGAGGGGCATATCGGCCCCAGGAGAGTCGGGAGTCTGTTTGGAATAATACAAAACCTGAGGGTGACAAACGGGGCCATTGTCCCCCGACATGACCTCCCACCACAATCCCCTAAAATTCTGTCTCTTCTCGGATCAGTTAACACTTCCTGCCATCTCTGCCAGGGAGAAGAGTGACCCTTGCATGTCCTTATGTTACATTCTAACACTTAAAGGAGCCAAAAAGGGCTCTGTGGAGCAATGCTGCAGACAAACCTGGACGCTTCTTTGATGATCCGCTTTTGTAAATGAGTGTGAAGGACCTTGTTAAAAGAAGAACCTCCAGGTTGGGGTGAAGGTTCTTTGTCCTAGAAAACCAAGGAACTTTAATTCTAAGGAGTCCAGGCTGGTACATAGAAATCAATTCCATTCTTTGGAATCCTCCTTAGAAAGAAATCAATCAGGAAATCTCAAATTCACTCTGGTTACATTGACTGGGGTCAGTACTTACACAGTGTTTACTCATCTGCATCTGTAACATATATTTCAGTGCAGAGTGCATCAACTATCAGTCCAATCAGTAATCATGTGACGCTGATATTTTTTTCTTTTTTTGTGATCAAAAGTTTTTATTCAATTTTCATAGACAATAAATACAATAAAGCAGCAGGCGTTTTAGGAAACTTCCTCACATGTATACATTGTACATTATAGTCATTTATTTACAAATCTCTTCTCCAATTAAGTATTTTGGATAAAAAGCTTTCCCAGGCATTCAGAGTTTCTGGTTGCGCTCTGTTCAGTCTTGCAGTGGTGAGTTCTATGTTAACAATGTTAGTAAGACTGTGGGCCCAAAAAGATTTTAGATTCATCCCAGGAGTAAACCAGCATTTTGTGATTGTTTGCTTTGCCGCAGTAAATCCAGCAAATAGCACTTTACATTGAATTAACTTTAGATTAAGATCTGATGTGTCATTAAGGAGACAAAGGGCAGGGTTAGATACATAAAAAATCTCTAACAGGTTAACTAAACATGCGTTCACGTCACACCAGAATTTTGATACAATTGGACAGTCCCAGAACATTTGGGGCAGTTGGATGGCCTAGTGGTTAAGGCATCCGCCCAGAAAGTCCTGGTTCGATCCCCAAGACCACTAGGCACTGCTGAGGTACCCTGAGCAAGGTACCGTCCCCACACACTGCTCCCCGGGC
>JBBPDH010000017.1:1495737-1507060 GCA_037974565.1 Clupeocharax schoutedeni | reverse complement strand
GACAAGACCGAGGGATCCGAGACCAAGACAAGACCAAGACAATAGACCATCGAGACTGTGACAAGACCAAGACCAAGTAAAAGTGGTCTCGAGACCGGTCTCGAGACATCCAACTCTATAAGCCAGTCAGATAGTGATGCACTCAAATGAAAATCTGTGCACACCGGTGCACACTGGGCTATATAATAAGAAATTAATGTAAAAACGGTTTACATAAGATAAACTTACTACAGTATGTAGTCTTTGACAATAAACAAGTCAGCCACCTCTGGCCACAGATGGAGATTAGCAGAGACTTTTATTTCAGCCTCTGTCATTCTGCATATTGAGTTAAGTGTCGTATCAATTAATCACATTCGTCACTCAGTGACTAAGGGTTATACATTATATGGACAAAATTATATAGACACACCTGTTTTTCAGGGTTTGAGCTAGACCCCTTACTTCCAATATTAATGCTTCAGCAGACCAAGGCATTTTGAACAACGCCATGCTTCCAACTTTGTGGACCCAGTTTGGAGAGAAACCTTTTCTATTCCAGCGTGACTGTGTCCCACTACACAAAGCGAACTCCATAAAGACCTCCACCCCATCCAGCACCTTTGGGATGAACTGGAACCTCCTAAATGCTCTACAGAATGAGTGAGCACGAATTCCCGCATAAACTCCAACATCTTGTGGAAAGCCTTCCAAGAAAAGTGGAAGCAGTTATAGCTACAAAGGGGGACCAACTTCAAAATAAAGTCTATGGATTTGATTTCATCATCATTAAAGTCGCTGCTGGTGTAGTGGTTGGGTGTCCGAATACTGTTGTCCGTATAGTGCAAGTTCAGCAGGAAGTCCACCATGGTTCATTTATTTAACACACAATTATATTGTGGTGAGCTGGCCCTTTAAGGTTTAAGTTGGGGGTTCATGCGGGGACACTGGGGTGGCGTGATGTGAAGGGGAGGGGGTGATGGGCACACTGGCGGGTTACTGGCGGGTTTTTCTTGGGGTGGTATAAAAGAGAGGGGCCGTGATTTGCACTGGGTTGGAGAGTTGCAGAGAGAGTGTGGTTGGTGAACTTACAAATAAAAAAAGAAAGAGAAAATGCAAAATTATGCCTGTGTGTTGCCTTCTTCGACCGTTCGCCATAATATATTTATTTTTGGCCTATGCTTTGTTAAGTTCGTAAAAATGTCAAATTCTTCAGCATGCCTTTGAAATTGAACGAGATGCCAGTTCAGTGGAAAATATCTTAAACATGCAGATAAGCTCTTGGTGAAATATGACTTTAAAAGAGCACTAGTTTGGCAAGTCGACAGAATCTTTTGTTATTGGACACAGCCATTTGTTGAAGCTATTGTAATTCATCTGTGAATATTTAGAAACTTTCTCTTAGTCTCTCACGTTTAGAAATATACATTTACATTTATGGCATTCATCAGATGCTTTTATCCAAAGCGACTTCCATTCCCTAACTACAGGGGGCAGGCTCCCTGGAGCAACTTAGGGTTAAGGGTCTTGCTCAGGGACCCAGTGGTGCTGCTGAAGGTAGGATTCGAAGCCGTGACCTCTTGGTCCGGAGGCAAGTATCCTACCCACTGAGCTACCTCCACCTGTAAATGTTGCCTTTATTTTAAATAGAGCATATCTTGTTATTTCATGAAGAGTGGAAACATTTCTGGTAAATATTGGTAAAGGTCTTCAGAATTTGTTGTGCTTTTTTATTTATCAGGATAAATAGAACATAAATAGAACTTGTTTTCATTCTTATCTCAGTGCTGCGATGATTACTCTTTTAACTTGGCTCAGTCTTGATTACAGATAGAATACTGGTTACCAAAAACACCAGCTCTGATACAGTCTGGTGCCTCTGTAGACTAATCTTTGATTTATCTCTGGTTCATGAATAATAATGTAGAGAATAATAGAGTGCGGTAGAGCAACTTATTAATATGACTGAGCTGTTGATGTCAGTGGTGCAAAACAGCTTACTAGCAGAATCTCTCTCAATTGTAGTGTTTGTGAGACTTCCAGAATATCCTATGCTGCTGTGCGTTTGACATTTTTGATTGGTAGTCTAACACGAATGGGAAATGATGTGTGTATATTTAAAATTTGCATCTGGTGTTCTTGCAACAATGATGATTTGGTGAAACAGTTGTGAATTCTAAGAAGTACAAGGTGGTAAATTACATGAAAGCTATATCACCTGTCAAAAGTCTTTTATGATCTTAAATCTTTCTTAGTGTGTGTAGGATGCATTAAAGATGGCATATTATGATGACAAAGTACCCTCAGATTGAATATTTTCTGCATTATCATGCAGATCACAGGTTGTATATTATGTATTTTAGGCTTTTGGTTGCTCTTTATGAGGTAAACAGCTTAGAGAACAGCAGTACATCTGGTATCTGGGGAGGGTCTGTTCTTCAGGGCTGCCATAAGTGCACAGGTGCATGTGGAGGGGATGCAGAATCTTTTACAGAAGGGGGTTCTCCTAACTCTCTCTCCCTTGTATTGTTCATTGTATGTGGCTATTAAAGAGCCCAAAATGGCCAAATAATCTGATTCTTGCTTCTTAGTTGTTGATTCTTGAAAGTTTGTTTGTGTTCGTAAGACTCACAAATATACATTTTGGTTACTTGTATTAATGTACATTTGTCTCTTCCAAGTGGAAAATACTGAAATAATAGAAAATGATTGGCATCAGCATAAATAATTGTGATTACCTCAAACTGTATAAATTGTGATAGGCCTAGCGCTCAGTATAGCTACCATCTTCTTATGTGTTCCTGAGTTTTATCAGAAAACAACCAGCACTGCACTGCCTATAAATGCATGTTTTTTTAAAGTTACTAAACTTTTCCTCATAAGAAAATGATGGATTTGTTTCAGGAACCTCATTTGCCAGAGCTGGTTGCATTGTGTAGAGAGAGAACACAAGTATGAACACAACATACAGCATTAAAGTGAGTGAAGTGAGTGATGGAAAAAACGGAACATGACGGAATCGATGTTGAGCTGATGCTGCTGCATCACCTACTCATGTGAGTGAGTGCAGAAAATGAGAAAAGGCCTTCAGGACTCATCCAAATTGGCATGAAATTATCTTCCTCCCCACTGCTAGAGATAGCAGCTGCTTCGCTTCGCTTTTTTTGCACGACTCGCTTCCTTTCCTCGGGCTTCTTTATGGAACAGAGTTGCGTTGCAGTTTCAGCGCGTTTTCCAAAGTGAGTTTAAGAAAGTTCATTCCGAAAGGCACCAGTGCCCCTTGTCCCCACTTACCAGTTCATAATCCCATTTCTCGGAGCTCGGATACATGGACAAACCTCCAAAAGACACTGGTGATGGAATAATGTGTCTGTAACAAATTTTGGTTTGTTTGACAGTGAATTCTTCATTAAGTAGAATGAGTAGATCTATACCTATAGCTTGTTTGTCCACCATGGACCTGGTTGTTCATATGTAATATATATTATGTAATGAAATGCTGACGGCTGGATATTGCAACGGATCAACATCTGCCTGTATTTCATAGAAGATAAAAATATATACATTTTATTCACTACAAATGATGCATGAGCATGATAATCACAATACAATATGATGTTATTTCTGTACTGATAGCACTGAAATGCTTTTGTTTTATAACTGGGAATTTTAGCAGTTGAGAGCAAGAGCAAAAGCACTGCAAGTCATTGTCAGTTTTAGCAATTAGACATGCATAGTTTTTGATAGAATTTGATCTTTGCTCACAACTCACAATTGGCCAATTTATTCTTTTGACTTTGGGATTTTGGGCACAAATAATATGACGCAGTATTTATAGAAAAAATCATACTAGTAATTAGCAATAAAATACTAGTAATTAGCAAATAATTTTAATTATTTTGCACCTGTGATAGAATAAATGGGTTTGCATGTATGTGTTCATGATCTAACAAAAATCAACCAAAAAAGCCATGAGAAATTTGGCTGTAAATAAAAGAAAAAGCCATAAAAAAATCATGATTTTGGTACATAGTAAAGATATTTTGTTACCAAGAGTTTTCAAAAACGGGCATTTGCTCGTAATCTAAAGAATCTATAACCCAAAATAATGGATTCCTTATCAAGGGTATTTGATTGTAAACTAAAGAAGATATAACCCAAAATAATGGGTTCCTTATCAATCAAATTTTACTGTAAACTAACATTACAAGTTTTGAATAATGTACTGCATAAACCATTTGCAACTTGGACAGAAAGCATGAAATGACAAATTTAGATCACAAAATCCAAAATACCATATGCCTGATATGATCATAGTTTATTTCTACACAGTAAAAGACACATAGTTGATGCATTTGTATCTTTCTTTACCTGTAAGCACAGAGAAACCCTACACATATACATGGATGTATATATGTATATGGGTATATAATAAAGTGCAAATCAATCACAAAGTTCATGCGCAACATTAGGAACGTCAGAACAAAGAGTCCATTGAATGCCAAACAAATTTACCTGCCTAGTTTAGTGTTTTATCTTGTTAGCTACCGGGCAAAATAAACACCAATAAAGAAAATAAAAGGAAAAGGAAAAAAAAACGTTATCATGACAGGTTTATCCAAAAGAAAAATTCAACGAATATAACAAGATTGTAAGATATATAAGTGATTTCAAGTTTTGAGAAAGTACCATTCAGTTTAGTGGCTGATTAAGCCTAGTCTTTCTGTCCTCAGTGCCCTGCATTACAGAGGAAATGACACTAGTTCTTGGTGAATAACTGTCAAAAAAAAAAAAAAAAAAAGAAACAGATATCAAAAAGTGAAGTCCAATGTAGTGCACCTTCTTTCTGTTTGTAGTCTTAAAAACAACGTTTTGGATATGGCTTCATTTTTAAACATTTGACCTTGAAATGTTCATCATACTCTAGTTCTCAAATGTCACAATTCAACGGCGATATTCGCTTTTCAGAAAATCTGTTTGGAACTTGGTTTGTACTGGAATAAGTAATATGAAGGATATATCTGACGACAAGAAGGGGCAGTCTTTGCTTTGCTTTTCCACCATAATTCAAGAAAAGGGCACAATGCTGTTCAACCAGAGGGCTGCCATGAACTTCCAGGACCTCAGGCAGTCGTTCACAACAGTACAGACTTTTGATAAAATATACATTCTCTAAAGTTTACAAAATCCATTACATTTTCATTTTTTTAAAATCTGAATTAACATACATCTAACTAATTAGTAGGCTACACTGAAATAGGCTTTGAACAGAAAAGAACACATTTACAGCCACAAGAATCAACAAATGCAATGCAGTAACCCAACTAAAGATTATACATGTAAGTGCACGATATCCCTTGATACAATAAGGGTTGTGTGAATATCTTCTGATGAAATTAAAATGACCGATGATTGGGAAAAGGATGGCCAAAACATGCTCCGAAGAGCTCGAACTCTTTTAGAGTTTGCATAACGTAGCTTCACTTTGCCATCTTTCTTCCCGAAAAGCTGGGACAAAAATGTAGCATTTCATTGCAGTTGTCTTGGAGATGGATTGGCCATCCCTGGTGCAGAACGAATGTGGCAGAAAGATGGCACCATCAGAGTTAGAAAGATCAGATGTACTATATTAAACATTAGGATGTTTGCTTTGAGAATGCTTTCTTCCCACCACTGCAGTACTCTCAAGGGGAGCACGATTGAAAAACCCCCCCCAAAAAACCTAATGGTACCATCTTTTGGAAACAATTGTTGAAACATAACACAATGGGGTTAGAAACAGGTTTAGCAGCAACTGTTTGGTACAGCAAGATCCTTGGTGTTAGACAGAGATCACCCTTAATCCTAAAACAATAATGCAAGTAGTTGAGAGACCTCGCTCTCAGAAACACTTAACTTATACTGTATCCCTGCCTACTCAAGTATACAACAGCTATAATGGTCTCTCTATTCCATTAGCTCAATTTCGTTTCGAAACTTTGAGCTGAACCTGCGTAAGGTAAAAGAGTTCTAATTGTTTCAATGCCCTTTTATAGTGGTCCTAAGAGATGGAAAGTGCATATAAAGACAGAAACCTTATTGTTTTCTCCAACCACATACACCCCCAATTGAATTAACGACTTAACTTACCTAACCCTAAGGTAAGAAAGAAAGATAGTCATTCTTCTAAAGTGAAAAAAAAAAAAAAATACTGGAGGGGAGTCCGCATTGCCTTGTGGGAGGGTGGGGGTAGGGGCTAAAAGGTACTACTTTTGTCTAAAAGTCTCAGCTGGCCCTCAGTTAGGGCATCCTAACATGGGTTTTAGTTGGAAACCTTTAATAGGGATTATTGCATAGTTTGGTGAGTTTGTTTTAAATTTGCAGATCATTTGGTTTAAGAAAACAGTCATTCTGCCAGTGTTAATTTCTTCGACGAAAACGGTGATGAATATTTCCGCCGACAACATGATTTTCAAAGATGAAGACAAAAACATGATTAAAAAGAGAAAAAAGAGGACAAATTCATTTCGCATCTATGCCTAAAATATGACACAGCTACTGAAACGGATGTAAGGCAGATGTACTTTAGATTTTACACACTGGTCTCACACATAAAAATAAATATTCTGGAAAAGCTGGCCTAAGAAATCCTCTATGTCCCCATATTTATGGTACTTGTAATGTGCAGGGCGCCACCACAATTATTTATTTGCACTAAATAGAGACAACCAAGTGACCCAGATGAGCTACACTTTCTTAACTCATGAAAAAAACCTTAAGCACTAACAGCCCAATTAACAGGAGCTATGCACCGCAAAATTAACTGGAGAAAATGAGTGCATATCAACACATATACACAAAAGTATGACTAAAATTGGCGATTTGGGGGATTTTTGACAAAAATTTTTGAACATAGGATCATAATTTGGGCAGATATGTCCTTGCCTATACATGTTAGCTTGATCCAAATAGAAAATCATACTGGACAAGAGCATCGAGCAAAATTGTAAATGAAGAAATAAAGAAATTTAGTCTAGAGGCCAACAATGAATCAGAAATGGGTGGCAAAATTAACACTGCATTCTACCCCTAGGTCCTTAATTCCGTGTATCTTTGGGTCTTATTCCAAACTGCTAGCAATACATAAGCACAGTGGCATTAATACAAGTTTGTTTTAAAGGCTGGGTTTACCTTTTCAAAAGAACTCTAAAACGGACCTCCGTTGACTTGCAATAGCTTCGTAAGTGCTGGAATGGTCTCTTTGTGCAATTAAATTTTACTGAATAAAAATAGTGGTTAGTGGTTTTGTGGCAGTTTTATTGGATTTGGCCCAGCAATTGGATTTGGCCCAGAAGTCATCCTCAGCCAAGCACAAGCTTTACATCACATTGCCCCCCAGTCTTAGTTTATCTGCACATCCCCATGAAGCACTTAAAAAGAGATATCTGCACTTCCACCACGGGTAAACACTCTGAGAGAAATAGGCCTTTCATAAACATTGTATATTGCATAGTGTCAAGAATGGCTCCAGAAAACACTTTGCAGTGGGTGTTCCAGTTGAACTGTTTATATTATGTGGAGGTGTTCTATAGAATGGCTGCATTGCATCACCCACTTATTACTTATGAAGTAACTGGTTTTGAAATACTGGGTGTCAATTTCCCCCAAACACAGGCAGATTTTTTTTTAAAAGCTGATAATATACTCTAAACAACAGTCTATTGTTGACCCTGCACCAATACACAGTAAGTGGCAATGCTCTCAACACTTTTTTTGTCTTTTAGTCATTTTTAGTGGTCCCATACAACACTTGCAGAGAAGGTGACCTGACTCAAATGACCAACGTGTTCCCCCATGACCAGCACAGAGTCATTACATGGGTCTTATACAGTTAACTCAACAAAGGTTTCAGAGTGAAAGGTCCCAGAAATCTAAGGTAGCCCCTCAAAATGGGTGCGCTGCAATGTCACTGTAGTTATAAAAAGAAGGAAACTACTGTAAATCTGTAAACTACGTCTAGTTGTAGAATTGCAGAATATCCACAGAAATGTAATAAAAATAAACACTTAAATAATATAGTAGGAAAATAAATACGAATAAATCAAAAGGATTACTTTTCTTAAATAGACATCGTGTTTTGCTTCGCAGCACTGTTTAAGCAGTGTGCTTGAACCCACCTCTGTATGTCATATTCACCAGGGAGCAAGTTGTTCATCTGTCCTATATGTTTCCCAAAACGTGACCCAAACATTGCACTCAAAGGTTGATGATAAACGTCCTGACTCGGTTTTCGGCCATATTGTGGAGAGAGTTGCAGAGGAAGAGAATATTTCAGAAGAGTTAAGAAAAGTTCCATTAAAACTTCCTTTAAACCACAGACGATTCTTAATTTTTTTTTTCTTAGAAAAATAAGAGATGTTTCGAAGATACTATATGGTCCCTTCCTTTGCATCTAATGTGTAAATATCGATTTTTAAGTCATGTATGGCTCACTGACACCTAATGTTACTGCACTCAGGGTCTATGAGATATGGCATCTGGAGTGGATTTCAGTTTTTGGTCTTTTTATGAATTCCTGCACAAAGATATATTTTTTTATATCTCTCACCCAGTGGGTGAGCTTTCACAAAAAAGGCTAGTGGCAATTTAAGATTAACAGCTAAAAATAGTAAAATATCTGTTAATAAATAAATAGTACACTCTCATATTTATAGCACATGCCACCTAATTTCACATTAACAATAGATCCAGTATATATACACACATTTTCTTTATTGTAATCTCGTTAAGATATATCGATTATAAACGTTTATCTATATTTATGGTATTGTTTTTTCCCCCTTAAGTGTCATGAAAATAATATATTTTCTATTCTATCTAAGAAGTTTCTACACAATGGCCTGGACGTTTGGGTAATCCTCACAGTTGACAGTTTCTACACTGACTTTGTAAACGAGACTTTATCTGTGCATGGATCCTCTAGACATGAAAAAACTTGGTTGATAAACTAGCCAGAATTTTTTCTTCTTTGAATTTCAGTTATTTG
The DNA here is from genome assembly GCA_037974565.1 of Clupeocharax schoutedeni. Taxonomy (NCBI): domain Eukaryota; kingdom Metazoa; phylum Chordata; class Actinopteri; order Characiformes; family Alestidae; genus Clupeocharax; species Clupeocharax schoutedeni. The sequence goes on along the minus strand of JBBPDH010000017.1, from coordinate 1,498,056 downwards.
TGACCACACAAATCAAATATTGTAACTGATAAATATAAACTTTTGACATTCAAGCTGTTTTTATATAGGTGCATGCCGTTTTCCAGTTTCAGAGAACGAATGTATTCCTGGTTTTCAATGGGGAATGAACAACTATTATGTTTCGTTTGTGTTTTCGTTTTGCAATCGGGTACATGTGGACGACAGCTAACTGCGGACCAGGAAATAGGCAGGGGTTAAGAGCTGTCACCAATGGTGCGTTTTTTGCTGAAGAGATTAGCGGCATCCCTGTTGCGTAGGTTCGGTGGGTTTTTGTGTGCATGGGGACTGACAGACCACCGCCAACCTCCACGGCTCTCTGTCCCAGTTGGTACTGCAGCAGACGGGCAGGGCTTGTTCTGCAGTAGCTGGAAAAGCATGGCGATCTCAGGCCCTAAGCGGGTCAACAGATTCGCCCTCACCAGGTCTACTGTTTCTTCATCACACTCCATCAAACTTTGCAGCAGCTTCCCATAGAACCTGCAGAGACAGAGAACACTCCCCAGTGAGCTAGTGCCACAACACATTAGCATGTTTACCAATTTGCAATGCAGGAGCAGTGAAAACACATTTTGGGCATTTAACCCAGAAATGTGAAGCTCGTTGACCTCATTGACAGTATGTTACCAAAATGTATCAAAGATTTTTAGGTTAAGTTGCATCAAATGTTCAATAATTGTGATAACTAAAACATTAAAAAGTGAATCGACAAAGACATATTGGGAGTATAAATGGTCTTTCTTCAGGAGCCATGAGGCTAATGTTGCTAAGACTAGAATCAATTGTCACCTAAATTGTTTCTATAAAACCTCTAAAACTTCAAGATCAGTCCTCCACAGCCCAGGCGTTTTCTAAAGTGCTGTTTTTGAAGTTGACTCTTTATCAGCCTTGTAACCTCATCATCTGCAGTGCGAATTCGACCAAGAAAGTTGTTTTCACTTTTAAATCGGTGGTTAAAAAGATGCTTTCTTTGCTTTCCTGCACTGGCACCCTCCCCTGTTTAAGCTGAGCTTTTATTATTGTTAAGTCATTATTATTATTCTTATTTTATTAAGTCATTATTGCCAGATTGAGGAAGCATGTTAATGCAAATCATTATTAATCATTGGTGTAATCATTTCAGTGTAGTATTTCAAGTAAGTTTCAATCAAATACAAAATACTAATAATAAAAGTAGACCCTATTTTCCCTATCTTTTTGGAATATTTGTTTATAAAATTTGAAAATGAAATTATTCAAACGAACTAAACATTCATTCAAAATATTATAGCAGCACAGAAACTATGGAGAAACTATGGAGAGTATTTCGATTTTAAAGGAGTGAAATTACAAATATCTCTACATGGCTTTAAGAGAATATATTATAATTATTTTTAGTCCCAGACCATTCTTAAGCTGTACCTTAAAAGAACAGTCTATTTACTGTTTCAGGGTCCTCCTCATGTAAGAACTATTTAGAGGATTCTTACCTGTTAGGGAAGTGGCTGGGCAGTTGAGCCACCTCTGCAATGGCCTCTGGGTTCGACTTGGCCACAGTGCAGATGTCCAGCTTGCTGTAGCACTCTTCCTGAACCTCAGAGATCATCCTCTGGAAGGTGGAACAGCGGCGTACTGTAAGAAAGACCTTGGACGTGATGCCGTTGGCAATGCACTTCAGGCTCTCCTTCACAAAGGCCTTGCCCTGGGAAATGCATTGAAAAGTGCAGGTGAAGTTCAAATGCTTTAAAAGTTTAGAGGGCTTTAAATAAGAGGCCTTTTTTTCATGGACTTCTTAGCTAGGTTTTGATTAAGGTTAATAAAAGATGCAGACAACTTTGGAACAGTGGTCCACAACCCCATTTAGGATGAACTGAATGGCAGTTGTTGCAGTTGTCCTGTGACATAAATACAAAACCTTACTAATGCTCTTGTCAGTCAAAAGATATACATATTTGTTACAAATTCTACTGGTAACCCCTCAAATAACAGTGAAGGCAATTAAAGTAGCAAAGAGATAACCATCTCTATATCAAACACTACAGGTCTTGATCAGTTGTCCAACCCTCTAAACTAATGTTCAGAAAAAAGCGTAAAGTGTGCATTTGACTGACACTCTTATCCAGACCGACTTACAATAATTAGTTACAAGGACAGTCTTACAATCATTAGTTACAGAGACAGTCTTACAGTCATTATTTACAGAGACAGTCTTACAGCCATTAGTTACAGAGACAGTCTTACAGTAATTAGTTACAGGGACAGTCTCACACTCATTAGTTACAGAGACAGTCTTACAGTCATTAGTTACAGAGACAGTCATAC
>JBBPDH010000017.1:1482286-1492533 GCA_037974565.1 Clupeocharax schoutedeni | reverse complement strand
TCTACAAATGGTGCAAACTCTGCTAGATTATAGATAAAAGATTCCCATTCCCCTGCCATTCTGTGATCGGCAGTGATTGACAGATCATGATCTTGGTGATCGGTGATTGGCCCTAAAAATGCTGATCGGAGCATCTCTAGTTTAAATAATACAAAATATATTTGAATGAAAAGTGAAAAGCTTATTCAGGTTAGTACAATAACATTTTTACACCTCTTATTAATTTTTAACTTTTTATTCAGCCCTAGCAGAAATAACACTTTGCATTCAAATACATGGACCATTGTTTTCCGCAAGTATGACGACGATTGCACTCTGGGGTTCCAGAGTGGTCTTGATTTCTAACAGTGTAACTGATTTTTCCATGTGGCTTCTGCATTAATGTTAGAAGATTCGCTTGAATGAAAAAGTCTGACTAACACTATTGATGCATAAACACCTGTGGTGTGTGACGTTCGCAGAGGGGAAGTGCGATCGCTGGCCCTCTGTTTGAACCACCAGACACCATCCTGTGCGTCACCAGTAACCTTACAGTAAGGAGCACGTTGTGTGAGTTGGGCAGCACAGATAAAGCTCTGCACAGACACGAGGATCTGTGAAATATGGGCCTGATACCTTTACAGGGCTTGTATTGTATGATAATGGAAAACAAGTGAAGAAGGTTGGACATATTATGACTAATGAAACGTGAATAACCCTCTCCGATAATGTGTTTGGGTGCCCTGATGAGTTCTGACAGGTCAAGACTAATTTGAGCTTGTTTAGAAAAAAAATCAATAGACAATGAACCTTTTTGTCTTCAGTATCTCTTGCTCTTTCTCCCTCTCTCTCATCTACTTGGCAAGTATATCACAACCACACCAGTGCATGCTATCCCTCTCTGAATACAGTGGTTGACTCGACACGTGATATTACAGTTTCCCGCACAAACTAATAAGATGAATTGTTTGAGTGAATAATTTAGATTCTGCCGTGACCTAGTTACCTGTTCAGATTTCAGCAACCAGAGTTCCTGACCCCACACTGAACTCTGTGGCCCAGAAGTTGGGCTAAACTGTCCTGAATATTCTCTGTAGCTTCACATTGCATATCGGTAGTCTTAAAACCCAGCCTAGAGTGGAAAAAAGCCGATGCTGATATCCATCCTTAAAAAAAATTTCATGTTGGGGTCCTCACAGACTGATGAAACGTTAATACATTTCTCAGCACGATCGCGTTTCTGTAATAAGAGAAGCCCCCTCCCCGCTTGGGTGCAGAACCGTGGCCCGTTCTCTGTGTGGCCTACATATGTTTATTTTCCAAAGTGTGTTTTCTCTATTTTAGGTCATACTGTAGCACCACTGTCTCTTTGTCTCTAAAGCACTGAGTCAGTACATGTCTCCCTGGCAACTAAATACAACAGGAAGTTATGCAAATTCCAAGTAGAGCCTGACAAAGGTTTGCACGTCCCCTGTCCAGAAACGGAGCAGAAGTGAATGTCCTGTGGCTCACAGAAATCCACCCCATTGCAATGCTTTGACCAGCTGTCCGTGCCGCATATTAATTGCTTATGGAGGTGAACCCTCTAAACCACGAGTTATTAATCTAGATACTTACTATTGGCTATCTGTCATTCTGCTCACAGTATTTGTTACTAATCGCTTGGTCACTGCTATGAAACGGATAGGCAGGTGATGTAGATAGAAGAATGAAGGAATCAAGTGCGGATGGTGCTGCAGTATAGCCACTAAACTTTTCTTGGGTGGAGAAGTAACCTTCAGCTCAAGCTGAAGCACAGCAATGGCACCATAAAAAAGGCTCGCTTTCGAAGGCCGGCTGGTGTGTGAACGTGAGCCTGCGGCTGTTCCAGTGACCTACACTCTCTGTTCTGGCTGTGAGGTCCTTTAACCCATGAAGGACTGAAAGAGAAAGCTGCTTCACGGTGCTGTGCACCATTTTCTGCTTTCGCATGACCCCCACGCTGGTGGCACATCAGCCACACTGCAGATTTCATGCCGGATTTAGACTCAGAGGCTCATCCTTTTCAGGTGACGGTTTCACAGATTTTTTTTTTTATGCTTCAGCTCATGCCAAAGCCTCAGCTGGGAATGGAAGCATGGAAGATTGAATGAATGAATGAATGATTGAATGAATGAATGAATGGACGCATGCATGCATGAATGAATGAATGAACGAAAGAATAAATGCAGGAATTTAAGCTCATCTGCTTAGTAGCAGGCCAACCATCAGTGCTGCTCATCCACCCACCCTGAACGCATTTAAATGCCCCAGTGCCCTAATAATCACCCATTGCTGCACAAGCTCCCCCGGCACGTCCTCTAATCCCTCCTCGAGGCACTAACCTGCTCTGCATCCATTTTGAAGAAGGGAAGGGATTCAAATGCCACTTCTGGAGTCAACTGCACCCCCCCACAGCCCCCCACCCCCACCGGAGAAGCCAAATCTGCCTAAAAAATTGCAGGAGACCCCCGCCTGCCGGATAATTTCGGGGGGCTTCAGCTGACCACCCGGCACCGTCCAATAGGAAAGTCCTTCAGAAGTGCCTGGAGAGAGCCAGGAGAGCGATTCGCGTGCAAGAACCCCCCCTCCTCCTCTCCACCTCATAACATGCCGTATACCGGTCAGATGCAGCGACGCGCAGCGGGAGCAGCATCTTCGCAATAAATGCAATGAATGAATGAATGAATGAATGAAAATGTGCAGCAGATGCTTGTGCGCGAGCCGAGGATATATTGATAGAAATCTGTATAAATATATAAAATATGTGCACGATGGGGGTCGGAGGGGGAGGACGGGGGTACTCACAGGGGCTGTTGGCGGAGAAGCGCGCTCTCCTCGGCGAGAACGACTCGTTCAGGTCCAGCTCATGTGCCGACACCACAAGCACGACGAGCAGCACGAGTCCTGTCCTCAGTGGCATCTCTCTCTCCTCTCTTTCTCGTCCCTCTTTCTTCTCTCTCTCTCTCTCCCTCGGCAGCAACACGACCGTGTCTCCTCTCCTCTCCTCTCTCGCGCTCCGGACTCCGTTGCAGATTTCAGATGGAGGGGCTTGTCGCTCTCGAGCTAGATCTCTCTCTTGATCGTTCTCCTCCTCCTCTTCTTCTTATTTCGCTTCTTCTTCCACCACCTCCTCCTCCTCTTCGCTTCTCTTTTCCAGTTTCTCCTCGCGTGCATGACAGGAGCGCACGGGTCGCAGCTATATATATGGCAATGCACGGAGACGTCGCGCTTTCGCCCAATCACGGCGCGCCGTGCCGCTCTCGCGCGGTTACATTCAAATCCGTGCACGAAACTTACGAAACTTACTTTTCTCTCTCTCTCTTTCTCTATCTCACTACCTCTCTCTCTCTTTCCCTCTCTCTCTCATTCTCTCGCGTCGCCAAAGCACGTGCAGCCGCAGCCCCTCCGCCTCCACCGACCCGTGCAAATCTCTGCACTGGCAAAAATATCAAAGAGTAAAGACGGTCAATATTGTCGCAACCTTAAACTGTTGGTTTATGCAAACCCTCGTGTTTGCAGCGCGCGGTTTTCCGCATCTTTTGCGCTGAATCGTACCCACCGAGCGTGGCGTTTACGTCTTTTTTCAGCTGATAACGAATCCACAGCCCATTTAAACCGCAAAGACGTGCAGGGATGCAGCACCACTGCGCCACGCACTCCTCACATTCACCGACTACAGAAAGGTTTTCGCGGTATTTTCAGTAGTTTCAGGGGAAGCTGGTGGCTTTGTGGTTTGTGAGCTGCCCCTGCGATCAGAAGGATAAGGGTTCGAAACCCATGGGGTACCCACACTGAGGTACCCACAGTGTTCGCATTGTGTGCTGCGCCGACTGTAAGGGACACATAACTTTGCTTAATACAGTGGCGTCTTAAAGATGAGATCAATTAAAAAAACAGGCGGCCAAATATTAGCAAAGAGGGCTTAACATTCAGAGGGGTTTGGAAAGGATTCAATGTAAAGACGCCCACTCAGATATTTTGACAGCTGTGGTTGTAGGAGATTTTTTATTTACTATCCAAAACCACCAGGGATAAATCTGAAGAAAAAAAAAGTTTCTTTTCATAAAATGCCCCATATGTACCAAAAATATTTTAGAATGATCAGAAAACAGTGTATCAGGCAAGGTAGCTGTAAAAGACATTAATTCAGACACCACTGAGTTTTTCTAGAATGAAGCATCTCATATCAAACCACTTACCACTTACCTCACATTACCTCTTTAACCATTTAAACATATACGAAAAAAGTAATAAATTGATGGAATTCCGCTATAACATAGTTGCATTGTACCACACCTGTTTCACCTTCAGCCCTGCAGCTCAATGCCAACATCTTGTTTCATTGTTGCTTTTAGCAAATGAGTGAATGTTGTTTCTTTTTCAGCATTGCCTTGTTTCGTTTAGTAATCTATGGATCACGTTTCGGCAGTGTGCACAGAGAACACTGGGTTGTAGTCAAATGCATTTTTTTGAGGGATTCTTTTATCACACTGGCATTTTGAGGTTCACCCCACAACCACCACCATCTCCAGCATAATAAAGTCCCTGTTGTTAGTACAACCATGGGGAAGTGTTGCTGGTGCATCATCCATGTAAAGCAGCCTAGTGTTCTAAAGTTCCCTTATTTGATCCCTAGTGTTGATGAAGTTCCCTTATAGCGGCCAGTTAATGCTCGGCATAGGAGGTGTTTGCACTGAAAATATTTTTCTGATTTGCATAGCATTGCCTTGCCTTTAAAAATACATAGCAGTTTTTGTAATGAATGCAGTTTTTAAATGGTGGACGAAAGGCCCCTGGGGGGCGGGGTTTCAGAGTGAGTAGCTGTTTTAGTGTCGGCGCTCTCACCAGAAGGATTGCAAGCTTGATCCCAAGAGATGCCGCAGCTATGAGTACCCCTGCTGTCTCTTGTTGGTGTGGAATGGCCTTCCTCGCCCACAATCTCTCAGAGTGATACAGGCATTTGTTTGCTGACAGTCTTCAAGTGCATTGAGTTGTTCAACATATTGTGTTAGCAGCAGTCCAAAAAGATGCACTGGCAATTCACCTGACTTCCTCATCAGTGGTATTGTGGGATTGAGGGAGTCCTAGGTAGCAGGTGTAATGGGGCATGATTGTAGAAATTGTAGAAATTGGGAAGATACTTTCTGGTATGCAAGATACATTAATTACTATATGACATCCTTTCAAATTGGACATAAACCAAACCAACCAAATTATTAAAGTTTAGTTCTGCTCACCAGTTACACCAGGCAACAAAAATGTGTTTAATTACATTTTGTAGTGTTTCTTATACAATCTCGGCACACTTGTTATACTGTTTACGTATTAATGTGTTGTTTGTTTGCGATACACGTTGATAACAGGGTTGCCAACGCATTGAGCATGATACACACAAATCAATAATGAAAATGATTGATTACTGAGACTAATGTGAAAATAACAGTAGTATTACAACAACCTTATAATGAAAAATGTGGATAGAATTTAGATTATCCCTAGAACCACCGAAGGTAGAAAAAACTGATGTGATTTTCTGAATCAGCAAAACTTGACTAAGCAACATCAAAAAATACAATGAAACAGACTCTTGATAAAAACTTGTTACTCAGTGTTATTCACAGCAGTCTTCAATTATATTGACTTCAGTTATTGCACAACAGAGCTTTAAAATGATCTCCAAAATGTGATGAAAGTAAACGGCAGCGCGCTATAATTGTTACAATGCCCTGAGCACTCTGGGCTAGATGCTTAAAAATAAGTGCCTTGCACCGTTGTAAGGCAATTACCGTCTTGTTGGCCGGCAACATAAAGTGGGCAACAGTAGTAATGGAGTCCCGAAACAAATTAAATTATCACAAATGCATGGTGCAAAGTGGCGAGTATGACTGAGGATATTTTCAGTGCTTAGAGACGAAGGAAAATGAAGATTCAGTATGAAGAAGTAGAGATTATGAGGAGTGAAGGAAAAGTTATTGAGTCATAGTCACCATACATGGAAAAATATATGTTTCAGCGAGGAAGACCAAAGGTGATTTCTTGGATTGGCATGTGCACTTATTATCCCCACTTTTGGGGAATAGCCCTTTTGCTTCAGCACCTATGATGATTTAGCCAGGGTACCAGCTTAATGGAGTTTTAATACTGTAATGGGAATGTTGTTTGCATGTAGCTTTGTCATGAATGAAGATATTGAAAGTTCCATCTCCATTTGGGATAGGGTGTGGTGGAATTTGGTCCTGGAGCAGGAATAGAGGAAAGCTCTGCTCATTTATAGCATGTTGTTGGTATCATTGGGACAGAATTTGTGGAAAGGGAATCTGCTACAGGCTGCACTTCCTGACAGAGTGCCTTTCTAACCTTTACTTGCAGTCCTATATGTAATATGTACATATAAACTCTTTCTCTTTGGCTCCCTTGCTTTGGCCAAGATGGCACAGCAGTTACTGTTCGTTTGTGCTGCTCGAAGTTCTTTTTGTGATTTTGGCTGAGCTCTGCAGTACAAAACGGCAACCGTAGAAAAACATAACAGAACAACATAGAGAGATTTGTTCTTAAAACAAATGGATCTTTGTAACTGTGAAGCCAACACTGTGAAGCCAATGTAAGCGTCCAATCTCAGGACTCAAAGGGGCATCACACGGCCACCCAGGTACATGATGTACCAATGTGCCATGTACTGCCAAATATCACCAAAACGACTATAATATTAAATCCAGTTACTGCACACATAGCAGTTCTGGCATCTAATAAAGACATAAACAAATATTCAAGAAACATCAGATTTTAGGCAGTTAATAGAGAATTACAATTCCATCCACTGTAAGAAATATTCATGACACATCTGTCACAGGGATCCATAAATTGGCCCAGAGAGCCACAGTTCTATATTACAGTGTCACATCGACATTTTTAGAGTGATACAGTGTTTTATTGCGATGTAAATGGTACATTTTGTGCAATGTGGTGCATAGCAGCAGAGATTTGGGCCACAGTGAAGTGGGTTTTCTGGGCGAGTGGATAATGTTCTATGATGTTGTGTAGGCAGCAGTTCGACCTCATGTGCCATGGAGGGAGCACATGTTGTCCATCACCCTGACAGGCCACTCATTTTTGTGCCAACAATAAGCACAACACAGTTCTAATTCAACAGTTGTGGACGAAATGTACCTTTAGATGATACAACAATATGAAAAAGCTCCAAGAACATCTGCATATAGTGAAAAACCATGTTGTTGTCTTTTGGTAAAAATGCCTAAAATTTTTATACCCTGAATATGCCCCCAAATATGCTCCCAGAACACTTTCGTGTTAAACTCAGTTTAATGCATTACCCTTAAAGAAAATGTAAAGGTAAATAAATAATCAGAATCACTAAACTTATACAAACCTTTACCATTAGCATTTAGCAATAGCGTGCAGCGAGCGAAAACAAAGACTTGTACACAAAAGAAACATTGAAATAACTATTTCTACCCACATATTTAGACAGGGCACAACTTATTAATACAAAATAAACTGAGATAACTATTGAAAATTAGGGGGGGAAAGTTTAAAACCTTAAAATACGAGGAGAAGACACAGAGCAGTCATGCTACATGCTGCAGCAGCTTCTTCTTCTTTTTATGGTGGTTGACAACTTTTCAGTGTATTACCGCCACCGCTGGACCAAACTCTAATCCCTGTGACACTGAGAGGGGACTGTAATCTGTAAACACACATTTCACTTGAAGAACCACCAAAGTGGTTCTTCTAAGACATCGGCCAAAAGAAAATTTTAAGAGTGCGTCTTTAAGACTGAATGCTACACAGACGTTTCTTTACGTCTGAATGGAAATGTAGAGCAAAAGCTTCACTTTCATCTATTGTTACATTGTCTGCTGATTTTTGATAAAATGCATTTTATCGAATTTTAATATTAATCTTTAAATCAGTGGGTCAGTTCTATATAACAACTTTGGATTGCATTTTTTTGCAGAACTATTAACTCTCATCTTGGTGCAGCTCCAAGTAGAAGGGTATAATTTAAGTAATCCAATATACTGCAAGAGTACATTTTGCAAAGTGTAGATTATGGTATAAAGCACCGCACATCATTAAAGATGAATGGAATTGATCAGCAAAGCTTTTGGGACACTAAAGCAATAATGGAGAGTTTTAGCTCTTTACTTTTCTTGTGTCTTCCAGCATTTATATAATTTTTGTGTGTTAACGGTAAATATTGTGACGGTATAATATAATGTAAAAAATATATATATATAAATAAATAATGTTACTGATATAGGGAAATGTGGCATTGGGGATCTTTTGCACTGGCTCTTATTGGTGTAGGAAACTCCTATCTGTTGCATAGAGGACAGTCACGTTACCCACTACAATACACAACCAAAATGTTACCTTTTTAGTGTAGTGCATCAGGAAACTACAGTAAGAATTCTGCTGTTTGCTTTGTGAGAAACGTGTATTGACATTTACTGTATCTTCTTTAATTAGATTGATATCAGTTACTGGATACACTGGTTTGAGATGAGCATCTCAGGAAGAGTTCAAAGTTTGTCAGACCGGAATTTTGAATGAGTGTGACCCTGGAGAAGTGATGTGTATGATGATGATATATATTTCAGTCTATGAGGAGCTACCTAGGGATGTATTAGTGCAAGTGGAGGAAACATCTGGCTTTTACAGAGATGAAGGATTGTAGCCCCTTTTTCTCAAGCAGCCTGTAATTATAGGCATTTTACTGGATACTCCATAAGCAACAGATCTGGGGGAAGATGGTGGTGAGGGTGAGCTAAAGTGTGAGAGCTTTGTGTTTGGGTTTGCAGTCACTCAGTGTGTGTGTGAGTGTGGCACTTTGTTTAGCTCTCTATGAGGGCAATATGTCCTTGCGATGATAGGAAAACATGTTTTGTGTACATTTTATTGGAAGGAAATGTTCTGGATTCACCTGAAAAATCCTTATTAAAAAAATGGAAGTGCAGAAAGATTGTCCGCTGGTTACTGAGTGACATGAGAATGCGAGAGAGAAAGAAGAAAGAGAAAGAAAGTGAGTTACAACTGCAAACAGAAGAAATGACCATTCCAGAAATAACTGGATGCATTTCTCCAAAACCGCTAAAGCTTGAACGGTGTACTGGTGTGCCGTTAATCAAGCCTGACACTGTTGTGACTAGGACTGACCCCTGTGATGGCCTATAAGCGACGCACAGGATGCAAAGTGAAGAGTAATCTGAAATGCAAAGTCATGCAAAGCTGCCACTCACTTTCTGTGGCCATCATGCCCTGCTCTTGAACTCAGCTTCTGTTTGAGCACACACACACACACACACACACACACACACACACACACACACACATGGCTTTAAGACATCTGATTTGAAATTTCAGACTCATTTAGAAGCCCCTGTCTGTGGGGTATAACATTACATTTGCATAAAACTATCTTCATAAAAAACCTCTCAGTACAGATCTGGATGGTGAAGGTTTGTCCAGATGTTTTGTTGAAGCGTGTCATTAAGTTGTGTGAACTGGAGTAGTTCTTACTGTACTTACACTGGTGTCCACTAGAGGGTCTGGGAGGAGTGTGTATCGATAAACTACAGGTAAGACAAGTGTACTGAGTCTGCTGTTGTTTTAACGAGGACCCTCACTGTCTGTGCAAACTACACTGGCTGTTCAAAGGGTAGTGTGCAGTCATGAGCTAAATCCTTTCATCTTTGAAGTCCTTACCAGTGTAGCAACTAAATGTTTACTTTGATGTTATTTCATATTGTCCTGACCTGCCAAATTATGTAGGAAATCCTGTTCAACGCCTTCTCATTTTCCCAAAGAAGTCAGTGGGAATGTTGACCAGGAGAAAATTTACAATCCACTGAGGATGCCAGCAATTCTAAATCTCCCATGTTGACTTTTAATGTTAATAAAACAAAAAGTTAGGTCAGGAATGTGCGAATTGAGGCCTACAGCCTGTATCTTTCCATTAATAGGCCCAGATTCAATCACGGCACAGGCATATTACTGTGCACTGAGACCAGGGAGAAAGGAGAAGAGAGAGAAAGAGAGACAGAGAGAGTTAATTTGTCTGTGAGATATGGCTATTTAGGTTTGATTCAATTGCTGTATTACAGTGTGCATGAAATTAGTTTCGCTGTTTATATAAACACATGGATATTACACATACAGGGAGTGCAGAATTATTAGGCAAGTTGTATTTTTGAGGAATAATTTTATTATTGAACAACAACCATGTT
>JBBPDH010000017.1:1462761-1474372 GCA_037974565.1 Clupeocharax schoutedeni | reverse complement strand
CTGGTTTTGTGTGTTTTTTAACAGTAGTGCTTGATTTGGAGTAAAGTTAAAATAGTTTTGGGTCAAATGTTTGGTTTTGCCAGACAAGTTGAAGGTTGTGTTAGTGTAGCCTGAATGTTGGAGTTTGTGTTTAGTGATTTGGGACAAAGAGATGAGATTTTAGGAAATGTGTTTTAGCAATTCAGAAAAACTGTAACACATTTATATTTATTATCCAATAAAAGGTTCCCCAAGTGACCTGAGAAAGGTGCGGAACTACATACGTTGAAAAATAATCTCTTTACAGTAACTTACATTTATGCATTCACTCTCATCCAAAGCGACTTACAGGTTTAATCATGCTACAGATGTAGGCAGATGCCACTATTCTACATTAAAGAGTCTTGCCCAAGGAACCCTAGTCGGCTGCATGGAGGGTGGCAGTGATATCACTTCAACAACCATGTAGATTAAAGATTCATAGGGGTGTTTTCTTCACCTGTAAATTTGCCATTTTGGAAATGCAATGTTTTTCCCAAAAGGGACTAAATACGAAGAGAACATCTCTCAAGCATCCACAGCAGATTTATTTCACAATAGCATGACACTTTCACTAGATTTTCTCGATTGAGTGTGATTGCGTGGTTGCTATAAAACCAGTGTTTGTAGAACCCAAAAAAAGGGTTAAAAAATATCCATTTGCAGCATGGATTCAAACTGGCATCTGTCCTGATTCTCTTCATTCAGTGCCTGGAACATTGACACCATGTCTCCAAACAAGCCATGCATTTATGGTCAATTTTATTTAATTAAAAATGTATTATTTTTAATTTATTGCACAGGTCAGCAGGTCAAAATCATTATGTATCACTTTCTGTAGGTTCATGCTGATTTCAGATCTGTGTTTAGTTTTTCCTGCACGTAGTGTTTGTTGTGATGAATCTAGTTCTATACTGCATGATAGTTGGGATAGTTGGTTGAAGAAACAGTGGTAGCTGACTGACACTGATCATTATATCTATGCCACTTTGCACTAAAAATATTTAAACAGTTACTTGATTGGTGCCTCAAACCACAACAAACAGTGACACGTCTGTTTTTATAACTGACCCGAGCTTTAGCTTTTATAAGTGACCCCAGCTTTAGAGTCTGTGGTGTGTTTGACATGGGAATTTTGCCAAAATTGAAGAAAAGCTCAGACAATATGACGTGCCAAAAAAACAAGTGAAATAAAACTAATAATAAAGCTTAAGAACAACAATATTTCTTCCCCCACAATCATACTAAGAATGTTCTGAAATCAGTGGCTGACGACTATAAACATCCACAAGACAGTGCTGGACAAACTTAATAGATTACAGACATTAATGATAAAAGCTCTCTAAATGAGAGCGAGGTTGATGTCGTGCTCATTGTAAACGTATCGTGCGGACCACTGAAATCTGTTAAATTCTTCCAGAACTCTCAGCTCTCTGAACCCCAGATCTACGAAGAGAACCTTGCTCCTCACATCTCATGTGACCTCCGCTCCTCCAGCCCACAGCCTACGTGAGTAGATACCAGCACTAACAAATGCTTTTCATTAAGCTTGACGTTTGTTGCTAGTCCTCCCATTATGCAATTTAACCGTTTCACATGTTTTCTATTCTGTGTTTGCCGAAAGCTCGTCCATGGCCTTGTTTCTGCCCAACCTTTGCATGCATTGAGATGGTCCATGGTTTTGCCTGCCATGTCATTGAGTAATTGATTGATTGACTCTCTAGACGACGAGCAGATGAGGGCGGATTATGGTGGAGCGTGAGAGGGTTGGGAGCGCGTGGACCCAGCGCTGACTGTAGAGGTAGGTAATGGAAACTGCCCAGGGACACGGTCCACTTCCAACAGCAACTGCAAAAAGCCTGTCGGTCTCCATCCCAACCCTCCCAAGCCCTGGTGGATATTTATTACATGCACTGATGGTTAGCATTTCTCTAGAAAATGGCTAATTCTTTCCACTGAGGTCCCTGCAATATCACAAAAGTCTGTTTTCACCCACAGTCTGATAGAACACGTTGCCTTTCTGCCAGTTTCAGAAGAAGTTTTTTTTTTCTTGAGTACTTTTTCATTTTGTTGATTTTTCAGTTTGCTGAATCCACAGTTCAATGCCATTTTTCAGACATTTATTCGTCTGTATGGCCGCGAAATTGCTTCTGATACTCACCCAGTATCTCAGCTCAAATACTTTCCTTAGTCCTTTAAATATGTCTGCACTCAAGGTCTCTCAGAATGTATTGTACTCTATGGAAAGACAAATGTACATACTTAAGGAAGAACTCCAAGAAAAAGCTGGAATGGCTTTAGTAAACCATGCCAGATTCAACTAGAAGAAGTTAACAGGAATCATTTGTGTCTAAAGGATCCAAAAACAGAAACTTACTCTACTCTAGAGAATAACTGTTGACTTTACTGCTGAATAAAAGTATGTGCGGCAGAAAGAGTTTATATTAGTCTCCTGCAAATGTAGTAAGTCATTTACATCAAATACAGAAAGGCTGTTTACTGAATGCTCTATATTACAAATGGGGAAACCATAAAGGAGCCTTGTCTTTTGTTGAACACACTGGTAGATGATGTCAAATTGACCTGCATGTACACCCAACCTTCAGTTCATCACTCTCATAACTACTGTGTAAACAGCATATATTTTATTCTGATTTAAATTGGATTGCGAGTTATTGTTATGTACAGGTGTATTTTGCCACATTTTTCCTTTCTTAACATTAAGGAATACTGTGACTGCGAGAGATGCATATGTGAATGGTGAAGATGAAGTCAGATGTGAAGAAAATATAGAAATAGGGTGTGAATCTGTCTAAACATGATCTAAGGCTTTTAAAGTCATAAAAATTACACAGCAACAAAAATATTGTAATCATCAGAAATCACAACGCACCTTTCCACAACAGTTTTTCATGCTGATTTCAGATCTGCTTTCACATCAGCTTTTTGAATTATGAGTAATATTAGATTTGCAATAGACCTGCATGCAGTTTTTATTAAATCACAGACAGAAGTCAGACAGGCCACATTGTGGCACAGATATAATGATCAGTGTCAGTCAGACACTACTGTTTCTTCAAAAACGCTCCGCATATGATTATTATATGATCATTATACCAACTATCATGCAGTATAGAACCAGCTTCATCACAAACACTGTACCTGCAGGAAAAACTACACACAGATCTGAGATCAGCATGAAAAACACTACAGAACCCACAGAAACTGATCTATAATGGTTTTTTCCTGTTGATCTGTGTTATTGAAAAGCAATAAAGTTAAATAATTCTCTGCGCAATTCACTATGTCATGGAATATGTAATCGAAACACTGAAAGAAAATATTATACCAATTTAAGTGAATTCAAGTGCATTTTAATATTCTGAACACATTGCAGTCAGAACAAGAGCTTTAAAACTGGTGAAAGATAAACAACATTCTCTGTAGGCCATTAACAAAATAGTGTATTAAAACAAAGACTGACAGCCCATATATTAATTGGAATCACTGGAAAACGTTCTTGCCTTTTCAGAAACACAGACGGAGTGGGTGTGCTCAAAGGGTCTCTCCTTATCTGGGCTCTGTCGGGCTGTTTTGATTTATGTTATGATAAATGAATCCCAGCATTGAGAAAGTCTTTGTGGATGCTCCCCCTCTAGAAATGTTGGCATTGCTCGATCACAAACAACTTTCCTTGTGTCTTTCTTAGATATATGGGAATGCGTCACACGGCAGACATGTTGACTCTAATCCAGTCTGGAGCTGCAGGTTGCGGCTGTTGATTGCGTCATCATTGCGTTATCGCATTTAAAAAATTGTCTGAAACAAAAAAAACATTTTTGGCTGGTGCATCCTTAGTACTAATTCTTGATGTTTTTAGACATAAATGTATAATTGGTATGGTGGAAAATATTGACAGAGCTTGGACCAAAGTAATCCACATAATGCTCGAGACAAAGTATTCCCTATCGTGCTTGGGACAAAATATTGTCTGGTAGGCTGGTAGTTATGAAAGTGCAGAGCACACATGGCACATGTCTTCTGTAAATGTCTCTCATTCTCTAACATTTTTATTTCAGCGTGCGATGTAAAATAAATACCATTTGCTGTGGTTCATGCTCCGGGTGGGGAGTGGGGGGGTAAACGAGCAAACCAAGGCTGTTATAACAGTACTCTGTTCGAACCCCCTGACTTAATATTCCTGTCTGTTCTTGCACCCTTTTGTGGCTGTTATAATTATGGCCTCCTTTCTCTTCGGGTCTGTGGAGAGCCGGGCCTGTGGAGTTCGCATTAATTGTTGGTCATAAACCTCAGGTGTTTTTTTTTTTCAAGGGGGGTGAAAAGGAGGGCTTCTCCCATCAGCCTTGATCATGGATGTGAGCAGAGCTTTGATCCACTGCCACAGCTGTAAATAGACTCATTCTAAAAGCCCACACCTGCCGGCCTCCTCCTCGTCTGGCGGAGGTCCTCCCTTCTGGAGATGTTTTCTGTCCGTGTGTGTGGCTGGGAGCCTCGTGTGGGAGTGTGTTCCCACATGAAGATGGATGACTGCCCCACTACCTGACCTCCTGCGCCTCGTTGAAGAACCGCACAGATGCTTGGGTTGCTGATTTTGACTTGTTGAGGACACGCAAGCCTGAGATGGGCTTGTTTTGAGAGCCAGTTCAGAGGCTTAGAGTTTGGGCTTCTGGGGTGAGGCTCTAATTACCTCTTTCAAAAGCGCTTTGATCAAATGTGTCTACTCAGTAGACATGGAAGGGACAAAGTGAGACCCCCCATTGCTAACCTGACAGATTTCAAGTCAACAGGTTTAAAGAAGCAATTGTTGGAGCAGGTGAAGGCACAGTGACTCTTTTGTGGGTTCAAAAACTTCATTGCCAATCTGTTTATAACTAAGAGAGAAATATGACTGAGAAGAAGTTAACTTCTTTTGGCGCCCAGACTGTGTTAGCCATCCTCCAGCCCATCACACTGTTAAAAAGAATTCGTTTTAGCTTTAAGACAGCTGTGTGCACATTCTACAGTTATAAAGAGTCGGACTCGGGTGCTGTGACTTGTGAGTTAAAACTCGTAAACCATGTTCATTTCATGGAATTATTTATTTATATCTCGCACTCTTTCAAACGACCTAAAAACCGTTCACCTCGCCCTGGTGTCCCATTACTTTTGTCCGAGGTGAATGGTTTTGAGGTAATAACGGTTTTTGGGGGGTCGTTGGAAAGGGGTCACCGAGCCCCATCTAACTGTGGAGTTTCACATTTAGAGTGAGAGATATATTTTCATATTTAACATTTAGATTTAAGATCATTTAAGGCAAATCCTCCATGTTAGTGAGGGCATATCACAGTAACAGCCAATTGTAATTGTGGGGCATGACCAATTAGCATATCTTCGAAAAATTTAGAGCTCAACACTTACAGCTCAAACATCCCACATTTATTGCTACTCAATCATTGCTACTCAAAGACTTGAGACTTGACTTGGACTTAAATGACTTGTGAGCATCTCTGCTGTGTGTACAGTATATACTAGAGTACAGTTAGAAACTTTAACATTGTTTACATGGTACATCAAAGTAATTTAGTTTTGTAAAAAAGAAAACAATTTTGCTTTGTCCTAATATCGTCCCTTTGATCTTTTATTCAAAACTGTTTTATCTGTAGCAAGTGCAAGCATTTTCCATTAATACATGTTTTGACATGTGTACTTTCGGCCCCGCTAAGAATGTATCTACTTCCAAATTGTGAAAGATCAGCGTAAAGTCACACGAGCGAGTACAGTGATTATACGCCAATTCTCCAGCATAAACAGGCCAGATGCGGCATCCACTGCATGCTGGTATTTGTTAACACAATTGTTTGCATTCCTGCACACAGTGACGGACGGCCAGACACTGTTTGCATGGAAAAGGGGGTCTGGAACTGAGAAAGAATGTATAAATGACTTCTATGTGTGTCTCTGCTGAACCTTCAGAGACATTGCAAACTATCACCGATTTCCCCACTAACATTCAAACGTTTGGAATCCCTCTTTAAAATAAAATGCTTCGTTCAGAAATAGTTTTCTTAGATGGAGAACTGGCATATAATCACTGTACTTGCTTGTGTGACTTTATGAATTAAAGGGTCCACATTAAAGGGCCCATATTATGAAAAGGCAAAATAGTTACATATTTATTTTGTTTATTTACTTTCTTTATTTTTTGTTGTGGTCTGTTTGAGTTCTGTGTTATATGTTGTAGATGTTGTTTTGTTTGTTGTTTTTACTGTGGAATATTCCTGCTGCAAACAATTTGTCCCTTGGGGATAAAGCATAAAGTTTACTGAACAGAAAGCAAAATTGTTTTGGCAACAACATATTTATGAAACTACAAATAGAATATTCTGATTTTCTAGTTACTTAGATTTATTGGCATCAACCCTTTTTAGGTAGGAGGAATGTTGTGTTTTCATATATAACAAAATAGGAATAGTTGGAATAGTTGGAGATATATATCTATATACAGTATTGCTATGTTGATATTTTTATATTTATTGGTTGGGAATAGTAGTGTTTGGTTAGACGCTCAGCTGGACACCCCTGTAGACTTGAACTGTTTGATTCATAAGTGAGTCTGGAAAAGAAAGGGAGGAATTAATAACACGGGTGGGTGATTAACTGGCCATCACAGCACAATGGGGTCGATGAAAGCGGAGGATAATGGGTGAACGTTGACTGAATCCAGTGACTCAAAGCCTTGTACAGTAATCCCTCCTTGCTTTCTCTTTGATGAGTCCTTTTTACTGTACTGTCAATTCACCCGGAGCCTGTGTTTGTTTAGGTGAGTGTGTGTGTTACCAGCCCACACCATTAGAAGTTAAGAAGAGTCAGAAAGTGCCAAGTACTTTATGAGTCATATCTGCAGGTGCAGCGGACGTTCCCCAATTACATTGAGACTGAGGCGTGACTCAGCAATGCTTAGCCAGCTCAGACTCCTCGTGAATGTAACAGGAAAAATATAAGTAAATAAAGGAAAGCTTGCCAAAAGAATTTCAGCCCCAGTCAACCATGGACTTTCCCACAAGAGTAAGAATTGAAATTACACCAAAAATGTTCTGTTTTCGCCACAACCTCTTAACCCCAGCAATGGAGTTTGTTCAGTTTTGCTATGCTGTTTTCAATGTATTTGCACATTTATTGCTTCCTTATTATTCAGCATTTGCATGTGCATGGCAAACAGACCTCCAAATAAGGGTCTTACATGAATTAGAATTACAGAAATCCCCCACTTTTCACGGTGGTTACGTTCCATATAGTGAAAAAACGTGTTGTTGTGTTTTGGTAAAAAATTACTAAAAATAGTGTAAACCCTAAATATTCCCCCAAATATAACACTTTAATTTCATTTTAAACTCAGTTTAATACATTACCCTTAAAAAAATGTAAAGGCAAATAAATAATCAGAATCAGAAAACTTTATTGCTTAAAAAACCAGCATGCAACGAGCGTAAAACAAAGACTCGTACACAAAAGAAAGGTTGAAATAATTCTCCCTACCCACATGGAGCAGTCATGTTACATGCTGCAGCAGCTTCTACCACCACCGCTGGACTGGTGGTGGTGGTGGTCATACAGTTAGGTTCTTAGAAATAAACCACGTTAGACTGAATCTGTGAATGAGGATCCACATAAAACTAAGGGGTTACTGTATGTTTATAGTTGATTTATACTCTGCATGTACAGGCTCAAGTCTGCACTTTGTTTTTTGTCTGTGTCAATAATTGAGAAATCCACCCCTTATCTGAGCCAATGTCCTTAAATAGGGTTTGGAGAGTCTGTAGCCTATCCTAGTGCACACAGGGCAAAAGATGGAAAACCCCCCCGGACAGATCAACTGTCTTATCACAAGGGGGACACATGTAAACACAGGTTCACACTCACACTAAAGGGCAATTTAGACATCTCCAATGCTTTTTGCTGGTGTTCTAGTGGTTAGGGAGTTGCACCTCTGATTACAATGTTGTGAGTTCAAATCCAAAGACCACTAGCGGCACCTCTGAGTTTCACTGATCGCTGCTTCACTTGGTGAATGGGTTAAATACAGAGAAAGAATTTCATGACAAAACGGTCACTTCGCTTCACTTTGTTCTTTGTTTCTTCTCACTGCTAAACAAGACACAATAAACATTAACTTTTAAATTCAATTCAAATATCTCCTCCTCTACCTGGCTGCAAACACAACCATACTGTGGATTGAATATAGGACCCACATAGGACGACCGAGCCACTCCGCAGCCCTCTAGACTCTGCTTTTTAATGAGCTATGAGTGAACAAGAAGTTCCAAAGTTATTAAATGAGTCCATGCTTTTGTTGCCACGGGCAGTAACTGTTACATCTAAGGGTTAACCCGCAAACCTTTTATTAATCCGAACAATAAACTGCTATTAATTATTTAGTAACTGTTGCGAATTATTGATTCGCTGCTATTATTTAAGTTCTGCGGTTTTGGAGAGTATGGGCCACACACAGCTCCTTCCACTTTAAGGAGTTAACTGGCCACCAGTGGTGTGATGACTGTGTGGAAACACCATGTTAATGTTACCTTTATGCCCCCTGGACAATGTGTTCCTACAAGTCAAATAATTGTTTTTGCTCCTGAAAGGAATGCAGCATTCAATATCTGTGACAGATGAGATGACATGAAGTCCCATTGTGTAAAATAACAAAACATGTATCTTTTTTTGGTCCGTTACACATTACCCATTCACGTGTATCTCCTAATGTCTTTTATGGGTTTAGCCACCATGTACCTCAGGAGCCTCTTCAGAGCACATTGTCTTTTAGAACAAGAAGAAACAGTATTTAGTAGACGCCTTTATCCAAAGCGACTTCCTTTCTTTAACTACAGGGGACAGTCTCCCCGGAGCAACTTGGGCTTAAGGGTCTTGTTCAGGAACCCAGTGGTGGTGCTGAAGGTAGGATTCGAACCCATGACCTCTTGGTCCAGAGGCAAGTATCCTACCTACTGAGCCACACACCAACCCCAAATGTATCTAACAACAGGAAGAATTGACCACGCAAAGCTAAAATAAACTCTCTAAACATGAAGTGGATGTTGGGTTTCTAGTGGGAGCTCCATATTCCTCCCACAATCTGTGTTTCTGCCATGAGATGGACTGGTGATCAGCCTCCAGCACCCCGGTTTAAGAATATTAGATCAGATAATGGATGGATTCTCTCCTGAGCTGCTTTCATGCTGTATCATTTTTATTTAGACCTGCAGTCTTCACTTACTAAAAAGTTCCACTGAAATTCTTATGGAGATTAATGCTCTATTAGTTATTTCCCTCATGCTCAGTTGGCTTTAAAGTCCTGCACTTTCTTTCTTTGTACTCTGCATAGTCATATTCTGTCCACAACTGGACAGAATACTATATTATGAAGGCTATTGGACTATATCATTGAACTGAAGGTCAATGATCCACAAAAGGCAGTTACGCCAGACGATAAGAGCACACCGTGCTGACTGTGAGCAGCTCCTGAATGTTTGTCTGTTTGTAGAAGAACACAAAACATGTTTATTCCACATTTGCATGTGATGATCTATGCAAGTAATTTTTTTCTCAGCGAAAGCGGTTTTGGAATTAAGAAAATGAGAACCATTCATATTTTCCCCTCTCTGGGCACAGGGTATTATAAATCCGATATGGCCCTAAAAACGAGGCGACAAGAGGAATGAGGTCTGCTTTACAAACCAAATAACCTCAAATTCTTAGCTAAATGAAGGCAATTTTCTGCCGTCCACATCTGAACCTTCCAAAGCTTTGAAATCAGACTGTGAAATGAGTTAGCTTTCAAAAGACTATTACTTCCATCCAATTATTTTTTCAGAACTGCTGATGAGAATATGACCCTGAAGTTCTGCCTTGAGACGAAGCAGCGAGAGGCCAGGAGCCTTTAATTTCTTCACCGAGGAAAATAATTGTGTGCATCATTTCCACATGAATAAAACGTATGACATCAAGATAATTATCGCCTAAAGGAAGTCAACTGAACAACAAAAGCGTGTGGCTGTTGTGTAGTTATGAGGAAATGATGCGCAAATTTGAATTAAGTCATTTTGGTGCATTACTGTTTTGTATGCATGTGCATGGCTTCCTGCATAAACCCCTCACATGGTGATGTTTTGACCTTTTGACGTTTTGATCTTTCTTAATAAAATTAAAGAACTCTCATGAAGATGTTACTTTAAGATTTAGTTCTGCCAAGTTCTGACATTTTAAAGTCTAAACTTAACTGTTGACACATAGATTCTCCTCCATATAAACTCCATTACTCATACATGTAGCATTTTAAATGTTACTATAACTAAAAATATTTCACCATTGTTGCCGCAAAGCCAGTTGGCTAACCTGCCTCAGACAGCTTTCTTTCTCACTTTCACTTTTAACTTTTGGACCAGTTGGAAAATAATTACTTTATGTTGGCGCGCACTCACACACACTATTCGCTCACACACTCAATTTAGAATCCCCAATTCACCTGAGGCTCGTGTGTTTGGACTGTGGGAGAAACCCAGAAACCCTGGAGGAAACCCACCCCGTGTAGAGCTCTGTGTCTCCACGTGGGGGTGTGTGCGCCGTGCTCCGGGAGGTGGGGTGTCCGTGCCAGGGTCTATGTCTCGACTTGGTTCAGGGGGGTCATTTGGTTATCCGCCGAGGTCTATATCTAACGTGGTTCAGAGGAGGGGATGTGTCAGGGTGCATGCCTCAGCATGGGTCCGGGGGTGATCATGTGCATTAAGTCAAAAATCAGGCTAAAAACCTGGTGTGCATTTTGCGTACAATTTACGTCTATTTGGGCTTGCGTACCACTTATTTCAATCCCTGCATATATATATACAGTGATGGGAATAACGGCGTTATAGTAACGGCGTTACTGAAAAAAAAGTAATTTTTCTAACTAGTTACTGTTTCCATCGTTACAACGCCGTTACCGTTACTGTCAATACCGTGCGGTGCATTACTGTAATTAAGCTGTTTTCATCCGACCAGGCTCTGAGCCACAGCTACAGCAAAGCTTTTTTCTTTTCTTTGGTGAGGGTGAGACAACCGCATAAAAGGGATGATGATTGGCAAAGGTGGAGTAAAATTTCATCGTAAGTCAACCACAGGCAGAGGTGGGCGGGCGTTTACACAAACACACACGCAGGGGCACACACGCAGAGGAGAGACAGCAATGGCAAGTTCAACAGTAGCGTTTTCACAGTGGAAATACAGACATTACTTTTCCCTTGTTGAAATTAAAGGCAAGAATGTATATGTTTAAAGTACATTATGTCCTGGAAATAAGTCTTTATCCACGTCGGTAACGAGCAACTCTTATCTGATGAAGCACCTCTCAGCAGCCCAAATCCAGGTGCAGCTAATGTGAGCTCCGCTAATGAAGGAGGAGCCGGAGCCTCGCCATCAAAGCAGCCTAAGCTTGATTTTTTTATGCCCCACAAAAACCTGCTGTGACACAGACTGAACTAAACAGGTCAATGCCAAGTATGTTGTTGAGAACATGCTGCCGTTATGCTTAATTTTGGTACAAGCATAATTTAAATTAGAC
>JBBPDH010000017.1:1450693-1462661 GCA_037974565.1 Clupeocharax schoutedeni | reverse complement strand
AAATATTTTATTTCAAATTATATATTACATTGTGCATTGTTTGAATGCTAATTAAACATGTTCATAGTTTTGTAACAAGTTTTTTTCCCTTTCGGTTTTCGGTTTCCGGTTTCCGGTCAAGTGTTTCCCCATTTTCGGTTTTCGGTTTCGGTCCCAAAAAATCCTTTCGGTGCATCACTTATATATATGTATATATATATATATATATATTTTTTTTTACCTTCTTCAAACTTTAAGTGTTGTTAAAGCCAGGTGTCAGGATGTGTGAAATCAATGCAAGTTTAAAAATACTGCTCCAGCAGAATACAGTACGACTATGTTCCACCCCGTAAAGGTGCAGAAGATCATGGTACTACTACTTAGAGCTGAAGATCTCTGCCTGAACCCGACGGGTCCTGTTGGGACCCAACGGGTTCGGTCGGGTTCGGGCTTGATTTCTATCATTTTAAACGGGCTCGGGCGGGGCTCAGGCTTGCGCTTGCGCAGTAAATGTGTGGTCAGGGCTGCTGGACACACCATCAGTGAGCTCAGGACCGCACTGAAACCATCTACAGTGGATTCAATAATTTTCCTCCACAAAAACATGTAGACTTATCTTGGTGAGTAAAGGTTTTTAAATTATAACAAAATGTTTATTGAGTCTTAAATGCATAATGTAGACAGAGTATGTAGGCTAATGTTGGCATTCTTTTATTAAATTTCAGCTGCTGTTAACCGTCACGTTGAGGCTGGATTGCGGAGAGAAGTGGCGAGGCGAATTCCGCGGAGCCTTTATCTTAATTTTGTTATTGCCAAATACCCATCTTAATTTAGAAATTATTTTAATTTAATTTGTTAAGAAATACCAATTTTTATTGGCGTGTTGGCCTATTTGTCAGCTAAGTGAATGGCTAGGTCTGTTTAGAGCGCTGAGATGTTAACGATGTTAACAGAGGACTTATTTTATTTCTTTGTTCCGACTTCCAGTGCCTACATTAGTCATGAATAAATTATGTTTAAAAAATGTGACTCATTCTTGACAAAAGGCACGTGAGCTGTGTGCATGTGCACATTTGAATAATGTCGGGCTGTAAACGGTTTCCGGCTGTCAATCAAATGTACTTGTCGGGCTCGGGCCGAATTCTGTCGGGTTCGGGCCTTGGCGGGCCTAACTTTTAAGGCCCGATTACAGCTGTACTACTACTACCCCAATGACAATGTTTGTTAGGTATCGTTCTTGTAAAACCTAATGTTTGTCTTTTTTTTTTTTTACTCTTTGGCTGTCAACGACATCCTACAGGACTCTACAGACTAGCACCCATATATCCCATTCATTTACAGCCATTGTGTAGCACTTGGCACTTTTACTAATCAAAAGCTTGGTGGCAAGTTTAATGGCCTCGGTTTTATAGTGGCACCTATAGAGAGCTGCTGGCCGAAGCTGCTGGGTTTTTATGTGGAAAAGGCGAGGTGAGGGAGAAGAAACAGATTCCTGAGCTGGCGATGGGTGTGTGTGAGCGTGCATCTGTGTGTATGTGTGTGTGTGTGGGGTAGTGAGGGGTAGGTGATTTTCCATGGTGAACATTATTACCTTGTAAACACCAGCTTGTCTCAGGCCCAGTGCAGCTACGAGGACAATCGAACTCCCCTGGCTCGACGAGCTGAGTGTTACTTGACGTGCATTAACCCTGGGTGCAATATGTTTCTGAAGCAAACACTTTTGCTAATGATGTCTGAGTGGCGGTAACATGTCTCATAATGCACCTTATCGCAAGCTGCAGCAATAAAATCCCACTATTATAAAGGTGAAACTATGCATGTGTTCGCATCGACCCCCCAGGCACTCTAATATAGATGAGTAAAGACCCCCTTATTAAACCTAAGGGTATTTGCCCCTTAGTGAGGAGCAGATGGATAGGGGTGTGTCATAGTGCCACTGACTGAGTCATACGAGGGCATGGGCTTTGTCAAGATTTCACCCGCGCTTTTGGATTTTACTGTCTCATGTTCAAAGAGACTATAAAAGTTTCCAAATGCAACTCTGGACATTTAAAGGCAACTCTCTTTTCCCTCTGCTCCTAATTGTCCCTTCTTCAGCATGCAGCTTATGATTCAGCAATAAAGGAGAAGTTTGCAATGCTTTCTATGCAGTTGATGACTAATCAGCTTTAGGATGTAATAAGCCTGGGATTTTAAGGGGTTATGCTTAAGACTGTTTAGTAACTATTATACATTGACCTATCTGTACTCCACCCATAAATGCTTTCATCTGTAGCAAATCTTGTGAGGTTGACCAGGCTTTGTAGGACACTAGCGACATTCCCATTCACTCTAATGAGATACTGTAGTGGTCTTTGTGTAGCTTCAATACATACCATTGGGTTTCCAGTTTAATATACAAAGCTGTTGAGCTGAACTTATGTTGTATGAAAACGTTTGAATATCCCTGGCTAAATTACATGTTTTGTTCATTTTCTAATTGGAAATAAGGAAAAAGCACCAAAATATGGCATTTCTACCAGTTGTACTGGATAATTTATGCAGTTAAATGTTAAATTCAGCAAATAAAAAAAGCACCATAAGCTTAATTACATAATAAGAGCAGTGACCTACTATGTGTACTTATGTGTACTTGTTTTCACTTTAGCAATCAGCGAAATATGTTATTCGGCCAGGAGTGTCAGAACACATTTGCAGACGGAGCATGGATTGTCATTAAACCCTTTAAACCCTTTAAACCCTTCAGTACTATTAAGATTTAAAATGAGAATTCACATAAGATAAATAAAACCACTAACACTGGACTACCCCAAAGAGAGGAGTATACAACTAACAACATGACATCTCACTGTATGTGTGTTTTCTATTTCATGGTTTCATGGTTTTTTCCCCGTCAAATGCCCCCAGCACCGAAACTGAAGAGGCTTCATTTTATTTCCTTCTGGTATAAAGTCCAGTATTTTCTGTTTATCAGTATTAAGACCTGGTCATTGTGAACATGTTATACTGTTCGCAAGGTGTGCAACTGAAGTGCACTTCCTTAAACTGACCCTTCAGGTCGAGGGGACCCACCGCCATGGAAGAGTAAATGTGGGCTAGACAGTGTCCTACAAATGTACATTATGATGTTTGTGCTTTTTGTGGACGTATGAAAGAGAGGGATGGAGAGAAAGTGAGAAATGGCAGCTGTTTCTAATGTTATGAGTGCGGCTTAATGTCTGATTTATTTGTATCATGCCGTGTTTGGTTGGGTAATTAAGCCAGAACACAGTGTTCTAGAATCCGACGTGCATATTAGACTTTTCACATCCCATCGCCCAAATATTTAGCCCATTCCACTCAGAGGAATGAATAGCGCACTGTTAAGCTCCTCAACATTTATTTTTCATGACAGCGCTTCATACTTCTTCTGATAATAATACTAGCAGTTGGAGTGAAATTTTGTTCAGATATTCAGATGCAGTCTTAAGAAAATAAAGAAGATCTTGGACAGATATAGTAACCCCTCAGTCTAACATGGATAGACTGAACTGTATTACCGCCACCAGTCCAGCGGTGGCAGTAATACACTCAAAAGTTGTCAACCTCCATAAAAAGAAGAAGAAGAAGCTGCTACAGCATGTAGCATGCCTGCTCCATGTCTTGACCTTGTATTTTAGTGTTTTAACTAGAGGTGGGCATAGATTATTTTTTTAAATCTAGATTAATCTCTTTGTAATCTTGAGATTAATCTAGATTAATCTCGATTAAAATGCCCTCCCCCCAATGATCCCAATGCCCAATGTTTTTATAGTGTAAACCATAAATATGCCTCCAAATGTTCTCCCAGATTACTTTAATTTCATTTGGAAAGAAAATGTAAATATAAACCCAAGGTTTAAATACGGAAAAGTCAGGAACGAGAGAGACAGAGAATAAGAGAGAGTAAGCGAGAAAGATACAGAGAGAGCAAGAGAGAGACAGAGAGAAAGAGAGAGAGAGATACAGAGAGAGCGAGAGAGACACACAGAGAGAAAGAGAGAGAGAGAGCGAGAGAGAGAGATGATTGCACGAACGAGAGAGATACAGAGAGAGCGAGAGAGAAAGAGAGATACAGAGAGAGCGAGAGAGAGACAGAGAGAAAGAGAGAGATACAGAGAGAGCGAGAGAGAGACACAGAGAGAAAGAGAGAGAGAGAGAGAGATGATCACACGAACAAGAGAGAGACAGAGATACAGAGATAACGAGAGTGAGAGAGAGAGATGATCGCACGAACAAGAGAGAGAGACAGAGAGAGCGAGAGAGAGAGAGACAGAGCGAGAGACAGAGATGATTTGCATGTGCTGGAAAAGTCACGAATGAGAGAGAAAGGCACAGAGAGAGCACGCGACAGAGAGAGAGCGACAGAGAGAGAAAGAGTAAATCCGCTCTAAAATTTCAAGGTGAACGTCATCATAGCTTGTGTAGTATAGACCCAGCTCCCACCCAAATTTGTGAATAGATTAACGGCAATATTTTTTTTATCATGCGATAGGAGTCTTGTGTTAACGGCCCAGCACTAGTTTTAACCTTTTCCCCCCAAATTTTCAACAGTTATCTCAGTGTATTTAGTATTAGTAAGCAGTGCCCTGTCTAAACATGTGGGTAGAGAGAGTTATTTCGACCTTTCTTTTGTGTATGAGTCTTTGCACGCTGCTAAAATTATCCATTAATGCTAACATTTTTTGAAGCAATAAAGTTTTCTGATTGTGATTATTTATTTACCTTTAAATTTTATTTAACGGTAATACATTAAACTGAGTTTGAAATGAAATTAAAGTGTTCTGGGAGCATATTTGAGGGCATATTTACACTATAAAAATGGGCAAAATACAACAAAATACAGCACCACCAGGTTTTTTCACTATATATGGGTGCTCTTGGAACAATTACTGTACTTCTAGGGGGAAAAAAACTAGCCTTTGCTTTGTGTACTTGATGTTTGTTGTGTGTTTTGGATTTATTGTATATGGCTTCCTGGGTATTTCTGACCTCTGTTTGTATTTCACTGTATGTATATTAAATAGATTAAAAGGTCACTGTGTAAATAACACGTTGTAGTTTTTGAATTAGTTTTCTCCTGGTTTGGGTTTACATTTCAATCTTTTGTGATTAGGTTTAGAGCATTTACATTTAGTAGAATGAGCTTTTGGGCTAAAAGAAAAGAGGGTCTTTAAAGTCCCATCACAATTCAACCAAAAGTTGGTTCTTCTTTGGCATCACTCCAAAGCACCCATTGTTTGCTAGAGAGGTGTGAAGCTCTTATCTTTGTGAATGGTTATTTTTTTAGTAGAAGGTCATGCAGCCATGCTTGACTTCTCTGTAGTTTACACAACTTTTATGTGCCTATCAACATGAACAGGACTGAGAAAGATTCAGCGACACCAGCAGTAATGTGTAGAAGTGACGCCAAGCCTTGGACTAAGCTCTTGGACCGTGTTCAGGGATGTCTATGCCGCACAGGTATGACCCAAGCTTTAGGTGCAGTGTGGTGCAGTTGTGTTTAGTCTTGCCTCAACCACAAATATTGTCACTGAAGTGATTTTTCCATCTCATGTCTGATCTGCCCAAACAAACTCTGACAAACATCAACAAATTAGCAGTTTGCTTAAGAATGTTCTGGATATGGCTTGACAAAGCATTCGAAAACGTCCAGTAGGGGAAAATATTCTGAAACAACGTGGCAACAACTAGAAACAGGTGTTTAAAGCGTGCAGATGATAACGTTTGTTGAAAAGCGGAAAGATACACTCACTAAGTACCCTTGGCTGTAAGCACATAGACATGACCCATATCACTGTCCGCATACTTCATAAAAACTGGTGTAACTCACAGCAATTTTATACCAGAATCAGTTCTTTTGCATGTCCATTTTTATAGAGTACTGTTTTGTAGTGGCTGCCAAGTGAACCGTCACCTCCTGTTAATTCGTTTCACAGCATTACAGACTGCTTATCCTCAACACAAAACTTATTGTTTTTTAATAAAGCCACATTACAAAACTTTTATGAAAACAAATATGGTGGAAATAGCAAAGACAAAAAGGAAAATGTGTCTAAATCTGTCCTTTAGTAATTAGTAATTCCTAGGAAGGGAAAAAGAATAAGATAAAACTCAGTTAACTGTTTAGTTATTTGGGCGTTATTTATGTATTTTATCCAAAAACATATTAAAATAAAATATAATGTGACTGACATTGAATTAAGACTAAAATGAATGTGTGTCCTATAATTTACAGTCAACATTACACTGGCCAATATTAGTGATGGGTGGAATTTTGACTTGACGTCAACCAAAAAATGATCATATTGGTTGGATCCTACTGTTTACACAGTGGTGGAATGTAAGTGATAGGAAGGAGCATATCTAACTAAGGAGCCTGGGAATGAGTGCATACATTTCTGAACATTATAATAATTAATATCAGAAGGCAGATGATATTGATGAAGTGATGAAGTGGCAGGTATGGAGTTTTCATTGGCGGTGACCTTGTAAGTCCACTTGTTTGTCTCTGAAAAATGTGAGTATAACTCATTATTAATGGCGCTGTGGTAGGGCGAAGGCTTGTGGGCGCTCCGCCACAGGTGTCACAGTTGTTTCGACTGGAATCCTTCCAGCTCGAGGATTTGCCAGGAATTCCGTTTTTTTGGCATAACGAGTAGCATGTTTCTACCAAGAACCAGCATTGTGGGTTTTTTTTAGTTAACTGGTTTGTGTCCAGAATTAGTCTTACAGAGTGGGAGTACTATTCCTGGAGTGGCTGTCACGTAGATCGTTTGCACAGTTATTTTGCAACCCTGTTTGTACAATGTTTGGTTGCCTATTTATTTTCTGCTTCGAAAGCAATTTTTTTTCCTTCCCCACACACTCGCTTTCTGATGGGAGCACCAATAAAAAAGGAACGTTCATAAGCGCCGGTTGTATAAAATAGGTTATTGCTTGTGAAAGCCTCTGAATTGCTTCTGGAATCGGTTCTCCGGGCTGTCTTCTCCGCAATTAAGGAATAAATGTTCTTTCTCTGATAACAATGCCATGTTCTAAGCAGTTGCAGGGTAACAGTAGGGCAACGACCAGAATCTGTTGTTAATTTCTTGTTCCCGACTGTGCCGTAGAACTTCACAGGCTACATAACGAAGCACTATTAGCATACTTTTGTATATGATACAATAAAGGCAGTCAGTTAATATAAACTTCAGCATCGTTTGATTTACACCGCCTGGAAAAGTGTTCTTAGGGAACTCAGAGAGCTGGTTGTGACGGAACTTCAGAACACTCTTCCCCAGCACAACAATCTGCCAATACCACAGCCTCAGCTAAAGCTAGCCCACAGCACTCATACTCAGTGTCAAGAGCAATCATTAGCATTGCGCACATTTCTTGTTTTATTCGCTGTCATGCTCATTTTCTCATCCTATTGAATTTTGATGCTTAAAGTGACTAGAAGACGTTGCCTACAGATGTTTTATAGCTCAGGAAGGGATTTGTCATCATCATTAGTTTACTCGTTTCCTTCAGATGAGAAGAAGCTTGGGATGAATCAGGATGGGAATAAGCAGAAAATGTGATAAACATTTATTATGAGGGACTCACATAAAAACTTCATTGTTCAAAATGGATGACACCATACTTACCCCACAGCCACTGAGTTTCAATGTTTGTAGATGCAAAAAAAGTGCATTTTAAAGGTTTAATTATTTAACACAGTTTGAGACCTCTATACAGACAGACAATAGTTTTTTGTTATTTTTGTTTTGGGTTGATGAGGAGTTTTTAAAACATGGGGCTCCCAAGTGGTGCAACTATCGAAGTGTTGGTCGAGAGATCATTAGTTAAATTCCCAGTGGTGCAGCAGCCATCTGAATCCAAGAGAGCGCAGTTGGCTTTGCTCTCTGTGGATGGGTAGGAGGGCCCTTTCTCATGCCCCACGCCACCACAACCACCACCAGTCAGTGTGTTGCTAGCCAGAACGGGTATTTGTTAGTTGAGTTAGCAGAATTGGTGGTCGGTGGTCAACCCCAAGCACGTTGTGCTGTTCAGCGAATGAGTCCTAACTCGTGGGTAGAATTGGAGACTAAATTGAGCAGAAAATCTAAAGAAATTTGCAACTTCTCATCATGTCTTTGAAAAATTTAGCTTTTGTACATCCTTCAAAATAACATGTAACTGGATTTTATTTAGTTTGTTCAGAAAAGTGAATTGTTTCCAGACACTGTGACCAGCACCAAAAACTCACTGCTTTTTTTTTTTCTCCTGTAAAGTTACAGTTTGGAAGATTTTGAAATAACAGCAACTATTTCCCTCATCTGGTACTGATGGTGTTGTGCAGCCTCAAACACTTCTTTCACCCTCTTGCTTACTTGATCCAGCAAAGACGAAACAACTCAATCCTCCAAAGCTAACGAACAAGCTTGGTTTTGGAAGATGCAGAATTCAGACAATGAAATCAAAGCAGCTAACATGTAGCTGGTATTGCTAATTGAGAGGAAATGGCCGAGCTAGCACCTGCTCGAGGCAGCGTCAGCTAAGTGTGTATGTTCATGTGTTGGCGGTCTAGTCATCAGTGCTAATCACCCACAAGCTTTCCAAGGAAGCTTGTGTACTTCCTACTCAACTTGACCTCATTTCCTGTTCAGGTTGTTGTAGCTGCATTGTTTTCCCAAAGCCTCTTCCTCTGCACTCTTATTCCCCCGTTCACACGCATATTTATTCACCCTTCAAAAAGGTCAAGCTTGTAATATTTACCTACCGATTAGCTGTGTTGACAAGTTCTGGGGCAGTGGAGTATAGTTTCACTGACTTACTTACTTAGCATATTCACTGTTCTAATGAAGTTTCATTTAATTAAGTTAGCTTTTTTACTTTAACTTTTAATTAAGTCTCTTAAGAATTCAATTAATGAATTAATTATCCGAGGCAGTTGGTAGCCTAGTGGTTAGGGCATTCGCCCTGTGATCAGAAAGTCCGGGTTTGATTCCCAAGACTGCTAGGCATCTCTGAGGTACCTTGAGCAAGGTACCGTCCCCACACACTGCTCCCCGAGTGCTGTGATCCTGGCTGCCCCCTGCTTCACTTGGTGAATGGGTTAAATGCAGAAGAAGTATTTCGTGCTGTTCACACTGTGTGCTGTGGTGTGTTCACATATGATCAGATTGTCACTTTCACTAAGCCTTTCACCCTTAAACGGGTCAGTGGAGGTGCTGGGCCTATCCCAGCAGTAATCGGGCAAAAGGTGAGGACACACCCTGGATAGGTTGCCAGTTCTTCACAAAAATGAATATTTTGTTAAATTTAATTGAATGAAGTCATTCATTTTTAAAGCAGTAATTACTGCAAGATGGTTTATATTTTGACTAGCTTAAAATTGACAATCTCCAATGAAGATTTGGCCTTAAACAGCTCTCTGTCAATCTTTAAGAAAAGACTTGTAATTAGCGATCATGAAGATAACTATTATGTTACATCTCAGATCCTGGTAGCGTTCCTTTTCTGTGCCATTTCCTCAGTACAGCCTGCTGATTGAACCTCCTTTTTCCCTCTTCCCCGTGCTGTTCTTGTTCACACTTCCCTAAATGAGTTCCTATGTACTGAAAGCAAGTCTCTCCTCACCTACTCATATTCGATCCCACCTAGGGGCTTTTTAGTATCTCTGCCTGCGCCTGAGGCTGCAGCTGGTCCTTCCCCTCTGGAAATGCAATCAGTATATTTAGCCCTCCTGTTTACTGGCTGCTGAAAAGGATGCTCTTGTGTGCTGGAGAGAGGAGAGGGTGTTGACATGCTGTAGTTTCTGCTAAGCTTCAGAGGTTGTTGGGATTCCCTTGGACTGCACAGTCTGCAGAAAGGTTGAATGTGTGTGTGTGTGTGGTTGCTCAGGCTGATGTGTAAAGGTCTACCGGATGACAGTGCATGGATATGATGGAGTAAATTCTCTGGGCTTTATGATCAAAATGAATTGTTGAGCTTTTTACCCAGCTTCTACATAATTGAAGCTAGTTCTTTTCACTAGCTAAGACATAATGTCACCAGTGGCAGGAGCTTGAAGGCTATCCCATACTTCTTCTGAGCCAAATTAAGCAAATCTTTTCAATCTGCCCAGCTCAACATGCTTAGAGCAGAACAGTAACTGCTAGATAGCATCACACTGAGCAAGAGAATAAAGGAATTGGACAGAGAGAATAAGGCCAGTTTTGCTCTTATGGTGCTTTTCACATGGAAACACACTGTACTATGACCAAACGATATTCCATTACAAGCAATGCGATCTGACCCGTAGCCGTGTTGATCGACGGCAGGTCTAAAGAGGTTTGCAGGGGACCTTTTTTTACTGTAAGCTATATTTTTACTGTGTAAATTTTCCTTTAATGCTGTGAAAAACGCAAAGGTGTAACAGGACTACAACCTCGCTACAAGTTAGCTAGGTTCATCGCACGGTTAAAGGACGCTGAGGCAAAATGAAACTCAAACAAGACTATAAACAGTAAAAGAACATAATATCAAAAGCAGCTCTGACAGATAAACTTTCCCCTGGTTCGACCACTTCATCCCATAAGGCATCATAATTAGGTATGCACAATAGCAATGCTGACTGATGGCTGAGGAAATGCGAATATTATTTCATGCTAAAACTGCATAAATAAATGGACAATCCCTTCTTCATGCTTCAGTCAACATTACACCGCGTGATGACATCATCATAAGGTTTGCACCAGCTCATTTTCCTAAAACTCATGAGCAGAACAATGCAAACAGCTGAACCAGGAAAACCCACATCACTTGACATTTGAAAGGTGATACTAGCATTTTGCACAATGATGTTAATCACCTTGTCAGGGAGAACAGTGCTGTTCAGTCATGGATAACAATAAGGGACCCCGAGTGTACACATTCCTGGATTATTAATTCGTAAGCATGGTAAAATCCCCAGTGTAGGGTAACACCTAGGGTTGCCTGTATATTTAATGGCAGCACTTTATTTTGATGCTCAACTTCCCTTTGTTTGTTCTATTCCCCTGAACTTCACCCAACACTGTCGAAAAATACCTTTGGAGCGTCGCCACTTTTGGTTCTCTAGCGATCCTTACAAAGGATAATTCTTTAAAGAACAGGTTTTGTAAATGCTTTCTCAAATAAAAAAGGTAATAAACCATCATTGGGGTGGTGGTCCTTGCTCACTGAGGTGTTCCCTCAAGTGTAGGTTTTCAGTACCTTTAGTTAGGAAAAAATGTAACCATATCACATTCTATTTAAAAAGGAACAAATATGCCAATTTTCCATTGCAGAAAATTATTTAAGGTATACATTCGGACCTTAAAGACATTTGAGGATATATTCACATTATTAATAGCACGATGGAAAAAGGTACCTGTAAACTGCATTTTTCTGACAGTGTGAAACTCGTGAAGTTTGTAAAAGTTTAAAGAATCTTACCTGTTTAAGGTAATCCCATAATATACATATGTCCAAGCAAAGAGTCTTTCTAGAACCTTCCCGTTTGAGTAAACATAAAAATGCTTCTCTAAGGTTCTAAAAAGTTTTATTCAACCAGGTGCAACAGGTTTTCTATCATATAGAAGAAGCCTATTACCAGACAAATAACCATTCATGCACTTAAATGGTGGTTATTGTTCTAGAACCATTGCCTTTACTAAAGATGTTTCAAGATGTTAATCTAATGATCACAATCTAATTCCCTTCATTAACTAACCTTAAAACTTGTTCTAAATGTTAAGCCTCATCCTAAAACCATTCCCAAATGCTAACCCTAAAACCTAATGTTAATCATAAGCCCAAGACCTTTTTTTAATGCTAACCTTAAAACCTGGTCTTAATGCTAACCCTAACTCTAAAACCTGGTCTTAATGCTAACCCTAAAACCTAGCCCTAATGCTAACCTTAACCCTGAAACCCTTTACTAATGCTAACCCTAAAACCTGGTCTTAATGCTAACATTTACTTCAAAACCAGGCCCTAATGC
>JBBPDH010000017.1:1379979-1391885 GCA_037974565.1 Clupeocharax schoutedeni | reverse complement strand
GTCTCGTCTCGTTCTCGTGAACCCAGTCTCGTGTCTCGTCTCGTCTCGTGGGAAAAGCGTCTCGTCACACCCCTACATGGATTATTTAATTATTTAGATAATTATTTAGATTATTTAGGTTAAAATTCAAGCCAGCTATCACCATGTTGCACTGATTCACCAGCGCATTTTTAATGTATTGCGAGGAATATCGCATTCTCATTATAATAAACTAACATTTTGTGTGTTGTAGAGCTGCTGTGTATTACACCATGCTGATTTTACAGTAATACAGTCATAATACAGTAATGGCACACCAGATTAAAATTGCTATATGCAACACAGTGTACACTGTGTTCCTCTAAATAGTGTGCTTTCTTTTCATTCTCTCAGTAAGACATGTTTCACAGGCTGGTATAAATGTATGCATTATATGTTCTGCGAGCCTCCATCTGTTCCCCCTTGGTCTTGGCTGAGCTGAACTGTGAATGATGGTGCCTGTGCTGGTGTTTCTGACGTCTTGACTCAGGCCGGCTCTCGGTGAGACGCGAGGGCTCCCTGACGCTAGCTGTTGCTGATCAGTAAGGTGCCGTTTGTCAGACGGGTGGGCTGGTGCGAGCGGCACACAGACGGCACTCATCTGCTCTGCAGATACGTCAAAGCAAGTCTGCCGAAAAGTCTCTGCGGAACCTCTGTCACGCACAGTTGGTCCAGGCACGTTGTGAACCTCCACCCAATGGCACAAAAGGATTGTGCTGCGTTTGTAGTTAAAAGATAACTGCTAGATTTTCCATTTTCCTGAGAGTTGTGGTTTTATTGTAGGAGGTTCAGCGGGCTTTCTGGCACTATAGCGGACATAACATCCTTTTTTTGTGTCACACTAGTTATCTTCATTGTTTACTACATTTTAACCCCTTGAACTGCAATGGTCTCAGAGTATCATAGGTATTATCAGTACTTATTAAGTGGCACCACACTTCTGTTTTTCACATCATAACTACATGTTTATGACACACACACACACACTCTCTCTCTCTCTCACCGCACGCGTACACTCACTCTTCCGCATTTTTTACGGATCGGATTATGTTTCTAAATCCTTCCCGATTTCCAATCACGTAATTTAGGTCAGGATCGGACTGATACCTAGTTTAAATACGGAAAAGTCACGAGAGAGAGATAGAGATACAGAGAAGGAGAGAGAGACGCGTCCTCCGGAAAAATCACGAATGTGTGTGTGTGAGAGAGAGAGGGGATCCATGCCAGAGAGATACAGAGAGATACAAAACAAGATAGAGAGACGCGTGCTCTGAAACAGTCACGAATGAGGGAGAGCGAGAGACACGCTCCGGATCCGTGCGC
Source organism: Clupeocharax schoutedeni (assembly GCA_037974565.1). NCBI lineage: Eukaryota > Metazoa > Chordata > Actinopteri > Characiformes > Alestidae > Clupeocharax > Clupeocharax schoutedeni. The sequence continues at coordinate 1,390,544 of JBBPDH010000017.1, read as the reverse complement.
TCCAGAACAAGAGAGAGAGATACAGAGAAAGATAGAGAGAGCGAGCGCGTGCGCGCGAGAGAGAGAGGGTTGTTTGCCCTTTCATGTGAACTGAATTTCTTTCTGTTTTCTTCACAGGCACAGCTTTTAGTAACGCAAGGATATCGTCACGGATCTCGCAAGATCTCGTCACACCTCTACTAGTCAGTGAAAATTACCATTTTGTCATACATGAACACAGCACTGCATGAAATTCCACCTTTGCATTTAACGCATTCACCAAGTGAAGCAGGGGGCAGCCAGGAACACAGCAACCAGGGAGCAGGGACGATACCTTGCTCAGGGTACCACAGCGGTGCCTAGTGGTCTTGGGAATTGATCCCGCAACTCAACACTCTGTTTGTAATGACTCAATTAGACCCCGACTCAAGCACATGTCACCCCAGTCGTCTCAAGCATGTTTAATAGGAATCTATGTGTCTGTGTAACCTGTGCTCTGACATTAAACTTGGAACAGTGGAACAGTATGCTTTCACCATAAGCCAAAAAATGAGTATAAGCATTAATTTCTGAATGTTCAGCCTACAGTTTAAGAGGTTGAAGGCCTTATGAACCGAACACTCTCCACAATGCAGGTGCAGTCCATTATTTACACTTTTCCACCATACCAGTGGTCCAAACATCTTTAATATTCTAAGGGTGTAGTGAAACAAAACACTGTTTGTTCATCACTTTCCATTGCTGAACCTTTCAGTAAGATTTTAATTTGGCCAATGTGTCAATGACAGGGCATTTTTGTTTTGTGTCCACGCATGGCGTCAATGTCATCTTCCCACACAGAGAAGAGGACATAACCATGGGTGACAAATTCTTTTTTATGACACTCGCTCTCTCACACACCATCCATCAGTAGCCATAATTAATCGTGCTGGAGAGGACTAAGTGGATGCTATGCGCTCCACGCTGATACATGCAGTGCCTGTGAATTCTAGCGTTAGCTTTAGCGGCTCTGATGGGCTAGCAGGAGAGGTGTCAGAATCAGTTTGGGAGACTTTCTCTCCGCTCTGCAATCTGTGTGCTCACCACATGCTATTGGATAAGTGGAATTAAACTGCGCTTTATCTTTCATGTCTCCTTCTTTTGACCAAATCTGATAATAGGGCCCGTTGGGCTGGCACCGTTTCTCTGCGGATGACTTTTATAACGGGTCAAGATAAGATTTCTAGTCTCGCTAAATGTTTTTTGACCCCGTTGAGCTGTGCCATCGAGGTGCTTCATGTTGGCGTGAATCAGTTGTTTATAACAGGGATAGGCATTTCAATCCAACTTGATATTTGAATTTTTAAAACCTTATTCAAAATATAGTAAAGGAGTCGATCTGAACTCTCTAAGATAATCGAAAATGTATCTGCCTGTAACTTAAAACCAGTTAGTTTCTAAAGATACAATAAATTCACTGAACGATGTTGATATTTTATTCAGTTTTTACTCAGTGACCAGGACACTGATTTTGTGACTGACCAGGAAACTTGCCAGCTGTCCAAATACAATGAGAGCAGCCGGTCCCAAAACCAAAACAACTTTGAGCGAGGGCTACACAGAAAGTCCTTCACAAATATTTAGTGACATCACTGCATTCTCACTTTGAGAGGATGGTTAATTTAGAAGATTCTAAGTATAATTCTAGTATAATAAATATACTTTTACCGCCTTACTGGGTCTAAATATAGTATACTAAATATACTTTTAATCCTTACTAGGGTCACGGGTACCCAGAGCCTATCCCGTGGTCTACGGGCCCAAGGCAGGGGCTCACCATGGGCAGGGTGCCAGCCCACTTATAATTATTGACATAGATAATTTACAATTACATAGGTAGTATTTACACTGGATTCATTTTCTGTATAAATACATTCAAGTCTGTGCTTCTGACTTATTTTAATGTCACACAATATATGGCACAGTTAGAAAAGTTGAGCACCAGATGGCATGACAATATGCCAATAAACACAAACTTATACTCGTATTCAAATCTTAAGATATCTTCCTCTAAACATACAGACACAAATGTGGTGACAGTTGAAGGATTTGAAATTCAAACTTTTTATAGGATTTTGCTGATTATTTTTCTGAATGGAAATGAGAAATAATGAATATAAAATACTGAACATTTTGTCAGCGCTGCGACTTCCAAGCTCCTGCATGCTGAAAACCGAGTGCACCAGTGTTCGATTGCTAGTATACGGTGCCAGTGCCATTGTTAGGCTCTCTGTCAGTGCACTTTAGAAACATCTGGCTGGTGGACATGGACAACACCTGGAACAGCTGAGACTCAAGTTTGTATTATATAGGTTGAACAGTGGTATGTTTTTAGCCATATAAACAGAAAAAAAGATATATGATAAATTAGATATATGATAAATATGCCTTCAACACGCTTCACAGGTTAGATTTTTTTCATTAGATATACACTTAACCACAGACAGCTGCGAAGACATGATTACTGGATAATGAAAAGTGTCACTTATGTGAGCTTGAATATAGCTCTGAAATATGTCTGACTGCCATGACGAGTGATTTATATGAAACGTTTAATTATCTAGTTAAACACTAACAAGATAAAATCCAAAAGCCACATGCACATCTTTCACTCACATAAGCATATGTAGGTCTTTAAGTGTTCTTTACTCAAGAAAGCCGACAAGAGTACGGAGGAGCTCAAGTTTAAATTAAGAGAGTAAAATGGTATTAAAAGGTATTACATCAACCATGTGTGAATGATTAACTAGGGAATTGGTCTTATGCCCCCTGCATCTGCCATTGTTGTTGTTAATACTGGATAAACATATTGCATTAAAATTTGTAGATTGGCTCATTCAAACCCTGGACTGCTGTACAGTTCATAAACTTTTTTTTTGTGCCTCTTTTGAAATCTCGAGATGCAGCGCCAAATGTTGTTTTTTACTGGCCCAACACTGACTATTTAAAACTACAATGATCACTTCATAATTAGCATGTAAAAAATGCTACAACTTCCTAAAGGAAATGGGGTTAAGGGTTTTGTTGCAAAAGTGGCCCATTCAGTGCAAGACTATAATTGCAAATATATTTATATTAATTCATGACTCTATTATACCTCATAAACAGTAAACCCAGTAAATTTTGTTAGAACTGAATTAATAATTGTTCCCAGAAAACCCTGCAAATTCATGTGCTAAATTAATAATAATAAATTAGTAAAAAATATAATTTGCTAATTTTTAACATGAATATTAACGTAAATTCAGCTACATTTTTGTGTAAAATATAACAAAAAAAATTTGGTACTGCAGAGAGAACACAAAGAAAGCGTGTCTTGGGACGGTGCAATACTGCTGTACTCAGAGACGGGAGGTTTGAAGGTAGCCAATCCAAGAGCGTTATTCATTTTTCTATCTCGAATGTTTCGCTGAGTGTTGTATTTCTCGTTTTATTCTTTTTAAAGCCCTGTATTTTTTACACTTAAATTAATGTATGCATTTAGGCATTTGTTAACCCATCCCAAATTCGCGTTTTTTAACATTTCATGGGTGCTCTTGGAACGTAGCCCCCTTGAATGTCTGGGGTTTACTGTACCCCCTCCTAAAAAAACAAAAAGTTGCTTGGGAAACCACATATAGCTGCCTGAAATCAAACAAAATTACGTTTTCAGTGTGTGGTTATATTTAGAATATCCCTCTCAAAGGGGGCTGGATATCAGATACCTCTCATAGACCTGGTTTAATCATTTTCAGGCAAACCTGTTTTGCTTTGAAATGTCATTTTTGTGCATATTATACAACTTTTGGACAAATGTGCCGTTTTAATGCTATTCTAGCTGTGGTGCACGGTATTGTTAGTGTGTGTAGCCTGTAAGTATGTTCTTGTGCAAGAGTGTGTGCTTTCGCTGTGTGTGTGTGAGAGAGAGAGTGTTCACAGATACTTGGCAGTGTCCACGCACTGAGTGTTTGGCAGTGTTGCGGATTAGCATGCTTATCGGGGAGTCTCTGTTCTCTTACATATATTATCTGCATGTGCCGATCATTCAGCTTATCCAAGTTGTCGCATCTCAATCTACCACTGAAAAGCACTCCATCTGTGCCATGCGCCTTTTTGTAAAACACTTCAGAATGCCAGATTTATCCCATCACGCTATTTGAGTGGTTTTATCCAAAGCAAATCATAGCCATGCATGCTTGCTCATGCTACCTTGGAGAATTTGTCTCGTTCTTCCTTGGTCTTTGAACAACCTCTTAATAGATTTATCATAGTGTTTTGTTTCATGTGTTCACGCAATGAAAACTAGAAAAGGAAGTTCACTGTTTCCTGGTCAGCTCTATAAAAGTCCGTGTATTTCCCAGGACTGGGATCTCTAATTTTGATCATTGATAAATGCCATGAAGCTGAGTGGAAAGCGGAATGTTCTTTCCTTTTTGTGGACGTAAGCGTTAATTCCGTGATCTGAAACTCCAGTTCTGACTTTGCCTTGTTTACACACACAGCAGTGGGTAGAGACTGTGAGAGGCTAAATAGGAAAAAAAACGCCAAGACAAACAGTATTTTTTTTTTATGTTAGTGTAATGTTTGGATGTTGTCAGGACTTTTCACACTTTTCCTTTTCTGGCCTCTTCTCTGTTTCACCTTTGAGCGCCCGAGCATAAAAAGCAGCCAACAAACCACAAGCACTCACAAGTTCTAATGTGCAAAATAAGTCAGAGTTAGTGTTACTGAGTATGTTTTCAGTAGAGCTTTTGGTTTTGATGTTTATCTGTTTTTGTTCTGTAAAACTGAGTTTTGCAGACCCTGTTTGTTGCCTGAACCGTCTAGACCAATGGCAGTGATGGAAAATGGGAAATTATAGTTTAATTCCATCTACAACACATATCCCTGAGTAAAAATTGCAGTCTCTGTGTCTGCTGTTGTGGGGTGATACAGCCAAAAAATGGCTTTCAGTTTGGTCAGAAATCTTTACAGATACATTTACAGAATTTAGCAGATGCTTTTTTCCAGGCAACTTCCATTCCCTAACTACAGGGGGCAGTCTCCCTGGAACAGCTTGTGTTTAAGGGTCTTGCTCAGGAACCCAGTGGTTGTGCTGAAGGTAGGATTCAAACCCATGACCTCTTGGTCCAGAGGCAAGTATCCTACCCACTAAACCACCACCACCACCACTACTACTTACATAAAAAATTTATTTTAAATGACGAGTCTGTGTTTTGCATGACCTCTGCTGCCGAGGTTGAACATTTTTCAGGATGTGTCGTGGTGACATATAGAAACTATTAATTTTGAATATCAGAAGCAGTGATACCATATTCAGTGGAGATAAAATAAAATACTGGACAGGTGTTACATGGCAACAAAATTATTTCTTCACTTTAGTGCAACTGATCTGGGCATTGCACTCAGACCTTACGGCCACTTGAAATAAACAAACAGGGAAACATTTAGGCTACACAAAATCCTTCACACAGCCATTAGAGTAAGAGATATAATGTGAAGTGTTTATTCGATGCTTTGTGAACCTGGGGATCTCTCACATATTATCAGCTCACATGGTCTCATGAACACAGTGAACAGAGCAGTGCTAATGTACTTATGTAATTAAAAAATAAACACAAAGCCCTGTATTTTCTATTACTCTTGAATAAATTATTTCAGTCCAGATGGTGTCTGTTTCACTGCAGAACTGCATTGTAATAACAAGCTGACTTTCATTGTCCTAGTGGTTTTGTTCAATTTGGTATTTTGGAAATATTTTCTTATTTGATTTTTGTGGGCCTTCTTTATTTCTCCTCATTCTTGTCCTGCTCACATTATTCATTAGAGTAATATTATTCTGTTAAGCACTTAAACTGCAGGCTTATTGCTCAATTAATTAGCTCAAGTATTGTTATCATGTGTCTGTTATGAACGAGTAAGTATTGAAAGGAGCTCGTATTCATGTGAGTGAGGAAGGAAAATGTGAGCTCGCCGACTGGCCCTTAACATTGAAGGAATTAAATGAAACAGTTTATTTACTCTCTTAGGCAAAAAATTCTAACTTTTTATTGTAATGTCCATAATGAAATTTGTTCCTTCATTCTTGAACAGCAGCATGCTGGTGTAAGTGAGAGGCAAGTGGCGGGGGACATGTCTGTTAACAGCAGGCGCGCGAATCGAGGTACGCCGCTCGCAGCGTCGCCGAACGTTAACAAACAGCACGAGCCCCAGCACCAGCCATCCCATAATAACTGTAATCACCTCTCTATGGGCTACAGTGTTGCCGTTATGAGATGAGATTAAGTTCAGTTTATAACAATGGGATGCTGCACCCAGGGAACTATAGTCAAGAGGGTATGGTTATGTGTATTCCCACACAGTGCTGCTGTAAATTCACTGAAATACACAACTTTAAAATCTCTCTCTCCCTCTGTCTCTCTGTCTCTGTCTCTCTCTTTCTCTGGTAGCGAATGTCATAAATTGAATTTGGTGTGTTTTTCTGAGATTTTAACTACTGAGCACAGACCATAGAAAACCCACATACAGAAGCAATCATCATATAACAACTCTGCTATCTATGAAGAATTTAGTTTTGAAAGTGATATTTTGCCAAACAAGATGATTAGGTTGAACAAATATAATTACCCCTTTCCTTACCCCAAGTATGTAACATCATTCAGGGTGTCACGTGGCAGGCCGCAAGGCGAACGTGACTTCATTGTGAAAAGGCTTTATTAACAAAAAGGGCACAAGGGCCGAGAACAAAAGGTCAGACTTACAACCAGAAGGGGGAACACAAGGGTAGCTCAAAACAATGCCGGAATAACGAGAACTGAAAAGACACCAGTATAAATACATGACACATTAGGTACTCGCTGGCAGACCAGAAAGCAGGCGGGCTGGCTGGCAGGCAGTCCCCCACCGGAGACTGGACGGACCCCCTACCGGCAGAAGGGCTGACTTCTCCGGGAGTCAAGATGGGCCCCTCGCAGGCATCCGGGCTGGCCCCACTGAGAATCAGACCTGAACTTTCAGTGACAGGAAGGCTGGGCCCTCCAGGATCCTGGAGGGTGTCTACGGGGCATGCAGGGCTGGCCTGAGCGGGGCTAGCGAGACTGACTCTGGCAGGGGCTGCACTGACACAGAGAAGGGCTGTGCTGAGGGTAAACGGGGCTGCACCGACAAGTAAGGAAGCTGGACAGACAGTTAAGGGAGTTACTCATACAGGTAAAGGGGCTGCACTGACAGAAATAGGGGCTGCACAGACAGGAAGAGGGGCTGCACTGACAGAAATAGGGGCTGCACAGACAGGAAGAGGGGCTGCACAGACAGGAAGAGGGGCTGCACAGACAGAAAAAGGGGATGCACTGACAAAACCAGTCACACTCTCCAGCAACAACACTCACATCAGCAGTCACTCTCACTCCAGTTCTCACACTTCCACCCACTTTCACTCTCACGTTCAGGGTAAACACATCGAGGGTAGACACAAAGGGGGAAAACACACTAACAGTAATAGAAACAAAAAACAACTTACCTATTACCTGCACCCCTAGGCGAATACAGGCCTCTCTGCAAAGCCCGCCGTTCGGGCTGAGGGAGCAGGAAGCTAGACTATGAAGGGAGCAAGCGCTCAAAACCCGCTACATGGGAGACCCTATGCCTAGCCTGTTGTCATCACTAGTCCTGGAACTGAGTCCCAAAGCCCTGACCAAGACTGGAGAACCAGAATGAACCGGAGCTACTTGGAGGTCAGGGCCGGGGCAAACTGAGCTCCAGGCCATGAGACAGGTACGAAAATGGGCAGGACTGACTGGAGCTGGACAGACGAGGGCTGGACAGAAAGTGATTGAACAGGCAGGGTCAAACAAAGACACTCCTTCAGCCTCACACACTCCTTAAGCCTCACACACTCCTTCAGCCTCACACATTCTCGCGGTTTCAACCACACTCGCGCTCACGGTCTCGCACACACTCATGATCTCAGTATACCCAATCACAGCACACTCATGCACAGCTACAGTAGACATACACTCAGGAATAGCAGCCACCTCACATTCAAGAACAACAGCGGCCACACACTCGCGCTTGGACACACACTCGGGGGCATAGCTGCTATAGCTGCTCGCTCTTTGTCTACATGATCGCCTTTACTGCTCTCTGGCCTGCTAACCAGGCGGATAACGTTAGCTTTGGAGCTAACAGCTCCGATGCTACTCTGGGCTGGACTGCTGATAATGGGTACTTCACCTCGAGTGTTTGGTTCAGGGAAACAGCTGATTCGCGAGATCGAGTCCTGGACCGTCTCGCGTGGGACCGTGTGAGCAGTTCCAGGTGTTGTTGACATGCCTGGGGATGGTGGTGGAAAGCGGCCACAGCCGGAGTACTCGAATCCTGGGGTTTTGCCTGAAGCTCGCGGATAATCCTCGCGAGGTGCTCCAGCTGATCTTCATTCACGATGAGCTGGAGGTGTGCAGAAGAATCCAGGACAGACTCTCCCAAGGCGTCGTTCAGACTCTCGACTCCGATTTCGTCCGGCTCCAGGGTAAGGACCGGCTTGTTTGTGGGCGATGGGCTCACTGCCGCTGTTTGTGGGGTGGATGAAGCCGTGGATGTTTTGACTGGGACAGGCAGAGCAGGATCACGGGCTGGGACCTGGGGGAAGGACAGAGGAGGAGGGCAGGCTTGGACACAGAGTAGGCAAGGATGGAAGACAGGGACACAGAAGATACTAGGGAAACAGGACAGACACATGAGACAAGAAAGAACAGAATACAATCAAAACTGTAACTCAGGTTCTTCAGCAGTCGCTGGTATAAATACAAAGAAACAGAAGGCAACAGAAAGTAAACCAGAGAACAAAAACCCCTAGCCTGACACGGCCTCAGCGTGCCAGCCGTGACAGTACCCCCGTCTTCACGCTGCTGCCACTCCTGGGGCAGCCAACACCATCAACAAACCCCCAATAACCCCAAACGAGTCCGTGAAAGGGGCGGCAGAGACCCAAAAAACAAAAAAGAAAGTAAACAAACCAGAGAACAAATACCCTTAGCCTGGCACGGCCTCAGCGTGCCAGCCGTGACACAGGGCATGTTTGTTGTGCAGTTTACTTTTTATTTTGGATTGCAAGACTAATGTAACTAACAAGTAATGGAAGCTAATACAGCGTGAATTACCGTTCCAGTTGGAGTGCCCAGGCGCTGTGTATGTGACAAATAAAGAATCTTGAATCTTGAATTGTGCAAACAGCATTCCCAAATCATCGCACACAAATTGTGTTTAAGTAATATCAGAGTAAATTCTGACACTATATGACTTCCGGTTGTCAATGGAAATATTCAATTCAATTTTATTTATATAGCGCTTTTAACAATGGTCATTGTCACAAAGCAGCTTTACAAAATGAAAAAAATTTGTGAATGAAATGCCTCTGATGAGCCGACAGCGACGGCGACAGTGGCAAGGAAAAACTCCCTAAGATGGCGATAGGAAAGAAACCTTGAGAGGGACCAGACTCAATCAGGGAACCCATCCTCATTTGGGTGATAACAGATACAGATTATAGAAATTCATGTGTGATCTGCAGGTTCAATATAAGAGAAGTTCTTTAATTTAACATGAAGTCCAGATCAATAATAGGCAAAGAAAAGTCAGGACTGAGGTTCAGGTGTTCAGCCATGTTTCGGTTCCGTGACGATACAATGTTAGTCATACAGTGTCAGAAATGTACATTTAAAATCCTTCAGCACAGTTTGAGACAAGCTTTATAATTAAGAGAAACATTTGCGTGATGCTCACTGGTGGCTGTTAGCATCTTTTGCCTGTTCAGTGCAAAAAAAAGGACTCATGACTTGCCCTTAACTGACTTGTGACTTGTGACATTTAAAATAAGATAAAACAAGCAAATCCGATACATCAGGACCATCAAACTTAATGTGGTAAATAAATAAAATCTTTTGACCCCATTTACACCTCCTTACTTAATTTGACTCATATCTGGATTGTATCTTGATAAGATTTTAACCATATGCCATTACACTTGATGGTAAATTTGCCTCATGTACTGCAGTCATGTACTGACTGTGCTGTTATTCAAAAGAAAATCACATCAGATTTATATCTGTTTCAGATATCTTGGGAGCGTTCACATCTACATTTTGAGGTGGCCTGGCCTTCTCCAAATATAACCTTTATACTCTATAACCCTAATGCATGAAGTGACCAGGTGTTAACAGAGTCTTTGTTTCCCTCTTAAGTGTGACTTTCTTGTAGGTTTTGCAATGATCATTTGCAATCGTGGCTGTAAAGCTGTTTTCCTGCAGATCGCAGTGCCATTGGTTTTTCATTACAGAATGCAAATTGTGTGTAAAATATGGAAAAATATGAAATATATTGTGTATAATGTAAAATATACCACTCAGCACAATCTATATCTTATCTACTAAAACTTCATCTGGATTAGCTAGTGTCTTCCGACTGAGGTTCTTCTGTAGTTAAAGGCTCATTACTTGAAGGTGTGTGTGTGTGTGTGTGTGTGTGTGTGTGTGTGTGTGTGTGTGTGTGTGTGTGTGTGTGTGTGTGTGTGT
>JBBPDH010000017.1:1300899-1311047 GCA_037974565.1 Clupeocharax schoutedeni | reverse complement strand
TAAGTGTATGTATGTGTGTGTGTGTTTGTTTGTGTGTGTATGAGTGTGTGTGTGTGTGTGCGTGCCCTGGCTATAGTAGGGTCAGGTGCGATTCAGGATGTGCAGAGGCGGGACATTACCTCCTTCTGTTCTCTCTGACCTGGAGGTCTAAGGGTCACACGACCTCATAACGTCAGGTCAGTTAACTCCATTTCACACACCTAATCAAAGAAGAACTTCACACTCTCGCATAAACTCAACTAACGGTGGTGAGTAAGGAAGTAAAGTTTATTTATAAAGTGCTTTTTTGCTGACAGACGTCACAAAGCGCCAAACTTTCACAAAAGTCGGAATCCATAAAATAAAATGAAACATAATAAACAGATTTATTAAAAGCCACCCTGATAAAAGCTACCCAAAGGCTTGTCTAAAAAGTTCAGCACTGGTGGGAAATGGTTCCACTGTCTGGAAGCAATCTGAAGCTGAAAGCAGGTCTGGTTGGGCGAAGAAAATGATAACATGACACTTCAGTATAAGTATCACAGTATTAAGTTTCTCACACGTACTCAGAAAACTAGCTATTTAAGATGAAACAGGAGGAAAAATCATTTGTGTAAAAAAAAATAATAAAAACATTGACATCTGGTCAGCGATTTGTTGTCAGGCTGTTTATGCCGTTTCTATAGACTGGTTGTTATTGTTGTTTATATGCTTTCTCTAAATGGTCTAAATATTTCTTTTAATCTGTACTTTGTACTTCAGTGCATGTTCTGACTGAGAGCTAGACACGTTTTTACCCAACTGCTCTTTTTGTTTCTCCAGTAGTCGTTCAGCAGTACAGGCCAGAGTGACACTGACACTGATATTTGAACTATTAAAGCAGGCCCACCACGAAGGGTTTCTATGACCTTTCTTCTTTTAGCTGCACACTTGTATGCTCTCCCACACCTATTTGCATGCAAACATACACAGACAACCACACGTACACAGACATCTTTGTTCGTTCCAGGATGTGGTGTGTTGTGCTGTGTGTGAGCTGACGGGGTTTCCCTTTTCACCACTCTTGCATTTCCGTCTCTAATGTGTGTTTTCATAAATGCGCGTGCGTGTGTTTATTTGAACTAGCTGTACAGATTTCATGTTTAGCCCACTCTTCTTACTAGCAGTGTCTTTTCACTGACTGTCTTTAAGAGAAAGGTTATTTCTAGGCATTGCAACTATTGAGATTCCAGACCGTTGATACTTCAGATAACTAGGTTTCACTTAGATGGATATATTCGATAACATTTTTTATTTTGTGCTTTATAATAGATTGACATTGGGGGAAAAAGTTGAAGGAATAAGTTAGCAAGAAATGTTTTGGCAAAAAAAATCCCAGTGTTCTACTTACCCCATATGTAGATCATCTGTGACATGTTTGGCCTTGCAAGTTTACATCTATAGAGTGCTGGAGCAATAAGCCTAATGTAGCTTAAAAGTTACTTATAAATGAAAGCACAGAAACTGTGAATGTTACCAGTAGCGTACAGTGGACTGCATGATGCACATGTAAATGATGGGAAGTCGGAATTCAGCAAAGCACTCGTAATCTGAAAGAAGAACCCAAAGTGTTCAGTTACCTTCTAGTTCATTTACACTCAGACTCCAAGAAGTCATACTGATAGCTAATAGATGTGGGGGACATATGGCAAAATTATAATTTCACAATACATTCAGACGTTTTCATTATACACAATATTTTGCGTTTTAAACCTACTGACGATATCTATGATATGATCAGAAAATGATATTGCAATGTAATTTCCCCACAACAACGATAAACTGTGTTAAATTGCTGAACTTTTGTCCTACAGTGTGTAGTTGGAAGGGAGATGTGGTTGCAGTTTGGGCAGAACAGAAGAAGAATATTTGGGTCAACTGACTTCACTTGGAATTAGAAGCACACTTGTGAAAATACGTTGGCTAGCATAGCTACAGCTGTTCATTCACCCTCTCGCTAGTAGTCGTGGAGTGAGGTTTAGCGTATTTTGCCTGATTATTCACTTGTCTCAGTTTTTACTACCAATTTTAGCTATAATTTTTGTCCCCCAAGGTGCAAGCAATGTAAAAATGCATTTAATAGTGTACCTTAAATGAGCTAAAGGGACACTACATTTACCAGGTGAAAACAGCATATTTGTATTTTTTATTCTTAACTTTTTGTTGAGGAAAAAACATTTGGAGCCAAGACAGACAATGCACCTTATTTATTAATTATGCTTCCTAAGTCGTACTCCTGAAGGTAACACCCCAGTGACAGCATTTGTACTCTAAAGGGTTATAGCTCCAGCAAAAGATGACACATTTTGGCTGTCAAACATGTTTTGGCTGATGAAATACATCTGGGCTGGAGGTGGAAAATTGTTTGATTTCGACTTTTTCTTCCAAATCATTTCTTTTAAGTAATCTTTCTGTCCAACTTAATGCCTCCTGTTTGCCTATACATAAATATGGTCATAATAATGGTCATAATTGACCCAGTATACACAACTGAAGTGACTGAATAGCTACCTTTGTTTCCAAATGTACGTCTGTGTTAATACGGGAAGGCACAGTAGAATGGATGATGGGAATCAGATATTGTCATAGCAGCCGGAGCTGTGACTGGTATTTACCCGCTTGTCTTGCCAAAAAAGCCCTCGTTCTCCTGTTGCCACCTCCAGCACTCCAACAGCCTGTATGTTTTATTTAGACACGATATGATCACAATGTTTTGCGGCCCAGAAAGGCCTAGCAATGCCCCAAATCAATAGGCTCTCTGTCGTTTCAGAAACATTATGTTCAGCATTTAATGAACAGTTGGATTGAGGGTCAGTTGGTCTAGTTTGATCTACCTCTACCTTTCAAAGTAAGAGGGTAGGATAGTAGGCCTAGACTGTCTCACTACATCAGGACAAGGGTGGGTTGGCAAATGGCTTTTTATTACAACATGGCAAACAATAAAATTACTCTGACTTTCAATGTACCTTTTAACCAGGCTACAACTGCACTGACATGGTACCGTAATTCGAAGCACACAAAGAACTCCACTTGTGAAAATCCAAAAGACAACCGTTGGCTAGCATAGCTACAGCTGTTCATTCACCCTCTCACTTGGAGGACAGAGTCATGAAGTGAGCTTTAGCGTATTTTGCTTGGTTTACTGATGAGGATCACCAGACAGCAGATTCAGAAGCTTTATTGTCAGGGGTGGACATCATTTTTTTGCTGTAGTACTCTAATAAGTACCTACATTAATGCATTGGTACGCAACCAAATAAAAAAAAAAATTACTTTACCATGGGCACTCTAATGTGATGGGTGTGTCTGCTTTCTCGCCACTAACTGCTTGAAATGAGGATTGCATTCTGGCAGAGCCACTCTGGGCAAGTTTCTGAGTTTAGCATGTTTCTGTTTTTGTGGCTGTCGGGTGGGAAAAAGCATCTCATTCAGATCCGTGGAACGGGGTATTGATATTGGTATCAAAATCGAATTCGAATTGTGACAACTCAAGTTAGGGCAAGATTTTCAGGAATCCTTTAAAGTAAGTGTGTCAAATGCCTGGTCAGTGATGCACCAGGAACTATCGATTTTTGCTCTCTTGAGGAATCTTCACCATCTGACACAGTGGTTTCGAGAGCACATATGGTACTTTCTGAAGTCATACGTGAAGCACTGAAGCAAATACTCAAATCCTTCACTTGAGCAGAAGTAGAAATAACCTGATGCAGTATTTCTCTACTTAAAGTTACAAAATGGTAGGTTCCGCATATCACAGAATATTTCTTGTCAGTTAGGCTTGAAAATACTGACTGAAATTGAAATTCTTCTTTTACTTTAACTATAATGTTTTATTCAGAAACTGTAATCAAGAGAATTGCAAATACTGAATGTGATACCTATAGCTGTACAGAGTAGAGTTCTTGTGCCCTGCTACTTCCCTTTGTATTCCCCTGCTTCTTGGCTTTTTATAATGTTCTCATGTCTTTTCCTTGTTTTTATGGCTTTTATTGTTTACATTCTCCCTGTTACATATACCTTTGTTTAGTGTCCGCCCTAGTCACGCCTCCTCCTTAGTGTTTCCACCTGTCCCTGCCCATGTGTTTCTAATGTTAGTCAGTATATACAGTAATTCCCTGCTTTTTGTGGGGGTTATGTTCCAAGAGCACCCATGTATAGTGAAAAACCCCATTGTTGTGTTTTGGTAAAAAAAAAAAAATAATAATAATAATAATAAATGTTTATTGTGTAAACCCTATATAGGCCCCCAAAATATGCCCCCTGAACAATTTAATGTCATTTTAAACTCAGTTTAATGCATTACCCTTAAAGAAAATGTAAAGGTAAACCCGTATTCGACTTGAAATTCCCCGTCGAGATCTGCAGCTCGGAAGGTTGCTGGACAAAATTTTACAACCGGATTGTATTTAAAGACGGACGAGCATCTGAATGCACTCCAGCTCACAGTTTTTGGGGAATAACCCCTTATCGACTCGGGCTAAAAATACAAATGAGGACTTGTTGGAAAGGTCTCCTGGAGATCTAATCAACTGTGGAGTTTGAAGTGTGTGAGTACTTTCCCCGCCGATATATGCAACTCCGAAGGTTGCGGGGCAAAAATAATTAGGACACTGTGTCAAGGTGAACGGGTCCCGTTGTGTGAAAACATCCAGAAAAAATATATTTATTGCAGCAAAAAAGAAAAAAAGAGTGTTAATATGGGGATTTCTACCTAAAACTATGAGTTTGGTTCTCAAAAAAAAAATCCACGTGACTGAATCCGTGACTCCTGATCTGCGTAAAACTGGGGGGTTACTGTATTTCTATAACTCAGTATGTCTCCGTTGAGCTGGACAATAGAAGTTTTAGGGATGTATTTATGGAAAAGATTTGGTACTATTGATTAGTGTCTGTTAACTATTCACTTGTCTCAATATTTGTTACCATTGTTAGACATCATGGACAGAAAGAAGAGTTCTGTCTTCTGTTGTGTTGTCTGACCCTCAGCTAGTGTTGTGTTGATCTCCAGTAGTTTTTTGTTCAAACCCTCAGATCATTCCCTTGCTTTTGTTTACCCTCTGACCCAGAGTGAGATTTTGTATGTTTGTTTAATAAAAGTGGACATTGCACTTGCAACTAATCCCTGACACTCAACCTGCAAATATCTATAAATTAATATTAATAAATAAATTAATTCATATTTGTGTGGATTTTGGTATTAAATGGGTCTATTAAACAATTTTTATGTAACACTGTCCAAAAAAAAATCTTTTTTATATCTTTTAATGTATATTAATGTACAGACATGTTCCTCCTGGTATGTATTTATTTTTAGTTCAGTCATTTATGTCTTTCCTTCTTTTCTTTTTTTCTTTCTCTTTTTAGGGAACTGGGATCCAAACGCATTTGTGCAGAAGTTTGGACTTGAGGGCCCAGTGGCTTCACTCCAGTTCCTTTCACAAAACCATAGGGATTAGATGACCTCTCATATCTGGCTTTCACCTCTGACCACCTTTGTTTCTGATCCAATATTGTAGCAGTAGCAGTATTGTAGCTTGCTTTGAAGTGATACTACATACTGGTAGACCTATAAAAATCTTAATAATAACAATAATAGTATATTTAATGTAAGAAGTCCATTCTACATTGGGTGTATATTCATCATGAACTCTTTTGGTAAGTTTAAATTTGGCTGTTAATGTTCTCATTCATCGTGTCTTCCAATACAGGCTTTGGGCGATGACTACATATTTGTATATTTAAATGCTTAAAAAAATCTTAGCCTTTGGTTTCATCACTTCCTTCGAGAATGAGTAATAGGGCTCTAAAATGTTATTAGCCGTGTTGGGGAAAATAATAAAAAAAAAAAACCACAGAATGTATTTATAATGAAGTCAGAGGTGGTATATTTAACACATCTTTGCATGGATTAGTGAAACTGGTCCCACATGCGTTTACACTCTGAGACATACACTCAGCAAATGACTACATTGCACACTGTGGCCACTACTGTTTTTAAAAACTACTCGGCCACTCTTACATAATCCACCCCTCACTTGCAAACCACTGCAGCGGTGCATTCCTGCTTCTTTGGCAGCCCTGAGAAAGCAACAGAAGAGGCAGGTTCTGAGGTCAGTGCTGCTGGCGAAGGGTTTGGTTTTGGCCGCCTCAGGGGATTTCAGGCCGGCTTGTAGAGAGCGGGACGGAGAGACAGAGAGAGGAAAAAAGGAGGGTGAGAACGATGAAGGGTGGCTAGTGTGTTATCGCACTTCTGGAGAGAGAGTATGTGGAAAGAGTCAAACAGGAGAGGAAGTACGTCAGGGCCAATAGAGGAAGCAGGGGGTGAAACCAACACCACAAACGCAGCCGGAAGCCGCAGTGGAACTACGACTAAAATACTCTCACAGCTACTTTCGGCCAGACGCTCCTGGAGCAAGTGACGGAGGGGGGTCTGAGTTCATGGCTTTTTTTGGGGGGGGTTAAATTTTCATGGGTGAGAGGACCATCATGTTTGTGAATGTGCCAGCCATGTTTCCACTGCCGTTTTGGTCTTCACATGCCCGAGTAATTTTTCTGTTTATATTTGGCAGCAGATTTGTATGAAGCACTATTTCAGGCAGACCTTAGCTAATAATATGTTGTTACCTCATATCAGAAGGTTTTGTTTACAGTTTCAAAAGGGTCTCAGCTGACTATTTATAAAGCTGAAATTAAACGTTCGATGTGTCCGTGTCGCTACACATAACTTATATTTATATTTATGTTGATACATGTAAGTTTTCTTGCAATTTTTACAGAATCAAACATGTCCTATTGAATAACATCACGGGACAGAGAGTCATTCACTGAAGCACCAACAAGAAGACTGAACATAAAACTGGTTAATGTTGTTTGGGTTTAAAATTCGAAATAGAAGTATGATCTCATAGCTTAAGTGATAAACACAAAATATTGCACATAAATTTATTTTGTGTACGCAAAGGGGATTTACACTGAGGTAATTCATTCCTGCATGATCAATTAGATGTAAATATAAAGAATTTCATTCAGTGTTTTGATGTGAAATGTTCCATTCTAGAAAAAAATTCCAGAGCCAATAATAATGGTGAGTGAAATGTTTGTATATGAAATTAGATCAATACCACTGCCTGATGCCTGATATATTGTTTTACTTAAGTTTTGAGAAGATTTTGTCCAAAAATATGTATTTTTGAAAACTGCTATTGTCAGAGCACTGTATGGAAAGATAGGAAACTTATATTTTGGATGTATCACTATTTCTGATTATCAACATTACCTATAAACACTCTTAAGACACACTAGCACATTTAAATAGTAAGTAAAATATCTTTATTTCTTTTGCATACCTTGATTACTGGCACCACCACTGTAAATAAATCTACTGGTACTGGTATTTCACTGTGATGTGCCATTTGACATCAGAACACTAAGGGGCAATTTTGGAAATTTTGGAACTGGTGTTAATACTGAATATCTTACCCCCTTAAACTATTCTGTGTTGGTTTATAATTCCAAGTGTTCCAGCCTAAGCTAGGGTTTATGAGGAAAAGACTTGGCAAAACTGGCATTCATGGAAGTGCAGCCAAACAGAAAACAAGGGTGTGCAACAAGAAATATCAAATTACTGCAAGAAAATATCCGGAAAAAAATCTTCATACTTTTGGGACGTTCCGTGACCTTTTGGATGACATCGTCGCCTTTATATTATATAAGCAACTTCTGCTTTTGACATCGGTGGTGGTAGCAGTTTGTTTTGGTTTTGGGACCTGGGCAACATACTGTTTTAGTAGAAGCCATGAATTCAGTTCTGTATCATGGAATCTCAGTTCATCTGTCTATGAGGTGGCTTGGTCAAAGTCCTCCCCTGAATAACGATGATGTAGCTTTTCATCAAACTACAGCTTCTCTGAAGACGTGGGCTCAGATGTAAAGGCTGAATGGGAAATGTTGGGTTTCAGGTATTGCTGCTGAAGGTCATGAAACAGGTCATTCATTTCAACAGTACAGTCAGGAATAGGGTGAATATTTTCAGTGCAGAGTAAACATACTTTAAACAATTGCTAACTGTATTGCAACATTGTCTTCTTTTGCATAGTGTGAACTCTGCACCAACTCCTGGCTTTCTCCATGTGTGAGGATGGGTCGTGCCAGCTCTTCACTGGAAACCCAGTATTGGTTTCCATTCTGCAGTTCAGTCTCGGAGGAGCATTCAGTATCAATACTCGCTATGTTTGAAAAAAGGGCTGGATTTAGAAAAGCAACTTTGATGTTCCAATGATCAATGTAGGTTAGTTTGACTTGGAAATGGCATCTCATAGACAGACACACACAATGTCTTTCTCAGTGGTGCTTGCATACACTTTATGCTGATTTCTAAAGTCATATTTTCACAACTCAATGCATCACAAGCATCTTCTAATCGCTCATACGCACACAGCAGAGTAGAAAAGGTATGGTAGGTCTTTGTTCCTCTGCTGGTTAAGCCAGTCTTTGGTAAGCTTCGCTGTGGCCCCTGTGTGAACTCAGAGCATTGATCAGTTTGTCCTGGGCTCACATTTTGTTTGGTTCTCAGACTCAAACCGTCTCCCTCGCACATAACAGCAATGCTACACAACAAAAACAAACTCGCCTTTTTCCATCTTTGTTCTCAGGCTCCTCAATGATCCTATGATCAGACCTATTGGCTCGCTCCCAAGTCATCTCTGGGTCACCAAGCTATTCAGAGGTTAGAGATATAACTATGCAGAATGTCAAGCCAGAGTGAAGTTCTGTTCATTTTTATACTTCACAGTCACACTGTGGCCTAAATCACACAAACTCATGTGTATGACTTAAATAAAGATCTGGTCGCAGTTTGACTCTGTAGGTGTGGTGGTGGCCTAGTGGGTAGGATACTTGCCTCTGGACCAAGAGGTCATGGGTTTGAATCCTACCTTTAGCACCACCACTGGTGAGCAAGTCTCTTAACTCCAAGTTGCTCTGAGAAGACTGTCCCCTGTAGGTAGTAAATACAAGTCGCGTTGGATAAAAGCGTCTGATAAAATCCCGTTAATGTAAATAGGTGACTATCTCATTCGTATGCTTTGTAGAAATATTAGCTTTCCAGTTATAGACTACAGAAGCCATATTTAACCGATTGACATCTGCAGTACATTAAACATTGTTTTTTACACTATTTTTAAGGGGGTATAACATGTGTGTGTGTTCAATAAAGATTTTAATCAAATGTATTTCATCAAATGTGTTTCAAAAACTCAAAGGAGGAAAAAAAATCATGGCACTAGGAACTTGGGAATGGAAAGTGAGCAGTTGGATAAACAATGTGTGTGTGAGTGAGTGAGTGAGTGCAAGTGCGTATTCAAATAAGATGAACTTCAGCCAACCTGCTGTACTACACAGACTGATGTCTTTGCTCTGGATTTCAGACCTTAAATTTGACAGTTAAGCATTGGTCTCTTTGATACATCATTACCATTTCCAGAAATACATTTGAATAATTGCTGCCTTTTGTGGGTGCACTAGCAGTGGGTGAGGTCTCAACATACAAAACACAAGGAATTCTGGATTGAATACCAGATGACTGCAAGTCTTAATGGCCTGCTTTGCTTTGAATTGGTTGCCCTTAAAAGTGTTTGGCCCCCTGTTGTTCAGGTGGAACAGTCTCTCTCTTGTCATCTTTGCCTTAGATTTACTCGCCACTTTCACAGTCAATAAAGTCACAAAAAAAAAATGCTATAGGTTTTGGAGGGTGCTACAATGTACATAATGCATCCAAAAGTTTGTAGATATCTGCTTGAATAGAGTTTGTGCCCCCTCGGCTGCAGACTTCATCTGGGATGGCGTTCCATTAGATCAGGGGTGTCCAAGCTTTTTGCAAAAAGGATCGTCCAATCGTTAATTCTGATATTTTTAACCTCACTGTTACAATACAATTTAATGATCACAATTACCTTTATTTTCAAATGGCTGGGGTTAGGTTGCTGTTTGACTCATTTAAAGGCTCAAATATACCCCTTATCCCTGAGAATTGGATGTAGTATACCCCTATATTAGTGTCTCTGTAACTAATGACTGTAAGTCTGTCTCTGTAACTAATGACTGTAAGACTGTCTCTGTAACTAATGACTGTA
>JBBPDH010000017.1:1252124-1263262 GCA_037974565.1 Clupeocharax schoutedeni | reverse complement strand
ATCTTTGCCCCAAACCATCTTAGTTCTTTAACATAAATAAAAATTAAAGGAGCGAGATTAACCTTACCTTAATCAGGCCTAAAATTGTCATGCGCACTTTATCTGAAAGTTATTGGAACGGACCCATCCATCACCTAAAGTGCTGAATAAAAGTGATGAAAAATTTAAAGTGATATTCTTGACAAATTAATGAATACTGACTATAAAGCCATCCTAAATCACAAATAAGTAAAATTCAGATTAGTATATTAAACTTTTACCATTAAAATATTTTTGTCTAAATTCATTTGGCTGCATTAAAATAAAATGTGTGGCTGTTATGTTTTCCAGCCCATTCAAGATTGTTTCTTCTTGTCTTAAGATGAGAATTGATGACTATTGACATCTTTGTTTGTTAGCAGCGCAACCCATGCAGCTTCTGTTTTAAGAAGCTAATTGATTGCATCAGGGTTAAATTCTGTGTAAGTTTAGCTTTTTTACTGAACCATTTGTTTAAAAGGGTTTTAGTGTGATGAAAGATAAAGAACACAAAGAATTGTGAGACGTATTTGAGATGTAACGTCTGGCATGAACAGTCAGGTCCAGGGATGTAGGTCTCCAGCCACAGTGAAATCATGGTCAAAGTACATGTAGGGAATACTTACAGCAAAGTACTGTAATCACAGAAAATAATACATTCTTTACTTAAATTTGTCATCTGACAAGTACATTTTAAGGCAGCTACTATTCGCTTTTCTAACCAATTCTATGCAGTTTCCTCCGGGATTAATCAAGTTTTCTGATTCTGATTCAGTTATGTATAAATTTGTTTTGTATTGTCTCTTACTGAATCAACACCAATTGCAATTACATTTTTGAGCACAGAAGTGTTGAAATAAAGACGTCCTCTTTCTTGCCTACATCCACACAAATACCGGACCGAGCTTTCGAGGTTCTTTTAGCCAAATTTGTCTTCAGCCAATCATACATCAGCAAGACAGCTCAGCCAATCTTATAACAGTACTGGATTAGGAGGGCTGAACTCTCAGTAGAGAAACAGAACAGTTAACAGTATATTTTCTAAACACTGATGGAAAACAGCGGTTTTATTTGAATTTGTTGTTTAAAATTATTGCTAGCAACAATTCAGTAGTCGGGGGATTTTGGTAGGGACATGTTCTACACGCATGGTCCTCAACAATGGACAAATATTTGACGCTCAAGCCATTCGGTCAGTCTTTAGATCTGGACCTGGTTGAGGACCAGAGTGAGTGAAAAAGTGAAAGTGACCGTTCTGTTATACGCGAACACACCACAGCACACAGTGTGAACAGTGTGAAATTCTTCCTCTGCATTTAACCCATTCACCAAGTGAAGCAGGGGGCAGACAGGAACATGGCGCCCGGGGAGCAGTGTGTGGGGACAAAACCCTTACTCAGGGGTACCTCATAGGTATCTCATAGTCTTGGGAATAAAACCCACAACTTCCAGCTGCCCCAAAATGCTGGTTGTGTTGGCCGGGAATCGAACCCGGGTTAACTTCTTGGAAGGCAGCTATGCTAACCACTTTACCACCAATGCACTGTGCTGGCCGTCTTGGTCATGGCTTTCTTCGAACCCTTCTTAGGGGTGGACTTCACTGGCTCAGGCACGATGGTTCTCTTCACACAAAACACTGCATCAGATCCCAGAGCAGTGTTTCTTCAGACAGTGAGTTTAGGTAGTGCAATGTTCAGAATGAAGGAAACTCCTCTTCACAGACGACTTCACATCAGCCCGGAAATAACCATAAGCAGAATTTTGCCACAGTCATTCTTTGGAGCGAGACAGGACCTACAGACGGACCTCTGTGTGGCCTTGGAGTTGGCCTCGTAAACGTTTCCCAGTGTGCTCTTGCCGCACGGGCCTTTCCAGAACCGGCCGGACGGTGGCTGTCCCGGCACTTAAAAACCCTGACAAATGTCTGTAATTACTGTTTGTCTGAACATTCCTCCCGTCGCTCCAGGAGGGTAATACTCAAAGATGTCCTTCAAAAAAAGCTGTCTCAGTTATGCAATGGCCAGCACTGAGTCCCCGCCAATAAGCTGCTGACTCTTTTCCATCTCAGACCAGTTCAGCTCCGGCATCCAGCCCACTAAAGCAGCAGCAGCTCACTTTTCGAATGCAGAGAGATATCAGAAGTCACCTGGAAACAAAAGATATGGGTTTACAGGTTCTACAGACAGTGCACTGAATAAAAACTATGTAATACTCTATACCAGGGCTGTTGCTAATGATGGATTCTAACAATATTTATATGAATGTAAATAGAATAGTTAAATACTATAACCTTTATAGCAATTCATTACAGCCAGAGTTTAATTTTACTTCATATATGAAATCTGTAACTGCAAAAAATACTTTCATATTTGGGACTATTGTGGGTTTCCTCCCTTTCAGTGAGACTAACAAAGGCCATTTCAGTTCTAATAGCTCCCCCTTGTGGAGAATGCTTGGACTGACTGGGGGTTTATAATGACCCATAGATTCCCTGTTTGCAAAGTAATCAGCAAACCAGTTCATTATGAATGTGAATTATAATTGATACTTGATATTGCCGATATTCATAGTATTCATATATTCATCATAATAATCTCACGATGTTTAATCAGATAGAACTCAATTAGTCCTGTTTTTGAGACCATTTTGTTTTAATTGATACTTTGTCATATAATTAATAATTAAGGAGTGAAACCTTTTCAGCCCGACCACTTTAACCTACAATGAGATAAACAGGAAATGAAAATGTCATTAAATATTTTGGTGGCGTTGCAGAAATGGAACAAAAATTAAATATTCAAATATTTTCCCCCTTCGACTTCAGTCGTATTCCCTCCTGCAAAACAACCTACGCTTTAAAGTGCTCTCATAGGAATGAGGTGGATTTCCCAGCTGAGCTAAACATTTAGATCTCTGGAACGAATATGATGTGGCTTTCAGATACAGCCACACATCTATTTTCGTTTTGATTCATTTTCTGTGACGTTTGGAAAGCGTTTTTTTTGTCTCGAAAAATCTGGCTATCCTGGAGATTTTTTATTGATTTATGCACTTTTACGATCAGAAATAAATGTTCAAATATGTACAAATACCCTTGTGGATATAACCCCACATGAAAATACGCATGTTTTACATTTGGCTGACTGTGTTTGTAGTGTGTGATGTTTTATTTGTCCTATTTTCTCTTAAAAGCCAGAACCAGGGACGTGGGCTGGACATTACACGTATTACGTCGCATGTGGTGGTGTTTATCTGTTGTATCTCTGACAAATAATTGAACAAAAAAATAAACGTGCTATTCCAACTTGAATACAAAACCCATAGTACTGTGTGAAAATTATACTTAAAAACTGTTTACTACTGTGTGGTAGTGGCAAGTTAGTGTTAAAACACTAATATTACAATACAAACTCATTTTAACACAGAAATCGAGGTTTTATTTGTTGGAAAGTGTCTTAACTTTCTTAACTGAAGCCCAATTTGACTTGTAGCTCCATCAGATAACTGGTTTGCCCTTTTTTTCTTAAGAAGATAAAATTAGTTGATTGACTACTTTTTAGAAAAGAGTGATTGGTACTTTTTGCTGCTTTCTTGTTCATTTGCATGTATTCTCATGTTCACTTGTGTTTTTGCTGGCAGAAAGAAACCTACTGTTGGTATAAATGTCATCAAAGAATTTACATAGGGCCTTTTGCACAGTGCTGGAAATCACTCTGCTGCAACAACTGTAGAAGAAAAGCGAAATGGATCAAAGTGACGTTTAGCTGAGTTTGGATCAACATTATTGCCGTAGTAAAAATACATGATAATTATGTTTTTTGTTCCATGCACCTTTATTTCCCATCACAGCCTGCCATATAAGGAAGCAGGGAATACAGGCTAATGCCGTTTCCTCATGGACGGTGTCCAATTATCCATAATTCTGTCACACACACTTCTTATGTGAGAACCCCACTGAAAAAGCCAAAATAAAAAAAGTGCAGTAGGAATCAAATTGTCGTTTCGGTGTTCATAGCAGAAATGAAAACAAGCATAAAAGTTGCCACACCTACAGTGTAACTGACTTCAAATAGCCTTTTTGCCCTTCAAGGCCGTATTTTACATAACTGTCAAAATAAGTTAGCAGACGTTTCTGGTATCGTTAGTAATTATTATTAGGCCTGAAACGATTATTCAGTGAATTTGAACTCAACCCGAAGAGCTCAGGAGTTTCCAGAGCTGGACTAATTCTGAAATATCTGGCAGCTTTTTAAAAGAACTTGAACGTTTAGTTCTATCAGGGTGTTGTACATGAACTAGCTACAGACCGCTTCTTATTTTGTAACGTATCCTGTAAACACGGGGTCCCCAAATCCTGTCCTGGAGGGTCTTGCCCAGCATTGTGTGTTTGAGCAGGGAAATCGCCGGGCTGTGCTGGACTTTATAGGACTGATGTTGGGCCCCAAGCTGTAAACATTTTGCACAAATAAACACCATCAACTTGTCCTGTTCGCTCATAGCTTGCCTAGAAAAGTAAAATACTAAAAAGTAGTAAAATCCTACCCTCTAGGACACTTGCCTCTGGACCAAGAGCTCATTGGTTCGAATTCAACCTTCAGCTAAACCATGACTGTGTCCGAAATCGCATACTACATACTACGTACTACATTTGAACTTGTACGTACTGCTCTACCGTTAAAATAGTACGTACTATATAGTATGACTGAGGGTAGTATGAATGGAATTCGGACGTACTACATCTGCTGTGTTTATGTTGTCACGTGTCGTGTGTCGTCACAGCAGCGCGTTATTGTTTACCTTTACAGAGGGCATTTTCTCACAAGTGTAATTTAACCACAATGAACGCGTAATTTAACGTTTTCTTTAAGCTACTTACACTTGAAAAGAGCCGCGTCTCCGTTTTCCACCATTTTTCGAATCTGCCATCGCGACTCTCGCTGCCTTATGGGATATTGCAGTGTCTATCAAATGCATACTACAGAATTCGGTTGGAAACAGTAGGTCATCCGGGAACTTCTCGCGTACTGTTTTTCCAATACTACGAATTCAGACATACTACTCGCCTCGCATACTGCTTTTTGCATACTATTTAGTATGCAAGTATGCAATTTCAGACACAGGGCAACTCTGAGTTCCTAAACAAGATCCTTAACACTGTTGCTCTAGGGAGACTGCCCCCTGTAGGTAGGGAATGGTAGTTGCTTGGATAAAAGCATCTGATAAATACTGTAAATGTAAAATACAGCCAGATTGCCTGTTTAAAATATTAAACTCGTTAAATGGTGCTGCAATTTAAAGAACTATATGACTATAAATGTATTACTATGTCATAATAAATATGTGTATATTTGCAGCTATTTCTTGAGCTTATTTTGCATTGGTCTTTATGAACATTAACTCCAGCTGTCAATGTAGCCAAATCATTTTTAAAAAATATTTTTAAATGTTGTACCGTAGCATTTATTTTATATTATAAAGCAAAAAAACTTTTTATTATTGGATTACATGAATAATTGACTCATGTTTTTTTTTGCAGTTCTAATAACTGGTTACCAAACAAGTGACTGTAAAGAAAATTATATCTGGATAAACTGACATTGTTGCTAATGCTTTTAATGGAGCAATGCTCGGTATGACTGTGAATGGAAGGATTAGTTCAGTTTGAGGCTGTGAATGTAGGGTTTACTCTAAGCTGCTGGGCTTTTTTCGAATTCTGAACTGCCATAAATGGCCAGAAAGCTGAAAACGTGAACAGAAAGAGCATAGAATTTGCTTAATATTACCTTAGAATTTCAGTGAGTGTTGTGGGCCATTTTATTCAGACTCATTTACGTTTTAAATTTGTTTCCAGATTAATCAGAGAGTTTGTGTTTGGTTGTAATAAACTAACAGAGACCTCCGCCTTGCTGTCCTGGTTGTGCCAAAGCCACGGGTATGGTTGCATCCGCATCCATGAGTGGGTGCCTTCCTCTCTCCGTCCGTTTGTGGGGGAAAAACCACTTCCCTCTCTCATCTCCCCTCCCTTGGTCTCCTTCCTGTTATATCCCAGCGCACTGGATACCCCTGAGTGGGCAGTTCAGAGGATGGGCACGCAACTGTTGCAGTCTGCAGGCTACCGCAAGGTACCAGTCGCCCTCGGCCAAAACTGTTTACTTAAAGGATTTGCCCACAGAACCACAGGACAGGAACCCCTGCTGCAGCAGTTCCAGCAAAAACACCACTTCACACAGACAATCTACACACTCACACTGGCACGGTGGCACGGACAACGAGAGCCAGGACAGCGCTTAAATTTTCAATGAGTGTTAATTTCCAAAGGAAAAAATGCTCTTCGTTCTTAGGATTTGTTTGGATTTTTTGGGCATCTCCAAGACGTTCTGGACAGATTTTGTCCACCAGCCCATGTTAAGGTCAACCCAGATACCATGACGCAGTCCCTTGGTGACTTCAGGCTTTTTTTTTGACAGAAACCAGCCTTTTACCATCAGCTTGCTGTCCTGTAGGGTCTGTTCCCTTTTAATACGGGCCTAAAACACAGCGTGCAAAACTAGAGCAGTTTGCCCACACAACTCTTTAAACAGATTGTTCCCTCCGTTCCTCTTGCTCCGTTCTCTTATCTCTCTCTTCTTGTGTCTGTTCTCTGTCTCCTCCGCAGGTTGAAAGGGACTTTGAGCGGGAATATGAGAAGCTCCAGAAGTAAGTTGACATGTGGTTCAGTGTCATGCTTTGAGTCTGTGTGTGTTTTCCGTTCCCCCTCAGATTTTATTGTGCTTGCGTATCATTAGCTCACCTGAAACTGCGCACTGGAAGATTTCAACCTTAACAGGTATCCTGCCGCATGTTCCCGCTTTCGTCTCCACAGGAACAAGCAGAACTATAGAAGAGCAGCTACTTCAAAATAGGCCTCTTATCTGGTCCCAGATCTTGTTATATTTGATCAAAGTTGTGCAGTGTTAGGGCAGATGTTCCATGGTGTGATTTGTGTCTCTTTCATCTACAAAAGTTGTAGTTCTTTTTTTGGTTGGAATAGGGGTACAATTTTTGGGATTGGCAACAAGTCCGGATGTAAAGAAAAGCACTAATTGACTTCAAGTTTGTATCCAGCCAGGGTCCAAGGGTTTTCCATTGAAAGGTACCCTGGTACATTACACTGTTAGGCAAGATCTCCAAAACAGAAACCCATTGCCCTGGATGTTGCAGTAAATCTGAAAATGACATTTGTCCATGCCTAGTTGGAGGTTCTCCAAAAAATTTACATTTCCAAAATAAACATTTCCAGTCAGCCTGTTAGATATCCATCTGCTACTTAATGCTGTCATCTCTGGATACTTTCTCTGCCCTTGGAACTTTGTCTTAAAGGGTTATTGCTAACAGCCATAGCTGAAAACACCACTCGGGCGTAACCAGGTGTTTCACCTTTGTTCCAATGTTGTGGCTGTTGAACGTTCGTTTTATTAGAAGCTGAAATTTTTAAATCAACTTGGTCACTAAAAATGGTCACTAACTTAATTAAGGCCTGATTCCTTCCTGCAGAAAGGCTAAAAATTTATTTACACAGTCATATTTGAATTAAACTAATCAAAGGTTGAGGTTGAGGTTTCCAACAGGTTATATTTGCGTAATTTGTAACACACTCATAAAAGTTTCATAAAAGTAGCAAAAATTGTTCTTTGACTTCAACAGTAGCAACAGTAGAACCCTTTTCTGTTGTTCTAAAATTAATTGATTTATTTATAAACCACATCATAACACACAGTTAAAAGTATGAAAAAAACATCAGATGGATCTTTTGAGGTGTGACAGCTCTATATATAGCCATTGTCTTCACTAAAAACTCTCAAATCTCATTGATTCTTTGCAAAAGTAGTTTTAGACAGTAACAAAACATTCATTGACTTTTAACAATGGCAAAAAAAAAATGTTTTGGAACTGAATAGAGGCAATTTTTTAAAGATTCTTCTTTATTTTTGGACCTTTTGTTTGTCTCAAGCTTGTTGACTACTCCATGCCTTTTAACCCAGATATTAGGCGGGTCAGTGGGTAATTTGCACTACTCTATGGTCTGTAATTAAAAGTTAAATTCATCATATGTGTATCATGTTCTGTGCTCATATGGACATCTGGCTGAGTCAGAACTTCCAGTTTTTATACTGGGCAAAATATGAACCAAGAAGTGAAGTGAACTTACACTCCTGGAAGTTAGGCAATGCTATTTGCTCTCAAATTTTGTCCAATTTGTGTATAGGGAAAATCCAAAAGCAAAATGACTGGAATTTAAAAGCACGTAAGATCTTTCTGTGGAAATTATAGTTTCCTTCATTAACCACAGCTATCACCCAGCCAGTGAAACGTTGGTCTCTTTCGCCATAACACCACACCTCAGTGCTTTAGGTCGTTTCGAGTAGGAGGTTTGACTCGATCATATCAGCTGATGAGTGCGATAAGTGGGGAACCCTCATGAGAGGGAATTCGTGCTCTCAGACAGAGTGTGGGCGTGGACATGTAAGAACTCGAACATGGCCACTTTGAAATCTGATATTTATCTCAATGTCGTGGGTTACTATGTTGGGTCACAAGAATCTGCCAGGAAAATAAAACCCATATCTGGCAAAGAATTGTTTTCATGTATTTTTCTTTATATATTTACATCTACATAGTTCTTATTGTGTACCCCTTTCCTTACACGGGCACAGTCTGAGTATCAGTATGAAAAGCCAGTTATTCATAAAGTACAAATACAGCCTGAACCACAAGGGATACTTTAAGTGATGCTGCAAAACAAAACTCCCCAAAGGCATATTTACCCCACATAATGTGAAGGTTATTTAACCCTCTGGCCCTATTCGTTTTTACTATACATTCAGATTTTTAGTGGCCATTTTTGGCTAATTGAAACCCATTAAAACTATTTTTTTGTTAGTTACTCTGTGTAATCATACAATTTAGGGCTTTCATTCTAAACACTTAAGAAATTTTGTGTTTTCTTTCTTTTACCCTTAAAGAAAATGTAAAGATGAACCCGAGGTTTAAATACAGAAAAGTCACGAGTGAGAGAGATACAGAGAACGAGATACAGAGAACGAGAGAGAGACGCGTGCTCTGGAAAATCACGAGTGTGTGTGTGTGTGAGAGAGAGAGAAAGTGGGGATCCGTGCACTCCAGAACAAGATAGAGAGATGCGTGCTCCGGGAAAATCACGAATGAGAGAGGGAGAGAGAGAGACGTGCGCTCCGGATCCGTACACTCCAGAACAAGAGAGAGAGATGCAGAGAAGGTTAGAGAGACGCGAGCTCCGGAAAAGTCACGAACGAGTGTGAGCGCAAGAGAGAGAGAGAGAGAGGGTTGTTTGCCCTTTCATGCGAACTGAATTTCTTTCCGTTTTCTTCACAGGCGCAGCTTTTAGTAACGCAAGGACATCATCACAGTCTCGCGAGACAAATCTGATGTGTGTAGCTATGTGGCCTTTATCCTGAGTGTAGTATGATTTAACCTGTCCCCTGTAACGACCTGCATGGGCACATCTTAATGATTAATTTCAGTTAATCAACATGTTTGATCAACATGTGTCAAACCCTATAACAAAAAATGAACA
Organism: Clupeocharax schoutedeni; assembly: GCA_037974565.1. Lineage (NCBI taxonomy): Eukaryota > Metazoa > Chordata > Actinopteri > Characiformes > Alestidae > Clupeocharax > Clupeocharax schoutedeni. The sequence continues at coordinate 1,253,652 of JBBPDH010000017.1, read as the reverse complement.
AACTCATAGGAAAAACCTTCATTGCTTTGGATCATTAGCTTTTACCATCTCTCAGGCCATGTCCACACGTACACGGGTATTTCTGAAAACGGAGATTTTCCGTTTTCGTATTTTAAAAAATCGCTTCCACACGAACACGTTTTCAAAAATATCTCCGTCCACACACAAATGCAGAAACTGAGTTTTCAAAAATCGCCACTTTGGCCGGAGTTTTTAAAAACCTCCGTTTTCACCGACCCAAAACGCCATTTACGTGTGGATGCACAGAAAAACCCGTGTTTTCAGAAATACCCGTGTACGTGTGAACAGGGCCTCAGCTGTTCATGACTTCTGCACCTTTTCAGCCTTGAGCTTTAATGTTTCTGCAGTGTTTACTAACACTTATTTTAAGTTAGCCATTGCTGCAAACACAAGAAAATGCCACAATATGTGCATGAGCTGCATAGTCACAAATAAGATACATATTTGATCTAGCGGCACATATTAAAGAGGTTAAAATTTTTGTGCCCACACACTTCTGAAATATAAGATCAGAAAAAAAGTTTTTTATAATAGATATGAATGCTTGTTTCATATCTTAACTTCTTGACTGGTGCAATCAGGTATGTTAGTGTTAGGTGTGGTGAGGCAGCGTGTATGCTGTTTGTTGAAACTATTTTGCAGAAGTGTAGATCTTAAAAGAGAGGGTGGGTGACCACCTTTATAAGGTGTGATCAGGGTGTTCATGTGTGTTTTTATAAAAATGGGAAATTTGACAATATGTTCAAAATAATTTGTTTTACAGCTTGTCCGTTGCCAGGAAAAAGCAGTGTAGACTCCCTCTCTATTATAAATATTGATATATTTGCATGTTTGCGGTTTAGCTCTGCAGCTGCTAAACACATAATTGAGGGTATGCTCAGCTTCAGTCAAAACAACAGCCAAACAAATTAATAATTGGGGCTGTATTTGGCTTTTACCAAAAAATGCATGGTACTTTCCAGCAAGGTCTGAGCATTCTCCATTGGTTGGAATATGATGGTAGGAACAAAAACTTCATATTTTAGGATACCATAACCATTCAAATGTTCTACAGTATCCTGAATGAATCAGTATATCTTCCTCTATTACAGCAAGTAATGCTGATTTTTATATGGTTTTATATGGTTTTATGATTCCAGGGATTTTGGTGTTTTAAAAATAAGTCTCTGGCATAGTTGGCAGGAATATACAAGAGTGCTTTAGAGTTCCTTTGGGGTCTAAAATATTAACTAAAAGCTTTATAGTACTAAATAAGCACTAAAACTGAATACCAACAAATGGGCATCAAACATTCTAATTATTCAGGACAACCGTAGATGTATTACTTCTATGAAAGTAAATCTATGAAAGTATTTTGTAGTGATTTTTTTCCTCTCATACTTTTTCAGCCTGAAATATGTCCACTATTTTGCCCTTTGTCTGTTCGATTGCTTCTTGTGTGTGTGTGTGTGTGTGTGTGTGTGTGTGTGTGTGTGTGTGTGTGTGTGTGTGTGTGTGTGTGTGTGTG
>JBBPDH010000017.1:1189419-1200775 GCA_037974565.1 Clupeocharax schoutedeni | reverse complement strand
ACCCAGTCTCGTGTCTCGTCTCGTGGGAAAAGCGTCTCGTCACACCCCTAGTATTAGGGCATTAACGACTTCAGATTTTTTCAGGTCAACTAATCCGAAGTCGAGTCGTTTCATGACGTCTCACACGCACAGCAGAGGAACACAGGCATCCCAACACGTTAACAGTCAACACGACAATTAAACTAAACTAAACTAAAGTCTGATACCTTGAATTTTCTGGAAAATGTAAGTGTTGAACTGAAAGTGGGAACGGTTTAAGCCGCAGCAGGATGGCTCCCTGCAGTGTTAGCGTTAGCCATGTTAGCTAGCGGAGCCGTTTCAGATGCAGAGCGCCGGTTCTGTTGCTGTTATGACTTGTTTCTCTGAAGTCAACTAGTCGACTTTTCTGTTAATTCCCTAATATATATGTATGGACAAAAGAATTATGAAATATCAAAGTATGAAATATGTATGAAAAGCCAGTAAAGCTGTGAAGGTTTATTGTATAAAAAGAATATAGGTTTTGTGACAAATACTTTTGGGAGAAATTGTGCAAGCTGTAACTTTTTAATTGAAAAATAAGTCATATATCATACCTGCACAGGTTCCAGTTGGTGACCAGCCGGAGGACATCGAGACCCAAATTCAGGAGATGATTCTGTCCTTCATCTCCAACCCAAACTCCATCATCCTCTGCGTGTCTCCGGCTAACTCCGACCTGGCCACGTCCGACGCTCTCAAACTGGCTCGTGAAGTGGACCCAGATGGTGAGGATCATTTCAGGCGTGTGGGGGCAGATGGCAGATGCCTCAGGATCTATGATTCTGTCTGTGTTGGGTTTTTTGATGTAGACCTTGTTCTTCTATCACTCACACACAGGCAGTACGACTTCATGTTTCTCCATCTGTACTCTGTGGCTAAGCAGAGAGGGTTCCTCTGGAGTTTTTCACTGGCCCGCAGCCATCTGGCTGTAATGAAGTAAAGTTGGATAAACATGTGAATTTATGCTTGCCTCTCTACCTTTCACCATTCAGTTTCACTACAGTGTTTAGGAGAACCTCTGAATGTGTCATGCAATCTTTAATTCCACCACGACCTTCACACATCCTTCTCTGTGATTGTTCTGTCAGGTCGGAGGACTCTGTTGGTTGTGAGTAAGCTGGATCTGATGGATGCCGGAACTGATGCACTGGAGGTTCTGCTGGGCCGTGTCATCCCAGTCAGGCTTGGCATAATCGGTGTGGTCAACAGGTGAGCGTGTATTGCGTAAGAAAATAACAGGAACAGATATTTACCGTGAAAAGTGTATCTAGTGCAATTGTACTGGACTTTTATGGATGAATCCAAATTCCAAAGAGAGTTTTTTTTTTTAAAGATATTTTGAGAGAACTCCAAGCCTTTTCACTGTGTAATTGTTTGTTTGCACACCTAGTAAATAAGTAAGCCCTCAGTTTAAAGCAGCCGTTCTTCGAAAAATACAAACATTTATTTTCTTGTTTTAGCGATAAATAAATCACAGAATAAAAAGAAACCTTTTCAACTATCAGTGTGTTTGCTCTGGCCAATGTAGCGTGTCATTAAAGTGAAATCAATTTTCGATTTGTAGCTGTGGGCCATCAATATTCATCTGTAAAATTAAGCACTTAGGCAATATTATGAATTATTGCAGCCATTTAGGAACTCTGAATCAATATTAAGGAGGTTGCTATTCCACATTAGTGTCTTGGTACAGAAAATTCTCTCCTGTTTCTTTCAAGTACTGCACATTCTGGATAAAACACGACATTCTCTGTCATGTTGCTGCTACAAACTGCACAATTATATTTATTGCTGTTCTGCGTTTCATTTTTTTGCATATGTAAACTCTATTTGCTTCTTTGGACATCTCTGCTGTACTGGTACTGTACACACTGTCTACAGTACTGGTCAAAATACTGTATTTATGTAGCCACTGTGAATTGCATTGAATGTTTGTCTTCTTTAGTTGTGTTGATGCTCTTGTGTTGTGTCCTGTTTGCACTTGTGTTGCACCATGGTCCTGTAGGAATGTTGTTTCATTTTTACTGTGTATGGTGTGTATATGGTAAGAATTAATTTTGTCAAAAAAATCAATTCTAAATACTTTCGATACTAAAATTTAGTTTTGAGTTCGATACCAATTAACACTGGTATTAATGCTTAAATGCCAGTTTTGCATCTGATGTTTCATGTAATCGCTGGCAGACTACAACAATTTTCAACAGGCATTACAGTGGGCAGCCCCTCCTCTGGCTACCTGGAGGACCCAATGTTTACATGACAGCCGGTATGTTTTTTTCTCCGCCTGTAGTATCGAAAATAGTATCGAGCACTATCCTTAGTATCGGTATCCAGGTTGAAATTTCAGTATCGTATAAGCCTAGTAGAATGACAATAAAAACCTACGTGACTTGACTTAAACCCTGATTTACTGCAGAAATGCGGTTTTCCAGCTGTCCCTCTTCCTGAAGTCCATTTCCCACAGGTCAGAATGTCTAGCACTTAAATTCGCAGATTGAGTGGCATTTGAGATAAGCAAGGTGCTTTTGAGGAAAATGGGTGCTTTCCTCTGCTACAGCTTTTACCCTGGTCGGGTCCATTTTAACAGCTCAGGAATTCCCCTGCCTCTAAAGACACTTCACACTGCCCACTTAATCTGAGTTAGCCACAGGCAAGCCCATCTCACTCCCAGGTTTTGCTTGAGTCACTGTCCTTTTCCAGATTTGGAAGGAAATGCTTTGCAGTTCTTTTTAATGAGGGGACCATTGAGGCACACAAACCACTGAGCCTCCTGGGAAGTCTTTTTGTTCTTCCAAGTAGCACATGATACCAACAGAAGCTGCTTGGCTTCTGCAGTCTCCGCTAAAATGCTTTAGGGAATTTTTCACATCCTGCTTTGGGTGTCTAGCAGAGGTGTTTCTATTAAATGACCCAAAAAGTCCTGGTTTAGCAGCTTAATATCTGCTCTTGTCCAGTAGTGGGCAGTATTCTTACACCTTTTTGCATCGTCGTTTTGATGAGGCATGTCCTTTGAGTAATCTTAAAATACTTTTCTTTTTTGTCTCTCTTTGAAATATGCAGTAGATGGTTTGGTACAGTTCTATATTCTTTTGCAGTAAATGTAATACTGCTGTAATTTTGTGGAAATTGAGACATGAAAAAAAATTGTGTGTCTGAGGATCAGCTTTTTTTTTGCGCCAGCATTTCTTGGTTCAGCTATACTTTTATGTATATACTTGGTTCAGCTATATGTTTATAGAAAACGAAATGTGCAAATGGTAATAAAACAACATTCAGCACCACCAGTATACTGATCACCGCCTGATTATCTGGAATCATCTGCTCCTGGTTCTTCACTGTTCAGGACTTCAGTTAGAGGCTCTTTGTTCTGCTTGAATGATTCATATGTAGGTCACTGTGTCTTAACCAACAGAAACCTTCCTCTGAAACTGGTCAGGTTCAGGGACTGGACTGTGTTTTACCCCAAAATGATACAGAACAGAAGGAAAATGCAACATGATTTCCTGTTTGTGTTCACTTTAAGGACAGTTTTTTTGGGATTTGAGTGTTGGCACAATTCCTGCTCTTGCCTCTTGCAAACGAGAAGCGCTTCTGAAAACTCCTACACCTCTAAAACTCTTCATCTTCTCAGGAGCCAACATGATCTGAACACCCAGAAGACTGTGGCAGATGCCTGCCGTGACGAACAAGGCTTCCTGCAGCGGCACTACCCGTCTCTGGCGTCCCGCTGTGGCTCACGCTACCTGGCCCGCACACTGAGCCGCCTGCTGATGCACCACATCCGCGACTGCCTGCCCGAGCTGAAGACTCGCGTGACTGTTCTGAACGCGCAGTACCAGACCCGCCTCAGCAGCTACGGGGAGCCTGTGGAGGACCACAGCGCCACCCTGCTGCAGATCGTCACCAAGTTTGCCAGCGACTACTGCAACACCATCGAGGGCACGGCCAGGCACATCCAAACCTCTGAACTGTGAGTGCTCTCAATTAAAGATGGGGGATATTACAAAATCATAATACACAGTATATAATATTTTGTTTTCCCTCAAGTTTTCTGACATATATGAATGGCCAGAATAGCCCAGGAAATTCGTAGCGATGCATTTGAGGAGTAAAATATGTATGTTTTTTGCAAAAATAAATCGTTAAAAATTTGTTTAAAAATAAAGTCATAAATACTGATATAATGGTATAGGGGCAGCTTGTGGCCTAGTGGTTCATAAAGTCATGGGTTTAAATCCCAAGACTGCTAGCGGCATCAATGAGGTACCACAGAGTAAGGTAGTGTCCCCACACACAACACAACAAAACATAACACAGCACAGCACACAGTGAACACCCATTCACCCAAGTGAAGCAGTGGGCAGTCACCAACAGGGGGCGCCCGTGGAGCAGTGTGTGAGGACGGTACCTCATTGATGCCACTAGCAGTCCTGGAATTTGAACCCACACCCTTCTCCCTAACCACCAGGCCACCAGCTGTGTACAACTTTTAGCTTTACTGCGCAGTTAATGCAGTTACCCCACACTGACTTTCTCTGTACTTGGTCTAAATCTTTTTTTTTTATGATAGATTCAATATAGACAATATATTTAAAATGCACAACACAAAGGCTTCACTAGTGTAGTTCCAAGTCATTGCAAGCCCGTTATAATTTACAAGCTAAATTACAGCGTTATAATTGCAATATGCTGTTTTGTACATATCATGCAGCCCTATTGGATGGGGCCCAGAGCTCCAATGAGTTTGCATTGCATTGGGTTTGACTTCTGTAATATGTAGACATACGCACTGGGCTCTGGTCAAAAATTTCGCCGAGGGTTAAGCTAACAAATTTGAGATGCTGGAAAACTCTAGGATCTCTCCTCAAGTAAAATAAGATATTTTTCTTCCCACAAGAACATCTCATTCTCTGTCCTTCTTTGTCTAAGAGTTTGATCGATATTGAATGCTGAGCGCTTGCTGTGTGTAGCTGAGTGAAAATGACAGGCAGGTAATTAGCTGGAGCCCCAGGCCTCTTTACTTTCACTTAGTGCGCTGGGGGCTAGAATTATGTCTCCCTCTCTGACTCGTGTCACCGGCTATTGATTAGTGCTGTGTATGAGTACTGTTAAGTGTTGGGTGTTGACACAATCAGCCTGAGCGGTCCGCCTGCGGAGACACTGATTGGGCTTCATTTTCCTGTTTGTTTCGCACAGATGTGGTGGAGCTCGGATCTGTTACATATTCCATGAGACATTTGGACGAACCCTGCAGTCTATCGACCCTCTGGGAGGTCTTACAGAGCTGGACATTCTCACAGCCATCCGGAATGCCACAGTAAGGACATTTAGTGGTTTTCATAAGCTCTTTTTTGTGGCGTATTCCCAGAGGAAGAGCTGCTAAAGTCATCAGAAGTATTTCATTTTTATTGGTAAACTTAAAGCAAGCTGGGATTAGGATAAATTTGCTACTTCAAACATCCGGCTTTTATTATTTCTTAACGACTAAATGAGGAGTGCTGTTGAAATTGCAGGAGAATTATGGATAATGTCGTTTTTTTGTCATAGGGTCCACGGCCAGCTCTGTTCGTTCCTGAAGTGAGTTTCGAGCTGCTGGTGAAGAGGCAGATAAAAAGACTGGAGGAACCCAGCCTGCGGTGCGTGGAGCTCGTGCATGAAGAGTTGCAGAGGATCATCCAGCACTGCTCCTCTTATAGTACACAGGTAACACACACACACACACACACACACACACACACACCGACTTTATATAATGTCTAGAGATGAGAGGGTATGAGCGAATCCTCTGATATCAGTAACAGTTCATTCTGTTTCATTCAACATTCAGTATTTTATTCAATCTTCTGGACTTCCATACAACTAAAAATGCATTGATAACACAAATATTATCTAAATGTGTGTCTATCATCCAGTGAAAACAATCCCTGCAGTCAATTTACTTGGAGATCAGTAGGATCTACAGTTGTTTGTTCTCTTTCTGCAGTGCAAAAATGTCAGATTCTGGAACGATATGACTGAGAAATTGAGTGGAAGGTGCTTAACTGCTTGTTTGCTCCATGCATCATGGACAAACGCTTGACCTGCTGCAGAAAATCCCAGCATGTCTTTTTGTGCTTATTTACTTCACCAGAAGAAAGTGATTGGTGTTTGAAAGACCCCTGTTCTACAAAATGAGCAGGTCGATTGCGCTGACACTATTCATCCAGGCTTCACATGATGCCCTTGAAATCCAGGCTGTTATCTAAGAAACCTTCAAAACAAGAAAATGGACTGAAGCGTGTTGCTGTGTGTGTTTGTCATTTATGTCAGAAATCTGTGAGATCAGGGATCATTTTATATCAGTGTGTTTTGTGTGTGTATATACATGTGTGTATGCATATATGTATAATATACAGTAAACCCCCACTTTTTTCACTGCATGTAGTGAAGAAACGCGTTGTTGTGATGTAGATAAAATATGCTCCCAAAACACTTTAGTTTAATTTTAAACTCCGCTTAATACATTTCCCTTAAAGAGAATGTGACAGTAAACCCGTATCCGCACTCTACAGTTTACACTGAACTGCTGTCTCCCGCAGTGCCAGAATATATATATAGCGATGTTACCCCTGTATAGACTGAACTGTAATTCTTTGGGTAAGGTTGAGGTTGCTAGTTTCAGGGATGCTGCTCCGTCTGGCATTTTTTTTATTTGGGATTTATTTAAAATGATGATTTAATGTAAATATTCATCAGATCAATGCATAGTATTGTTTAGTCTATATATTTGACTATTATTTTCACCATTTTTCTTTCGTGGCTACAATGGCAAGAACAAAACAGACCGCCCTCAAATCCAAAGCCGTGGGCCACGAAGGCCACTCTCGAGCGATCTGGCAACCGGTGGCGTGAAAAAACCTCGCCGTTATGGGCCCAGCACCGTGGTTCCGCGAGAGATTTATTTTTTACATTTACGTCATTTATCAGACGCTTTTATCCAACGCGACTTCCATACCCTACCTACAGGAGACAGTCTCTCCCTGGAGCAACTTAGGGTTAAGTGTCTGCTGATCTGCAAGCTGCTCTTCCAGCGCCTGGTACGTGAGATCGCTCGGGATTTCAGGACTGACCTCCTCTTTCAGAGCTCCGCCCTCACAGCCCTGCAGGAAGCCAGCGAGAATTTACTTGGTGGATCTGTTTGAGGACGCGGGCCTAGGTGCCATCCACGCCAGGAGAGTCACCACCACGCCTGGAGATGCTTGGCTAGCCCGCCGTATCTGCGGAGAGCGGCATGAACTAACTGCACCAACACTTCAGATGTCGTACACGGGGTTCTTGCCAGGGACATCCTGTTATTTAGTTATTTAGGTATTTTCTTTATCCTTTTGCTCTTTGAGCTTTTCGTGTAAAATATAAAATGCTATATAAATACAGTTTATTAGTATTATTTTTATTATAAGCAGGTAAATACAGTAATAAATAAATACATTTAATTTTCAGTAACAAAAATGCAGGTCTTTAAGAAGAACAAAACGAAAAACACAAGAACACTCGAGACGCTCCACGGGGGAAATTCTGGACTGCAGCTGCGTCAAAGGGCAACAGCCAATAAGCATGCAAGGAGAACTAAGTAGAGTTCTCAGATTGGCTACTTTCAAACCTCCCACTTCTGAGTACAGCGGGATTTCACCGTCCCAAGACACCTTTTTTTTGTGTTTCTCTTCACAGTACCAAAGCATTTATAGTTATTTATGGAATTGTAGCTGATTTTACGTGAATGTTTGTGTTACAAAATGAGTAAATTATATTTTTATTAATAATTTAGCACAAGATACATGGAAAAAATGTATTGGCACGACATAAGCTGTGATGTCGTGGGTGGGCATGGCAGACGAGGCCCAGATATCACAAAAGTAAAAGTGGAGGATATCTGTTGTTTTCTGCGTTAGTTTGGGGATTTCAGCCAACAATTATTAGTTTGGTTCTTAGAAAAATCTGCGTTGGACTGAAACCGCGACTGCAGATCTGTGTTAAAGTGGGGGTGTACTGTATATACAGAACTGCATTTTCAGCAAATATCATTTAAAATGTAATCACAGTTACTGGAGACCATGAGCATCAGTAAATGAGAAAATTGTCAATAGTGATCACTTAGTTATCTGTTATATGTTTGGCAGAACTGTGGGTTGAAGCTTAACACATTACATTCAGTTTTATGATGTGTCAGCAGCAATACATAATAATACATTTTAATTAATTTATTCATTTGTTCTTTCATTCACTCCATCATTCATTTCCCTCAAGTCCCAAGAAATCCAATCTGAAAGGCACACATTCACAAACACACTCATGGGTATCTGCTCAGTACTGAGTGACATTTCATTGAAATTCTGCTCTTCTTCGTCTTTTTATCTTTATTTTCCGCCTGCCTGCTCTGTTTACAGTCGTTACACATTATCAGGCTTTTGTTCCCTGCTTTCTATTCAGACTCCGTGTCAATATTTTAGACTGCTGTGAGTACAGGTGTGCAGATAATGACTCCCTTCCATTAGTCACAATGCATTGTGGAAATCAGTGTTAGTCTCATTCACATATTAAGTAATTGCCTTATTTCTACCTAATACACCCGTTTGTGGATAAAAGGAGCTTCATATTGTGTGTGTGTGTGTGTGTGTGTGTGTGTGTGTGTGTGTGTATTCCCATGTTCACAGGAACTTCTGAGGTTTCCCAAACTGCACGACTCGATAGTGGAAGTGGTGACCAGCTTACTCAGGAAACGACTTCCAATCACCAATGAAATGGTAAGAAATTCACACACACAGTCCCATCCAATCACACCTGTGTGCTGTTTTGGAACATTGTGAACCGTGTTTGGGTTCTTCTGCAATATTGAGTGACTTTGTTTGTGCGCTTCTGTCTTAGGTTCATAATCTGGTGGCGATAGAACTGGCATACATCAACACAAAGCACCCGGACTTCACAGATGCTGCACAAGTGTCTGCTTCAGTCAACAGTCAGCAGGTGACACACAACCCCCCCCCCCCCCCCCCTTAGCAGTCTCCCCTTAGCAGTCTCCCCCCCGAGACCTCCAGAATGATGTCTCCCTGAGAAAAATGTAAAAACATTGAGGAAAATAAACTTTAAGAGAAGATAAGACAAACCTTTATTTATCACAGCAGAAAGTGGACAGAACAAAGTTAGGAGCAGCAAAAACATTGAACACAATAGAATAATATAAAATAGAATAAAAATAAAATACTATACTAACAGTGCAGTATAAACTGTACAATTTAGAGATATAGAATATAGACATCTGTGTTGTAAAATATTTACATAAATGTATTTGTAAACTGAACTAAATGTAGACTAGTGGGTACTAATGGGTATCGTTGAGGTTTTAATGGTATTACTACTTCTATTGATACCACTTATCGGCTCGGTACTTTAATGGTACTCTTATCGGTACTTTTTGTTGTGTTTTTTAATTAAAAAACCAAAACATATTGAGAACAGAAATAACACTATTTTTTATTGTAACATAATTATCTCTAGCTAATCAAACACCAATGTTTGAGCAAATATCTATTACACAAACAAAACCAATGATTGTAAGACAAATAAATAAACACTCCAACATAGTTGGAGCATGCAGGTAGACAACAAAAGAACTAGCAGCTTTTAACTGGAGGTGGTGTGTGTGTATGTGAGAGTAATCATTAGGTGCCAGGGGTCGTATTACAGAAACTTCCTATCTTAAGCATAAATCAACGTTAGATCGCTTGTTTAGGATTTCTAACTGTATTTAGGAATCCTATCTTATCTCGACTTAGGAATCCTAAACAAGCGATCTAACGTTGATGATCGACTTTTATGTCTGTTACCTAGCAACTAACGCAACACATCATCTCACGAAGTCACTGTTACCTGCTGCCACTGTAACTTTAAGAGGCTCCAGTCCGTAACACTGTATCATCAGAGTATCTTCGTTACTATCTTAAAAAATTAATGGATATTAAACAACACTATGCCAATATGAGCAAAGGTACTAGGACAGAGCTGTCATACACAAATATTAACAAAAGTATAGGGACACATGCGCTCTCTCTCTCACACACACACACACACACACACGTCGCTTTGAAAATCACCTTAAGCAAAAAAACGAAAACAAAGCCCATTTGTACCACAAACGGGAGAGCCCCGCGCCGACGGGTCGCCTCTCCAAAGCTGGGCGGAGTTGATCGGCTAACGGCATTATCACACGGTCCGGCGAGGCATCTAATGATTGGGTCCACCTGTGTCTAGAGAATGTTCGTTAGTGTCCGTGTCCTGTGATTGGATGGGTGGTTAAAACCTGGCTGAGCCAGAGAGTCGGTGTGTTGTCACAACTAGCAACATAGTTTCTACTTTGAAGCTGTTTTCGAAAGTTGGAGGGAATGTGTGAAACTCCAGAGAAAAGTATGGTCTGTATTCTCCTTTCTGTTTAGTGGATAACAGGGCTATCCATCCCAAGTTTGTGTAGCGGTGTGTATACACCTTTGAAAGCGTATTACTGGGCAGGGCTGAAAGTCAGTAACCATACTTTGGATCGTTTGGCTCTCTCCACCATCATCACTCCATAAGCGCGAGCTCTCTCGTGTTGTGTGCGCACAAGCTCTGTGTACTGCAGAACAGACTGCATTTCCTGCGTGAAATTGCAAATATCGGCAGTGCAGGCGAATAACGAATATTATAAAAAGTTACAAACACCGAAACAGGTTTAAACTGTGCGCAAACCGGAAAAGTCACTGAAATATCAAGGTGAAATTCATCGTAGTGTCACGCACACCGGGTCCCGCCATGCAGTCATGGGGCACCGGAAATGACCGCACGCAAGGTATATAGGCAGGTAACAGGTGTACAATTCTCACACAGTCATTGAAGTTACTAGCTTCATGCCCAGTGTCCCTATCCCAACCCAAATCAGGTTCCGTGAGTAACGGCGATATTTTATATATATACATACATAGTAGAGATGCTCCGATCAGCATTTTTGGGGCCGATCACCGATTACCGAACACTAAGATCATGATCTTCCGATTGCTGATCACAGAGGGCAGGGGAATGGGAATCTTTTATTTATAATCTAGCAGAGTTTGCACCATTTGTAGAAATGAAACCAACTCTAAAGTAACTATATTGAAAAAAAATGAGAGAGAGAGGGAGGGAGACGATTGGCATGCTCTGGAAAAGTCACAAACAAGTGAGAGAAAAAGAGAGAGAGAGAGAGAAAGAGAGAGAGAGAGAGAGAGAGAGAGGGGCACATATAGCGCGCATGACAGAGAGAGAGAGAGACAGAGAGAGAGAGACTGAGACAGAC
>JBBPDH010000017.1:1168228-1178645 GCA_037974565.1 Clupeocharax schoutedeni | reverse complement strand
ATATATGGAAATGCGCCCACACTAGAGACAAGTTGACTGTAATCCAGTCTGGTGCGTGCAGTCTGCGGTTGTTGATGCCTCAATCACAGTTTCGGTTAAGTTTTAAATAATTTTTCGGAAATGCATCTTTGGGATTTTCGGCCGAAATTTTTCGGTGGCCGAATATTCGGTGCATCCCTAATATGTATATATTACACTGATCAAATTACAAGCTACAATATCCTATTTTTTAAAATCACTTATACATGGAATAGAAGGATGGTTTTAAATTTCATGATTTAAACATTTTGAAGCACAACATAAAAACACAAATAAGGTAAAACAACTCAAAATTAAAGGCCACTCTCAGATACCGCACAGTTATTGCTGCTGATCTGGCTCTAGGTGCTAATTCTTTTAATTAGCCCTATTTATCTGGCAGCGCTCCTAATTACTCAAGATGGCGAGCCGCTCTAAAGTGACTGAAACTGCAGGACAGCAGGCTCTCCAGATGCAGGCCAAAGGGACGACACGTTCAGCCGCTGCAAGGGAAGCTGGTCGTTCCAAGTCTGGGATTCCAGGAATATTGCAGGAATAATGTGGGGAGTCTTAATGAGCAATCCGTTCAACCCTGCCGCAGAAACTGCTTGCCAGTTCAGAGTAAAGAGGTGCCACAGCACAGAGGGACTCGCCATTTAGGGCAATTTAGACCGAAAGCCCTCTGCAGTGACCAAATCCTCTTATCAGGAGAAAGAATCGGGCTAGCCTTCACTGAGAAGCGTTATTCGACAGAGTTCACATTAACGCGTTAAATTCTGGGGGGTCAAACAGGAAACATTTTGGCCTCAAACCAGCGAAACTGAACCCAAACGACGTACAGAAGTCAGCTGAAACTGGAGCATGAAGCTTCATGGTTTGAGGGATATTTTTTTTACAGCGGGATCTGAACCTCCTATACAGTCAGAAGCAAATGTTTATCAGAACTTTCTTCAGCAACAAGTGGTTCCATCCCCGGGAGCAGCTTCCAATCAGCCTGCAATTTCTTTGGCAGGACAATGTCCTCCATCACACTGCAAAACAGGTGAAGCAGTTCCTCGAAGCCAACAACATTAAAATAACAAAATAACCAGCCAAGAGTCCAGAGCCACACCCGAGAATCTTTGGAAAATCCTTCACCCACTAGCTGTGAAGGAGACGGGAAGAAGAGTGGACCAAGATCAAACCAGAGCACCTTGTGATGCTCTATGGACCGCAGCTGTGCTGGAGTCATTCAAAGCAAGAGCTTCTACATTTACAGTTAGCAGACACTTTTATCCAAAGCAACTTCCATTCCCTAACTACAGGGGGCAGTCACCCTAGAGCAACTTGGGGTTAAGGGTTTTGCTATCTTGCTCAGGAACCCAGTGATGGTTTGCTGAAGGTAGGATTCGAACCCATGACCTCTTGTTTCAGAGGTATCCTACCCACTAGGCCACCACAACCCTACATGGCCTACTAATCTCTAAGAATTTTAGTTGTGATCTTTATTTCTGCTGCACTGTTCTCCAGTTTTGTTCACTTTACTGCAACATAAGGGTTTTTGTTGAGGGGCCTTGATTATTTTGTAAAACATGCTAGTAGAACACTGACATACCCATTCTTTCAATGAAGATTAACATTTCAGAAAATCAAGCGTTCATATATTGTTCTCTAATTTTGATCTCCACTGGATCGGGGTGATACCGCTTATTCATGTCCGGTATTGATATCGACACCAACACATCGAGTATCGATACCGATACCAATGTGCAGCATCTGAAATGGTTCCCTACATCCTCTGGGTGGCGCTATGTAAGTTTTACAGTTCCAGTTTCTGCATCCATATTTACGTTTACGACATTTATCAGACGCTTTTATCCAAAGCGACTTCCATACCCTAACTACAGGGGACAGTCTCTCCCTGGAGCAACTTAGGGTTAAGGGTCTTGCTCAGGGACCCAATGCTGGTGCTGAAGGTAGGATTTGAACCCATGACCTCTTGGTCCAGAGGCAAGTATCCCTACCCACTGAGCTATAGTGCACAATGAGTCCATTTGCGGGCAGGAGCCTGTATTTGAATTCCTATACTGTGAACTATGTAGGCAGTTGGGAGCCAACAGAGACACAGCCTTGCGTGTGTATGTGTGTGTGTGTAAATAAAATACCTACTCCGTCTGCCACATCTACAAGCCAAGAAAATGTGACGAGGCATTTTAACATGAAAATAATATTTTATGAAATAGATGCACTTGTTAATATTATGTGCAATACATTGGCAAGTATCAGCTATACAATATAAATAAATTGCATCTTCTGTTTGCAATCACACACAGCCGTATCTTTCAACAGGTTATTATGGTTTAGTGTATTTGGAATACAACAATGAAACATATTTACATACATACATATGAAGAAAGGCATAAACATGTCCAAGATCCGGCCGGCGAGGTCGATCGATCAGGACGGCTGGATCAACCCCACACACTTTAAAGTTGATAAATGAATCATGTTCGTTCTCGTTGGATTAAGTACTACCTACAACAACATTGTGCGACTTATCTACAAATCGAGAGGCGTTAAGAAACACTGATGGCCTACTGAAGTCACAAGGTCATGGTGGATCTGCTTCGGTTAGAAGAGACGTTCAAGTGCTCCACCACTACAAATAAAAAACTAAAAAAAAAACAATACAGCTACAATAAAAGCATTTTTAAAACAAACGATCAAGTTGGATTGAAGGTCCCATGCAGAGAAGACCTATTTGGTAGTCAGTGTGCATCCGACTGTTGAAGCCAATGTCATGTTGGTACCAAAGCCAAAGCAGACAGCTGGGAAACGTTGTCCTACACATTAAAGGAAGTAGCGTTTAATTGAATTTCTTGCTTTTTTTTCCTTTAATACCAAAAAAACCCCCACAAAAAACACACTTCTTATTCAAAGCATCTCTTTGAAACGCTTTTAACTTCATTCAAACGTTGCAGCGGCTCAAGGCCCGAGAGTGACTGTCACGCAAATAGAATCCAGCAAGTCCCTAACTGAGGAGAAGCGAGTCGCAGGGAGAATAAAGCCCTGAACCTGAGACTAAAAAAGACTTCCGGAGAGATGGAGGGAGATGCGATCATGGCATGAGATGAAAGTTAAAAAAAAAAAAAAGAAAGAAATTGGGGAAAAAAAGAGAAAATTGCCAGTTGCCTTTTAAAGATTTCCTCGAGAGGGAACGAGGTGGTGGCTGGTAAATAATTCAGAGGGAGGCCGATTCCCGAGCTGGAGCTGAGCAGGAAGACTCCAAACCAATCAAGTCACGTGTATCTTCGAGGACCACACACACACACACACACTATATATATATATATATATATGTATGTATAAACACTCGCTCACTTTCAACTAGTCTGACAGAGCTTGTAATCAGTCCTTGTTCCTGAAAGGGATTACAGTGAGATTGGATGACTGGGTGGAAAAAACACAAGAGAAAAGGAAAAGAACAGTCGGTACAATCTGAACCGTTATTGGAGGACAGCAAGCAACATTTGCTGCTGCCGGCCAACATATGAATCAATATATGTGGAAACAAGCACAAGTCCTGGAGCCCCGTCTGCATCCTAGTGTGGAATTTTCCCCACTCTAAACTACCTAATGCGGCCTATAAGGCCTGATAAGTGGATAATGATAGGCCCCAGGTGTGTTAAGAGCATGGAAACCACTTCACAGTGGAAGCAGGGCTTCAAGACTGTAGTCAGGAAACACTGTCCCGGACGCATGGATGACCATTCACACTGGAAGAGCCGAGGTGGACAATATGGAAAGATATACCACGATACTGTCAAATACACACTCGTATGTATGATATGTATTATAATATTACATGTAAACAAGTTGGTATGGCAAGAATCTGGACCACATTTAATAAAAACTAGGAATAGTGATGAACAAGTAAAAAAAAATAAGAAGGAACAGGCAATAAACTAAGATGACAATAATGACACTCATTAAAATGTATCGGGACATAGTTAACATGAAAACCCCGGGCACCGTTAATCAAGACTCAAAAGAAATCCACTGAAAAGGGTCTCTTCATTGAAAACAAAGGAAAAAAGCAATGATACATGTTTAAGCACCTCTAACCTATTTCCTCTGAAGTTCCTTCCTTACAGATCTGCCTCATCAGTCTCAAGTCTTCTATAGGGCAGTGGTTAAGACAGTGATTCCCAACGTGGTGCTGGAGCACCTGTGCCCTGCACACTTCTACATGTTCCTTCTCATGGAACGCACATATAATGTAAAAGCAGTCGGCAAACTCTGTGGAGTTACAAGGTTTGACATGACAGTGATGATATTTTGCAGGTCTCCCTGCTCCAACACACTTTATCCAACTAATAAAACAGTAGTAGACTGTAGACTGTCATTAGACTACTGAACATTAAATTGCTATTCCTTTGTCATTTACATTCTGAACAGTTGGGTTCGAACCTGAACTTATTATGTCAGTACCAATGCTGCATAAATAAAAGTAAAAACGTAGAATGCAGTAACCTTTCATTACATTTAAACAGTAACAAAGGATCCACTTTTCTATTTAAAAAACACAAATGTGGCCTGAAATTATGATGATAAAGTAAAAAATTCTACAGTGTGCAGGGCAGGAGTACCTCAAGGGTCACCTCTGGGAACCATTTACTTTCTGCTGTGAGTTTCAGGTTGCAGTGAAAAAGAGCTGACTATCACCTAAAGCCTGAGGTATTAGTGAAGAGATCTTCAAAAGGCAAATTAGGACTTAAAAGTATAAATTCACACCCAGACCATTCTTACTGTCAGATTACAGCAGACTCGGAGGGACTTGTACATCTGGAGACATCATGAGAGTTGAGCACCAGAGAGAGCTTTGAAAGCCCTGGTGTGAGGTATGACTGGGTTATGTGAGGTGGATTCATGACGAAGGGAGGGATGGAGCGAGGGAAACAAAGGGAAATGAACGTGGAAAGGTAAAGGAAACCACAACCAAATCTCCGAAGACTAAAACGCAGTGAGGAAGAGAGAGAGACCAGGCTACCGTGGACAGCTGAAGAAATTAGTCCCACTGAATCTCAGCCGAGGGGATGTCGTTTGCACTTACCCACAGCAGACTGAGCTACTAGCCGAGAGGAGGATGCATGCTGTAGGTCACAATGGTTAAAAACATTTTTTGGGGCATTGATTTCCTTTTTGTATGGAAAAGCAATTAACAGCCAGCAGACATGGGCCACATTTCATTTATTAGTCTTTTAATACGATAACTGCTTCTCTTAATTTTTCCTCGATTACGGTAATATGGAAGGTAACTTCCTGGATGGCTAACTAAAAAAATAACAGAAGAACAAAATAATGAGAAATTACAAATGCTGGTGCAGCTGGTGTTGTTTTTTTTTTTGTTCTTTTGTTTTGTCCTGACATTATTACATGCATTTTTCCCCTGACATACAGTGTCAATTAACTCAAGTAGCGGAAGATATGTAACCAGCCAGGGGCACAACTGCGTGTGGGTGAGGAATGGTGAGAGTTAGGAAGAAGAAGAAGGAGGAGAAGGAGAAGAAGAAGATGGAGATTTCCCCACAATGACCAGGAAAAAACAAATGTTGATCCATCCCTTGATCCTTCCATCCATTCATCGGTCTTTTCTTTCTGCCTGTCTCAGTCTCCGTTTGTGGTGTGTTGTGGCTGTGTGGCTCAGTATGAGCTGACTGCTTCATCATCCTGCTTAAAATCCTGAGGGCCCTCTGAGTGTGTGTGTGCATGTGTGTGTGTTTGTGCATGTTTGCTTCAATTGTGTTTTCGGCTCATTTAAAAAAAAAAAAAAAAAATCCAACGACGATCAACGTATGATCTATACTCCTCTACTCATGCCCCCTCCCCAAATTCTCATAGATATCCCATAATATCCATCTAATCTGGATACAGTCCCTTCTTCCTATCCCAAAGCCCACCCATCATAACCCCTATAATCATAAAAAAGGTAAAAACAAGGTCTACTGCGGAATGGCTTTACTCCTCACAGTCAGTAGGGGGCGCCAGAGCCCCTGGGAACTACTGAGGTGCGGTTGGCGTTCTTGCGGCTGGTCCGTCGAGTCTGCGTGGTCTTGGCGGCCGGGGGGCTCCGAGCGACGGACAGGTTCCTCCCCTTGGGGCCCCTGCTCCTCCCCCTTGGCCCTGCTCGGCCCCTCCCGGCCACTAGGGGTCACTTCTTACGTGAGTGGAGAGTGTCCTGAAACTTGGTGCTGGTGTAGCGAACATGGAATCCCTTCTTGTTGATGGTGTCGTCTGAACGGAACTTGATGACAATGGAGTCGCCAGCTGAGTAGATCTCCTCAGGAGGCTGAGAGCACACGACAAAACAAAGACAGGCGTTTTGAATTCAGTCAAAAAGAATGCCAATGCAAACACATTCATTACAATTCATTTTTGCAATAAGCAGCACAGTCAGTGGTCCAGGGCCCCCAAAACACCGGGAGGGTGTGGGCATGCTGGTTCTGCTGCTGTTTTTAGAACAGAACACCTTTCCCTTCAGGTTCTAATCAAAATTCTTTTGCATACAGAACAGTATGATTGGAGTGGGTGTCACTCAAGGCCACTAAAATGTGAAGGAGTACTGTCAAAGAGTACAATTTCTATATTATCTTTATTAATATTAGAGAGTCCCAGCTTTTAAAGTAATTTTTTTAACACTAATATAGGTTTACGCACCAAAAAGAGTCCTAATTAACTTTTAAAATACCATTTTACTACTCATGTCTTCAATACTGATATATGTAAATGGGCTCTTCTCTGATTAGATGCCCTGTGTTGCGTTACTGTCAAAAAGCAGCCCAGACTGCATCACTTCAGTGTGAACTGGTGCATTACTGCTGCTGAAACGGGTGGTTATATACGAAGGAGTTGGGTGTGGTCTCACGAAAACAGTGAACGAAAAATGCTTAGTTTGTGTGTATGGACTGCATGGACCGGGAAGTGAATGGTATATTTTCAGCTGCGAAACACTGTTTACATGCTACATTAAATGAAAATGGGCTCTGGCCAATCTGAGAAATCCTGTGTGAAAAATATCCAGCAGGGAAAAACAGGCAAAACTCTTAACAAAATCAAAACAAATGCATGTGATGACTTTTAACCAAAGCAAAGAAAAAAAAACACTAAGAAGATTAACGGTCCTCTAATCTCTAATGATTCTGGTCTTCCTACTCCAACTCCTCATTAGCCAGACAAACTTTCTTTAAGAAGGAGATTTCAGCCCCCCATCATCCAAGACATACTCTGACCCTTCAGCCCCTGACGGATCCCATCGAACAAAAACCCAGTCTGAGGAAGCCCTTATTATTGAGGTTGGCTAAATGGAATCAAGCTGTTGGGCAACCTACTGAGCTCTCTCTCTCATTTCCCCTCTCCTTTATGCTCCTAGCCTGGCGCAGTCCCACCTCAGCGCTTATTAACTCTACTCGCCGGCTCCAGAGGCAGGAAGCAGAAAGCCGCAGATTGCCTTGCCATCCTTTATCCGGCTCTATTGACTGACGGACTCAACACAATAAAGCTGTGCAGCCCTCAGGAATAGGACAAGCTTAAGTGAGGCTTCACGTGGGGAATATAAGCAAAAGACTCCGTGTTCAAATACTGCTCTTCCTGCCTGAGGGGAGTCGACTCGCGTCTCAAAACCATGTTAGCGATACTGGCTCAATGTTTATTATTGTTATCTGGCAAAGCACAATTCTCCTATCAAGACAGGGCACGACTCCAAATACGAACAATGTATTATTGCCGTAGAAGATTTAGCGTCTCTTAATGGAGCTTAAAAGCCCAAAGGCCCAGGGGTCTGATAACATTCTGATACAGTGCTGACTTAAAGAGTCTACATGTTAAACATGTTCAAGAAGTTCTTAGCACAAAATCAGTCTCACATAAAGAGATTCATCAGCTTTATTCTTTACAGTTTCAGCCCCTTTCAAAATGAGGAGTTTGGACGGAGGGCCCAGTGTGATGTAATACTGGGCCAATTTGCATAGAACCACCGCCTCATCTGTCGAGACCCCACCCACTAGATTAGTAGAAGATCTACTAAGAACTTCACGAACATGTTTAACTTGAATTTTGTGAATTTTGCATAATTTGATCCCTTTAATGTAAACCAGCCTTTACCCCTGATCCACAGTAGCGGCCCAATCTCGGGGACTTGGTGTCGGCTCCGTCAAACAGCTCCATGTAGTCGTAGCCGCAGTCGGCTTCCTCCTCGATCTCGAATGTCTGGAAGATGAGCTCCACACCGTAGCCCTTCTCGGCCGAGATCACCCACTGGCAGTCTGAGGCGCCTGGGTAGTTATTGTCTCCAAACTGAGCGTGCGAGTAGAGGTCTTTGGTCTTCACCTCCGCTTTCAGTCGACCTCCGCACTCTGAAGACACACAGGGGACCAAAACAGAGGCGTTTACAACCATCAAACAAGACACAGCTATGTTTGCAGCAGACCTGTGAAGGCCAAACTGCTCAAATCAACAACTGTATTGATGCTTCATGGCTCAGAAGTGGCCAAATGGTCAATGGGTGACCGAGTCCATACATTCATTAGAAGCCCACCACCTTTCTAATGTGCAGTTAGAGACTGTCGTTCTTCTCACTGCAATAAACCTTGGCGAGTACAAACATTTTACATCCATCAGTGCATTTTCCGACTACTGTAAACACATTATAGGTTCATTTATCTGTTCTGAACTTTGTCACTTAACGATGTGATCTAATTCTGAGAGATTGTTTTCCTTGTATTCCTTCAATAAAGCATAATTATCAGCCAACAGAAGACATGACTCCAGATTAAATGAATTTAACAACATCTAGAAACGAGAGTAACAAATTAATATTCTTACAAAAATAGTGTAATGACAAATATTGGATGAACGGTTTTCACAGTGCTGTAATTTTCGTTTTAGCTATAATCCGAGTATCTTCCTTCCTAGGTTCCTTCCAGGCCGAGTGTTTTCTCTCATCTAGTGGTTTGATTCAGCCCATGTCTTCTAAAATCAATGCTAATAACAGGAAAATGATGTTGTGGTCAGTGAAGACTGGAGTCTAACATCTGTGCTCAATCATCAATGGTCAGTTTGAGACAGATAAGCTTTTCTAGACTTGATATATTTGGGTGGTAGACGTCTCATAACTAAGCAACAGTGATGTGTGTGAGAACTTCAGCACTGCTCGGAGTGCTTTGTTGAGAATAGACCACCTAAACTCTATCTAGCCAACAGTGGAAGGAGACGGACTAGTGATGAATGAGGTAGACAGAGGCTGGACACATGGCACAGCACAGTTCAGACCTATATAATGTGTAACAAAGATGCTTTTCTTCCACAAGCAGGGAGTATAAATATCACTAGCTAAAAACAGGCATTCGCACCTGCAGTGTGTGAGGCCTCAAACCCTTTCTTCTGCACGGAGTTGTCAGAGAAGAAGCGAATGAACATCTTGTTCCCGCTGGACGTGACCGGAGGAGGTTTCTTGGAGCCGCAGTAGCGTCCCAGGCTGGGAGCCTTCCCGTCTCGTCCGTCATAAATCTCAATGTGATCGTAGGCGCACTCTAAATGAGGCTCCATGTCGATTTCATTGAATGCCTGCAAGCGACAGTTGGGTAGTTCTTGTGTCAGGTTGAAATATTGCGCTAGAATCAGTTCTCTGCTGAACCTAAAGCCCCAGAGGGGACACTGAGAAACACTGAAACATGCAAGGAAGAGGTTCTCAAGGACTGGGGCAGGAAAACAGCTTTTTTTCCCCAGAGCTGTCTCCTTGCTCCCCCCCCCCCCATACCATCCTGATAATCATTGCATCTTGCACATTTTTGCACATAATCACTGCACTACACTGCACATAGCCACTTATAAATATACATATGCATTGCACATATACACTTGAACATTTCTGATAATACACTTTTATACATATATCAATCCCGGAACAGTAGATAATTAAACTGTATATGTCTTTAATAGTAGATGATAATAGATAATTAAAATGTATATTTCTTTAATAGTAGATAATAGTAGATAATTAAACTGTATATTTCTTTAATAGTAGATAAAAGTAGATAATTAAAATGTATATTTCTTTAATAGTAGATAAAAGTAGATCATTTAACTGTATATTTCTTTAATAGTAGATAAAAGTAGATAATTTAACTGTATATTTCTAAATAGTAGATAATTAAACTGTAAATGTTTAAATAGTAGATAATAGTAGATAATTAAACTGTATATTTCTTTAATAGTAGATAATAGTAGATAATTAAACTGTATATTACTTTAATAGTAGATAATAGTAGATAATTTAACTGTATATGTCTTTAATAGTAGATAATAGTAGATAATTAAACTGTATATTTCTTTAATAGTAGATAATAGTAGATAATTAAACTGT
>JBBPDH010000017.1:1122424-1133404 GCA_037974565.1 Clupeocharax schoutedeni | reverse complement strand
CTGGTACAGAAAAAGAGAAAATGCTCCATCAATGGATTAAAGCAACAAAGCAACAAAAAAAAATCTGGCTTATCTGTTTATATACATGTCGACATAAAATCCAGCCTCATTTAAATTACCAATGTTACTGTTACTAATATATGACAAGGAGTTTACAGTCCAAAATATTGCTTTTTTTAATATAATTTAAGACAAAACTTAATTTAAGTAAAACCGATAATAAGTAAAGAAGATTTAATATGGTGCTTATATTGGACCTGATGTACTCATTTATTCACTATGATTGGTTTGTATTCCGCTGGCGGGTCTCTGTATTTTAACGGGTGAACAAGTGTAAGTTCTTGAGTCATTTTTCCATGAAATTTTAAAGTGTACATTCTTTGCTCTGGGCTATACCTGTGTACCGGAGGGTAGACCTGGAGATTTGGTGTTGATTTCCTGCAGACTGAAGCTCAAGCCTTGTAATAGGCTACTGGCAGAGGGAGCTGCAACACACACACACACACGCACACACGCGCGCACACACGGGCACACACGCGCACACACACACAGGCACACACACACACGCACACATGCACGGGTGAGAAACCCAGGCTTTACTCATTTAAACATCTACATGAAATGCAATTCTACACTGAATTTCAGAACCCATCTTAATGAAACATTTTGGAGCTACCTATAGTGCATACACAGCCATGGGGGAAAAATTCCCCCATGGGGGAAGATTCATACACTATTGACCACACTTGATAATACAGATAAATAATGTACTGTACCTTGGAAATGTTAAACTACAAAACACACTTTGTTTTACAATTGCAACAATTAGAACAGTGATGTTAAGAGCAGTGTGTGTGTATGACTGTTTCATCCATCATAAACTGAATCAGGAGTGCAGCTGCTGGAATACAGATCATAGCAAAGCTGCTCTACACACACTACTGCACACACACACTACTGCACTCCACACATTACACAAACTGCAATAGTTCAGAGATGAAGACACCAGTGCATTTTACACATTCTCAAACACATTGTACAAACAGTGAACACAGGGTATATACAGCAATCCTTAAGTTAAATTTAATACCTTTTAGTACCATTTTGACTACATTTTTTTTTAAACCACCACGACACAGACTTGCAAGTGTTGATTTTGACATATAATACTGTACAACAGAATAGAGTTACAGACTCACTGATGTTGACCCACATACTGCACATTTATTTAACTTCGTGAGTAAAATAAAGCTACATCAAATGTGCAACGAAGACATCGTTCACAGAAAGTTGAGTTAACTGCTCTCGCCAGCTGCGCATTCCATTTTTATGTTTAGTGGATTGTATATGCGACCACATTGTGTTAGCTCCCATCCAGTCGACATCGATGTTTTTTTTTTTACACACCGAACAATAAGCCGGTTATTCCCTACTACAGGCTTGAGCCAGTCTTTAAACGCAGGGTCTTTCACCCAGCGGTCAGAAAACTTGCATTTGCCCGTGACAACGCTGATGGTTGTCTGGACATAAGCCAGTTGACTACCCAGTTGTTGAACGACCACTGAATATGATTTCAGCATCAAACCTAGCGTACAAAGTTGAGACTCATGCATTAAAGCAAAATAATCTGTTGGGAAACAGCTTGTAGCCTGTAGGCTACTCCACAGCCATCAATATTTACCCGAACTGCCGAAACCAATGTTTATTATAACTAAATAGTAATTTAACCAAGGAAAGAGACAGCCTTACCAGAACTTTGTCTGCCGAAGCTTGTTTACCTCCAACAAAACTTTTTTCTTCTGATCTGCATCAATCTCAAAATTGAGCTATAGTGCACTAAGTTGACGGAAATTCGTCACAGCGACGGAAAACTTTAATCCATGTGCCCAGATACGCTAAAGCCTACGTTTAAACGAACTAACCCAAACGTTAGAAGATAGAATTTCACTCAATAAGTACCGCTAAAACCAAATGTAACACTTTAAATGGCCTTAAATTTGGCAATTTTGATTCATCACTTTTTAATACTTTTCAAAACCCCATGGACACCCTGGAACTGAAAAAAGTGGTTTCTGATTTTTTTCCATGACTGTACACTGCTATTACTCCAGCTCCTGTTATTTAAAAACTCCTCCAGGAGCTGAAGCCAGGGTTGTGTAGCACTGGGTCGGAGAGATACCTTGCACGGCAGCAGGGGCCTGCACCTGCACCTGCACTGGAGACGAGGAGCCAGAGAGAACATTCCCCTGCAAGCTGTGGAAGGAACCTCCACTAGAGCCTAGACCTCCAGATACGTCTGCCAGAGCACCAGACCTGCCGACAAACATGAACCAGACAGACATGTCAACATTGCAAAGGCAGCACCAACCCGCAACTCAGAAACACACCTGGAGATCCACTTTCAGGTTTTCCATCGCAGATTTATGTTTGCAAATAACGAGATGGAAACAAATGCAGAAACGTTTAAGCTGAAAGATTGTGAAACACTTGCATCATATCAGTTCCACTCTTCTATCCTGAAATTGTCACCTTCCATCATTTTTGCCGTGAAGAGCATATTTATTCAATGTGTTCTGCTCATGATACTCTGTGTGTTTTCTGTGTTTTTTTAAAAAAAGTAATAAAATATATTCAAACCTTTGAGCCGTCAAAAGTCCAGAAAGTTCTTTGGCCCCTGAAACAGTTTGTCCCATGGTGACTGTGAGGGGCTTTCCAGACGGTCCCACTTAATAGACCAGGAAAAAAAAAAAGAGACATCAGACCAACACAAAACACAGAGAGGTAATCAATGCTAGCACATGTAAAAATATTCAGCTTTTTGCACTGAAAGGTTTCGTCTCCTCAAATAAAATCTTCACAATGTTTCTTTTCTGTAAAAGTAAGCAGAGGTGGGTATACACTGATTATGGTTACTCAGTTACATGCACTTTAGTTAGCATTCAATTCATTTGTCCTTTCCCAGATATTTTCAACCGTTAGATCTTAATAGTCTAAACTGAAATGCTGTAAGATTTTAGCAAACCAGTTTCAGGTCAGGCAAGTTTATTTGCATTCCATGTGCTTTACAGAGATAGAATAAAGTATGCAATAAAAGTAACCACAAATTC
This sequence comes from Clupeocharax schoutedeni, assembly GCA_037974565.1. Taxonomy (NCBI): domain Eukaryota; kingdom Metazoa; phylum Chordata; class Actinopteri; order Characiformes; family Alestidae; genus Clupeocharax; species Clupeocharax schoutedeni. The sequence goes on along the minus strand of JBBPDH010000017.1, from coordinate 1,130,297 downwards.
ATCTAAAATACTAAAATAAAAGTAATTTTTAAATTAAGTTAAAGGTAAATTAAGCGGTATAAAGGGATGCAGATAAAGGTGCGAGAGGCTTGTGCAGATCTTACTGGTAAACTGAAAGCAACAGAAAACAAGGCGGTTTTGGTTTCTTTCTAAAACCGCCAACCTGTGGTACCAAACTGATCTCCTTGGGGAGGTGGTTCCAGATCTGCTTTTACTTTTGTGATCTTTGGGAAATATATACTACAAAATATCATACTTCTAAATGCTAAAATATATAAAATATATATAATTTACACACACAACTTCACTCACACACACACTACTGCACTCAACACATATGGAGGAGTTTCTTATTTTTACACACACTGCAATAGTTCAGAGAAGAGTGCATTTTAGTGCATTTTACACGCTCAAACACACAAATTTTACAAACAGTGAACACGGGGTATATACAGCAATTCTTAAGTTAAATTTAATACCTTTTAGTACCATTTTTACTACCTTTTTTTTTTTTAAACCATCACGACAGAGTTGCAAGTGTTGATTTTGACATATAACACAACAGAACAGAACAGAATAGATTTGCAGACTCACTGATCTTGACCACATATTGCACTGTTTCGCAAACTGTTTTGGGCAAATGGGCATCTTAGGCAAATTTGCGTTGTCATTGCAGAAGGTGGACAAGCAGTAAGTGTCGATAAGAGGGGGGTTTATTGTATATAGCAGTGGTCCCCAAACCCTGGGCTGCAGACCGGTACAGGGCTGTGGGTCATGTGGTACCGGTCCGCGGGCTGCAGTGTTATGCTGTCAGTTCGTTGTTATGAAAATGCTGTTAATAAAGCTGCGAGTACACACTGGATTTACGTTTATTAGTATATTTTAAACATACCCCATTATTATATTTTTAAATATCCCCATTTTTATGTGTATCACTGATTTGTATAAACACATATATTTATCGGCCACTCCTTAAAGGCTGGGCCGTGAACATAGTTTCTGTGGCGAAATAACGGCTGGGGACCACTGGTATATAGGACCCAAACTACTGAGAGAACAAACAATCAGCAATACTTTGAGGGAAGTTTTGTCTCTTTTAGGAAGCCAGCGTGAGGACATGAGGACTGGAGTAATGTGCTCTCTTTTCTTGGGTAACGTTAGAACTCTAGCAGCAGCATTTTGAATAAGCTGTAGCTGTCCAATAGACTTGAGATTTTGGGAACACAGAGAAGAAACAACATTATAAGAAACAGAGGAACTCTTTGTAGATCACATACAGAGCATAGCCCACGTAATTCACTGCATCATGTATTTTCCTTCTTCACCCATAGGGCCACCGACGAGCAAGTACTGTTCAGATTGTGAACCATTCATAATGATCAATTCTCTGTCGCTCCGTACAGCCAGTCTTCTTCTATATATATTGATATATCCACTCTGTACATATACATACATAGGCTCACTGTGTTTACATATATATATGCAAGTACACATTTTTATTTAATCCTATTTTTATATTTCTACTTTATTCTATTCCATTGTTCATTTTTGCTCTGTTTCTGTTCACTTTCTGCCGTGACAATGCAAATGTCCCACTTGTGAGTATAACAAAGGTTTAAATGATCTCTTATTAAGTTGTTAATTATTGTTTAATTAAATTTGTTGTTGACAGTGTCTCAATTTCTATCGTCATGTGACTGGTTAAACATGACGTCTGAGCCGTAGCGCTCTTTATCTCAAATCACCAAAGACTCTGCAACAGTCTGTAGCAATGTTTCTATGCTGATTATGGATGCACTAAAAACATCAACTGCTCTGTGATGTTGAGTTTGGTTTCAGGATGGTGCTTTATCTTTGCAATTCTCAATCAAATAGATATAATAGTCACTCAGTTTTGTTGAACACAAAATCAGTGCATTAAAAAGAGACAAGAAAAAACTTTATTTATCCTAAAGAAAATTATTTTGAGAATGCACACGAACAGATGCTTGTGTAACATCTATTCACTGACATGTAAGTCATAAACAGATCTGATTAACTAGGCAAAAAGAACACAGGACTTGAGGTAAATCCCTTTAGAGATACAGTACCAGTCAAAGGTCTGGACACATCCATGATTTCTTTTGTTTTTATTATGGGCTACATTGTAGATTAATACTGAAAACATCACATGTTGCTCTGATGACAGCTTTCCACAGCTATTGGCATTTTTTCATTCAGATTCATGAGGAATCGCCTGGAATGGTGTTTAATTAACAGGAGTTTCTTCATCAAGAGTTCATTAGTGGTGTTTCTCTGCTTCTTAATGTGTGTGGATCATCAGTTGTGAGGGTCGGGTTGGTCCACAGTTAGTGTCCTGTTCCACTACGGTTCTACTGCACATTATGGCAAGAACCACTGAAGTCAGTAAAAAAAAAAAAAAAAAACAAGTCCATCATTCCCTTATTACAGAACAGAGACTGGTTTAACTCTTTGTTTACTGCATAATTCCATGTGTTCCTTCATCACTTCGTAGGTTTTCAATAGTAATTTACAATGCAGAAAATAATAAAAACAAAGAAAAAATATTAAATGAGATATGGTGTCCAAACGTTTGACTGGTAGTGTAGTGTTTCATTGGATGTCACTGTATAGCCTCAGGGCTAAAGTAGCTAGGTGGTTCTGGGAAGCCAGCAACACTTTATTTTACCTTCCTGATTGGCAGAGACAGAAGTGGCCCCTGATGTGTCACCATGGGAGACTATTGTCACTTTGATTTTGGCCCGTTTGGAGGATTTGCTGGGCGTGGGACTGGGCGTCTGCCTTCTCTTCATATGGAGCCGCTGGTCATCCCGCTCCAAACCCTCTGCATGCTCACTCGACACGGGTACTGTCACACGGAGAACGTGCACAAGGGTCAGAGAACCACACATTGGAGGCTTTTGTCAGACAAACGTAAAACTATGGTCATAAAAGCTTACTTTTAGAGGCTACAAGTCACTTTACTTAAAAGCCAAGTTAACAATTAAAGGGGACATATGCAAAATTCACTTTAGTTATAAAAGGTCCATTGGCTACAAAACGTTCTTTGCACAAAATCACTGTCACATAAAGAGATTCACCAGCTTTATTCTTCAAGTTTCAGTTACTTTCAAAATGTGAAAACGGCAGAAAACAGAGGTGCTATCCAGCCCTATATGTTCGATACCAAGTGGGACCCAGAGCCAGATGAACACAACACTTCCTGAGTGACTTGCCTCTGCCTGTAGCCACAGTGCTCAGCGTCTTCTGCTACTTGTAAAACCAGGAGACAAAAATTGTGGATCTAATCTAGTGAGTGGGGGCTTTAATTTTGTTGCATGCTCTACAATGACAATAAAGAATCTATCTATCTATCAAATGAGGGGTGGTTCTATGCAAACTTTCCCACTTTTACATCACAATTATCCCATTATTACATCCTAACGGCTTGTAGAAGCATAGGATTCCTGACACCAAAATCTTTTTATTGTTTTTTCCCCCCACATGTTTATAGGAGCAGACCAAAATTGAAATACAAAAAAAACAGAATTTTGCAAATGTCCCCCTTAATAGAAGCCAATGCACACTAATCAGTATCACAAAGTTTTGAACCTGCATGACATTCTGTTCTCTATTTAAAAAATGGACTAGTACTAACTGCAAAATGCTGATACTACTGTTTTCAGCTTTGTGTCGTACTTCTGCATTAGAGGGCAGTTGTGGTCATTTGATTTCTCGGTGAATCATCACAGATAAAAACAACGGAGAGAGTCAGCATTAAATAGACATGTTAAAGTAGAAAGTTGGGGTTTTTTTTGGCATTGACCCTCAAGCGTTTGGGTTTGTGGCAGCTTTAGGGGAGGAAAACAAAAAGATGCTTGCAATACAAAATCCAAATGGATGAGTCCTCAAGGGCAAAACCTTTCTAACAGAAACAGGTGCACTTTAACAATAAACCGAGAGAGGAATGTGTCACAAAGAGAAGTATTACAGGGGAAGACTAGGTGGATGAATGCTTTACAGATCCATTGCTATTGTTAAACAGCAGCATATGGGATTCAATGAAGCCACGGTGAAGAACATGCAAACTTTAAAGTCTCCATGAACAGATGTATGTTACCTTTTTTAAGACGAAAGGACAGAAAGAAAGGTTGAAGGGAAAGGCAGGACAAGTGGCGGAGACGGAGAAGAGGACAGAGTGAGTGAGTGAGATAGAGAGACAGACAGAGAGAGAGAGAGAGAGAGAAGACATACTCACCAAACAGACAGGACGGGCTGCCAGGAGGAATGCTCTTCCTCACCAGCATGTTCTGTTTCATAAAGGCAGCGAACTGAGCTGGAGCGGATGGAAGACAGAGACGTACAGAGTGAAGAGGAAAAGGGAAAGTAAAGAAAGGAAACACACATGCACACTAGAGGGTGAGCTGGGATGCACTAGAATGGTTTAAATCCAATAAGGTGGGAGAGGCATGTTCAGCATGGTTGATGCTAACTAGTGGGAAAACTATGAGACCCATTCACAAATACACAAGACCTAACTACAAAATAACATGTAAACTAAGGATCTGTGTATGGTGTGTGTGTGTATAGTTGTAACATGCGTGTCAAAAGCTGGGTGACATCATTTCTTCTTTTTAAAAAAGGAATGTTTGAAAACGTGTCTAAAATTGTCAACATAAAGCAGCTGTTCGTTAATCATTTGAGCATATTTAGCTGCAATATTCAGCCTAGACATTTGTGCTTCAAATGGTAAAAATGCTAGAAAGGTTGTAGTGTTGACATCACAACAAGAGGTACAATTGTGTGAGGTCTGGATATCCCTATGGTGGGGAAATATGCTCATTTGTTAAATATTTTGAAAAGCTAGATGTCCCCATACTTTTGATATGAGGTGTAAGTGTCCACTGTCCACACCTCCATAAAGTGTGTGTTTATATTTGACATACACACCTTGAGCCTGTTTGTGCGTGAGCACAGTTCCAGAGCGCTGCATGTGGGTCTTGAGCAACTGCGTGGCAGTAATGAGGCTGGACTTCTGGGCAGGAGACAAACCGGTGGTCTTGGGCTTGGGACTGGCTGTGGGGCTGCTGCACACACTGGACATGTCCTACAGGATGGAGCATTAAGACAAATATTCAAAACCTCCATTACTTCCAACCATCTCCATTCTAACTTTACCGATATCACAGCAAAGCTCATAAACATACTTCGGATTTCGAACACCTTTTTGCTTTTAAAATTCTAAAATTGAAATAACGGTAAATGTGTTTTCGAAGCAATTTTTTCAGACACACTCTAATCCTCATAGTGTCTCAAAAGCAAAAAATTAAGCGCACAGGTTGTGCAAGTGTAACTACCAAACTGTTTCCAGGCTAATTAAAACAATGGTTTCCATTATAACATACGGAGGTACTTGGAAGTTATAAATGTTCTGTATTTCTGTGTAAATAAGGTCTAAAACATCTTAAAAGCAGACAAAAATAATCAAATTAAGCAAACAAAATTAGTTATTTATTGAAGGAAGTAATTCAATATTGCATGTACGCAAGTGGCAAAAGTATGTGAACCTCTGGGATTAGCAGAGTCAGGTGTTTTCAATCAATGGAATGACTCTTTAATCTAAACAACAAAGGTCTAAGTCGGAGCTTCACAACACGTTTGTGGAGGTATAGCTTGGTTAACTCTGTTACAAGAAGGGTATACAACATGTGTACGGCATTACACTAGCAAACACTCTTATCCAGAGCGCTTCGAAACCATTTGAAGAATTTGGACGCACAAATACATAAACTGTAATTTGTTAACCCCCCCAGGAATGACATCACTCCAAGAGCAAGATGTGAGACAGTCCATGAGGCCACAAAGGAACCCAGGGTAACTTCTAAGCAACTAAAGGCCTCTTTCACATTGGCTAATGGTAATGTTTGTGGATTTACAATCAGAACAGCCTTGCACATTGAACAACATTGGTATATAAGGCTGGGATACAAACAAAAATAAGTAGCAAATTTCACCCATCTGAGAAACATGGTGGTGGTAGTGCCATTGTTTGGCTCTGTTTTACCGCATCTGAGCTTGGACGTCTAACTACCACTGATGCAACAATCAACAGTGAACTCTTTCAGAGAATTCTAAAGGAGAACGACAGAGTATCCGTTTGTGAACTGAATCTCTAGAGGAAGTGGGTCATGCAGCCAAAACGATAGCAAAGAGAAAAAATATTTGTCCTAATTTGTTTATTTGGGCTCTCTTTATCTATGCATGCAGAAATACAGAGAATTCTAAAGGGTTCACAAACTTTCAAGCACTATAGTATAATTTGTAACCATTTGAGTTAGTATTTATGCCCTTTGAAAAAAGGCACAATCTTTTGGACAATCTCATCAGAGTTACGGTGGCAATCTCTCTACTCCGCGTTGTTGATCGTAACCTAACCTCTGACCCTGAGGGCGAGATGGGTACCCTGATGGCGGGTGAAGATGGTCGTGACCTCTCTGTATCAAACGGCAACTCGCGGCGAGGTTTCTTCTTCTTTTCAGTGTCAAGGTCCCTTGTTTCTCCAGAGGTGTGACTTGGGCTTTCTGCTCGTGTCAGGATTCCTGTCAGGAAGTCCACAATCTCATCCTGAAAGAGACAAACAAGTCCTTCGGTTATCTTGGAAATAAGCAGGTCCTTGTCAGAGGTATGTTTGGATCAGAAGGTGGCAATGAACCCTAAGATGATTTTGAACTGTCAGAATTGATGTCAGATCGTCCAAAATAAAAACAGGACAGGTAAACTGTGTAAAGAGTGTATTTTTGCGTTTTAAGTCCAGTCAAATTAGTACTTCATATGCTTGTACACATATGTACACAGTCCAGCGCTAAGCCATGTAAATCTTTGAGTGGGGGACAGAAGATTTCAGAGCCAATGAGCCCATCTCTACATCTCTAAGACTACCACCATAATTGCAGCAACTCATCACAGAAAACAGGCAGTTCCACATTTTAACATCTTCATAAACGTCTACCAGTACTTGGATAAGGATCACTTTATTTACATAGAGACAATTCATCAATTTTGTAGTGCCTTAATAGCAACTTTTTATAATTAGTTTAACATGGAACACTCTTCTTGTGGCTCAATAATAAAGATCTGCTGCGTGTGAGAGTCCGTTGGTATCTCTGTTTCTGTGCTTTTAGCTTCAATAGACATAATAAAGATAGACACAAGTCCCAGATTCTGAACTTGGTCATGTGGATGCTAAACTAGTCCAGCTATTATTATTATAATAAATTTTTGTATTTTGCTACACAGTAAAAATCACTGATCTCTTTAAACGTTTTTAATGGTGCTGTTCAGGATACAATGTCTTATGTCTCCAAAAAACATCAAACATCAAAACAAGGTACTATTATCGAAGTTATTGTGACATCAAAGATTCACAACACTTGTCCATATAATTGGCTTTAGATGCAAGTGTGTACCTGAATGCAGCGATCAACCATGGTCTGCGTCAGACCCTCTGACTTCATCTTGGAAGAGCTGATTCTGTATAAAGGAAGAATTTGTGTATAAATCAGAAAGTTCTACGGACAAGATTACAGTTGTTTGGCCTTAGAGTACCATGGTGTTACCCTGTTTACATTTGCCCAGATACACAGAGAACATATACATACATATTCAATGTACAACATACTAATATACATTACACCACACACATCTGCAAACCGGACATCTTTGCACTCTACTACCTCAGCCCTCCTCCTTTTTCCCTCCAAAATGTTTGTTGCACTGATTCTTTGCTGTACTTTACATTTACATTTACTGCATTTATCAGACGCTTTTATCCAAAGCGACTTCCATTCCCTACCTACAGGGGGCAGTCTCTCCC
>JBBPDH010000017.1:1111775-1122324 GCA_037974565.1 Clupeocharax schoutedeni | reverse complement strand
ACTGAGTTCAGTGGTTCTTGCCATAATGTGCAGTAGAACCGTAGTGGAACAGGATCACTAACTGTGGACCAACCCGAACCCTCACAGCTGATGATCCCACACACATTAAGAAGACAAACTTCATTAATGAACTCTTGATGAAGAAACTCCTGTTAATTAAACACCATTCCAGGCCGATTCCAGAGTGTGCAAAGCTGCCCTCAGAGCAACAGGTGATGTGTTCAATATTAATCTACAATGTAGCCGATAATAAAAACAAAGGAAATCGTTTAATGAGGCGTATCAAAACTGGTAGCATACACTGTATGTGGAAGGATGACAATAAAACTCAATTTTACTTGAACAGGGTATCCAATAGACGGGCCATATTTCAGTCTGATAATCCCAGTCTGATATTTCTGCAATATGTCCCTTTTGTTTCTGCCAAAACATTCAACAAAAGAATGTCTCTCGCTCGCAGGAAAAATGCAAGTCTTTCACCTTTTGTCAATTATTCCAGTTCGGCTGCATGAAACTGCCAAGATATGTGGGATGTGGCAGAAAGCTTTGCGAATTCCTCCAGTGGAGCAATTAAAGCATTCTAATTAAAATCTCACCCAGCTATCATCAGCCTGGACCACATTTTAATCCCACCAATACATCGGTCCAAGAAGGACAACTAAGCTGTGGTGTTTACACAATCAAATCTTTCAGTATCTTCGTCATCTTCAGCTAATATTGCCCTATTGCATGTACATGTAGTAACTGTACATGTAATAGGGCAATATTAGCCGAAAATGATGAAGATACTTCTTCGTCACCCCCCAACACACACCTGAGGTTGTCATCAGCCCCTCCGACAACCACCATGCTGTTGTCTCCTCGGATCTTCTCCCTGAACTCTTCCATGTTCTCCAAGCCACACTGCAGTGCATTCTGGCCCACCACAAACAATACCGGGGCTTTCATGTCCAGCAAGGGGTCGTCCACATCCTGACCAGCAGAAATATAGCAGTCAGTTCTCTCCATTCTTTTTTTAAAAAATTGCCTAAAAATGCCTATTTTTTGTGTAAACCTTAAATAAGCACCCAAAACACTTTAATTTCATGTTTAACTGTTTAATACATTACAAATGTAAAGGTACGCCCCGTATCCGTACTGTACAGTTTACACTGAACTCCTGCAGTGCTAGAATGTAAATACTGATATTACCCCTGTACAGACTGGACTGTAATTCAGGCAGTGCATTTTCTTTGGTATAAGCAGGTAAATACAGTAATAAATGAATGATTTACAATAATACACATTACACATAAACAAGCTGTAATTTCATTATTATTCATTTATCCAGCTACATCTTAGATTACATTTTTAATGTCAGATTAATGCAATGGCTATATTGCTGCGATCCCTAGGAATTTAAAGAATGTCACAGAAGTGTAAACCCCCTGATCCACGATCAGCATGCTTAATCTGAACCATCTCAAATAAGTCTTACCCCTCTGGGTCCACTGACTGTTTGTAGAGGGAATCCCAGGCATACAACTGCAGTAACATACTCCATAAGGGACACCTGCACACACAGCATACAGTAATTCACTCATACAGCAAAACAAATAAAAGGCTCCCACAAATCATAAGCCATGGGACTTACATGGCAGGCGATGAGTGCACCGACATTCCAGCCCACCAGGATAATGGGTTTATGGGGAAAGTGACCGTGAACCTGAACACAAAAACAATTCAAGTACACATTAAATAATTAATGACCGAGTGCCTGACAGTGAATGGATACAGATGTCAAACTATGTATTACTGCTATTAAATGCCACTAAATATTTAAGATAGATAAGTGCAAGCGTTGCAAGCGAGAACTCACCTCCATAACCTTCCCCCGGACTGTGCCGACCATGTGCTCCAGGCACTGAGTGATGCCCAAGTTAGAGCCGCTGCCCACATGAGTAGTTATGGGGATGACCTGAAATAGAAATTAGCCTTTAATAAAAGACTACCTAACTCTTATAAACATATACAACGCATACTATTTCAGAGATGAAGTGAACTTGAGTAAAAACGAGGGGATAAGAGTAGTCATGACTGGTCAATGACTGAGAGCAAGAAAGAGAGAAAGAGAATTGTGTTTGTGTAATGACTTGCCTTCCCCAAGCAGGAGAGCTGCGACTGCCAGAACCTCATTCGTCGAGAGGCCGAGAGGCTGGGGACGCTGGGTGTGGATGGACAAAGCAGGATGAGAGGGGAGCCAGGAAGTTTACTCTGAACATGTCATAGAGGAAAACAGAGACCAACAAGTGATTACACTGTAAATTCATGAAATATCTACAGAAATTGCCTCGACGTGCTCATAAAAAACCTCAATGAAAGGAACAAACGGTCATCGTCCGCAAGACATAAAAATGTTTTCATTTTTTTTAGTTGAGTGGTGCTAAAAGTAAAAAGGAGTCATTCATGAACATAAATGGCATGGCGCTATGCACAAATAACAGTAGACAAGTCTGGACCAACTGAACAGAAAATTGTGTATACCGGTTTGTTCTGGGACAACACGCCCACTGCTGGGTCCCACGGCCGTTTCAGCAGAAGGGAGAGCGCCTCGGAACCCGCAGCACCCGTTTTGGAAGACGGCGACTGAAGCATCCGGTCAATCAGAGATGGGACCTAAGGGAACACAGAGAAACAAAATCATTGACCTAATACCGTAGGAATGTGCTAGTACTGACAATAATAAGAAAACAAAATAGATTTACAACTAGTAGGACAGTTATACTCTTAAAATAATTGTTGATAATCTTATTATACATATCTCTGCAACTAAAGGACCTTCACAAAGCGCATCATTAGGAAACAGAACCAAACAAAGCACAACATATTAAAAGACAGATAATACAACTAACAGAGTAAACGTAAGAACAAGCATTAGACAGTAACCACATATAATATAAGCTGTTCACGAATCAGACAAAGAAAGAAATTGAATGAAGTGATGTAACAGTGCTGGGTGGCTCGCCTTGCTTTTGAGTGTTTGCAGGACATCTAGGTAGGCAGCCAGCATGGCCAGACTCAGAGATTCCACCAGGGTGCAGTGGAGCCACTGGGTCAGCTTAGAGTCCCAGTTCACACTGGCTAGTGCGTGCCGAACTTTACGGGCACATTTGTCCACCGCAATCCTGCGCAGGACCGGTTCATTACCAGCCTGAGAGGAGAAAAGAAGACGTTAGGAATTATAAAACTATAAAAAATATACAACTATAAAACTCACAACTGGGGATTCTACAGTCCAGCATGGTCTTAAATTAAATAAACGTTTTCCTGACTGTGTTATGAACATGTCCACCAGAGACACAGAGTTTGCTATTACTTTGTTAATTATTTAAAGTTTAGGTAATAGTAGCACGGCTGAAGCCTGAGGGAGAACTCACACTTTCATTGGCCAGCCTTGCCAGCCTCTCAGCCTGCAGAGCCTTCAGTACTTTATTAAACAGCTTGTTCTGAGCCATGGTCCAGCCAGTCCTAAAGAAAACACAAATTACCAAACAGCCTCAGAAATCCAGGGTTTCACTCTAAGCAATTTGTCTTCCTGTAAAACAGTACTATACATATGCATGACACAAACAAAATACGCAATTCTTTCATTCAGGCCCAATTACATGAATACAGGTATCCCAAATGTAATACGAGCTTAAATTCTTTCTTACTTGTTAATATGCTCTTCCCAGTCGTCTGGAGGTGGAGGTCCATCAGCGACAGTTCGGGCAAACAGAACATGACGCTCACACTCATTCATAACACTGCGTGCCTTCTGGTTGTCGTAGAGAGGCAGCGGTGTGGGTGTGACTGTCTCCACATCAATGGACAAGTCCACGTCACTGGATAAGGTAACCATAAAAAGAACAGACTTACTGACAGAGGTATGGAACTGGCAGAGAAGCCCTTCTGCTGTTCTCACTGGGTTTTCATGAAGCTCCTTAGAGTAATAACTCATCTAAGATCTGAATCCTTATCCTCAATAAGCATTATTATCTTATGTGCAACAGTCTTACTACATGTAATATCCTGTGCAATGTTCTTATTGGGTGCTAAACCACTGCAACATCTTATGTTTATGCCCAAGAGTCACTAATTATTATGTGGCAATATTATGTGGAGTAACAGTCAGTATATAAAACAACTCCTAAACACCAATTTGTGTTATAGTAAATCACTTTATTGTAATTAAATTGTATTTTGTAGGGCTGTAACGATACACCAAACCGAAGATTCAGTTCGCCATCACGATTTTTTACCCAGGATTCAGTTCGCAAATTTTACATTTACCACAAAATTCTCAACCAATGCTTAAATACCACTACCGTTCCATTCATACGGCGGAAAAGGCTTCGGTGAACCACACCAAGGAGTCAAGTTGAAGGAGACAACAGAGCTCCGTTCAAACAAACAACAAAAGCTGCCCGGAGCCCACAAAACTCGCTCAAAACACAATAAAATAATTACACAGAAATTACATTGTGACAACTATTATGTTGTGATTAATTTTTTTTTTTTATCACAATCCAGGCAGCTTATAGACCCTTTAAGCTCAGTGTCATAAACGAAGGAGTCTGTCTGTGCTTGTATGTTTTTAAACTTGTGGGAGGGCTCTTTAAACCCTAAGACCCTCAACTATTAGTTAAAGAAAAGAAATTCATGTGAAAATCCTCCTATTATGGCGAAATGCGTATATTTCTGGGTGGGGCCTGTATATGGGTCCAATCCCCTAGCGGAGGGGGAAACAGGAAAGACGTGGTAACACTGGATCTGGACGGGAAGGAGAACTCTGGGAGTTGAAGGGGCGTGTCGCAATTCTGCCTGCTCACTCCGGGACACAGGTTCACAGATCTAAGTGGCGCGATTTCTGTGCATATAGTTACAGCCCTAAAATTTTGTACATAGTTTTTTCTGCAAAGTTTTTATTTAGACTTTATATTTCATATGGTTTGTGTCTGTGCAATTTCCTCTGGGACCGGTGATCTGAAATGACTCACAATAACATGACCCTAATTACTACTATTCTGAGAAGCTTTGTGAATAGTGAGAGCTGGAGCAAAATGTAAATATGAAAAACACACTGACTCGTGCGAGCCTTTACACACATTAACACATCAAATGAGCTCCAAAAAAAAAAAAAAACTCACGCAGAGGAATCTGGCTGCCGGCGCGGGGTGACAAACAGCATGCGGGTCGGTCGGGCACTGCTGGCATCTGGGTGCGCGTTCCATGGCTTGGCATAACTGTGGTCCAGGAAGACCAGATCAAGCTCTCTCTCATGCACAGACAGCTGGAAAAGCAGCGACGTTCCCATCCTACGGGCTGACGTCTGGAAATCCCTCTCCCCACTGCCGCGGTACATGGTTCACTCGCTCCTCGTGGGAGCCTCAAAGATCCCAAAAGGATGCAGTGCATGCAGCACAAGCATGGGACCTGTAGACCTGAGAAGAGGGTAAACAGTCGGGGGGGGTCAAACACTTAACAATTAAACAAGACAATTGCTGATCCCACATTTTACTGTATTTTAATAGAACTCAGCAGATCACTTCCCGTGTCTAATCCTGTTCTGTCTCTCATTAAATGGAACAATTGACTTATGAACACAATAAAACTATACAAAGAAACCACTGCTTATAAAAGTGGCTCCTTATGGATCACGTGAATACAAAATTCTTTTCTGCATTTAACCAAGCAAAGCAGTAGGCTTCCCAGCGTGCAGTGTGTGGGGACAGTACCTTGCTCAAGGGTACCTTAGTGGTGCCACTAGCAGACGTGGGATTCAAACCCAACCCCTTCTGATCGCAGGGGCCCTAACCTCCATGTGACCAGACGTTTAGGGTGAGAATAGACCCCCAGGCATCTGGAGAAAAGGCCTGTGCTCTACCCATTAACAGCACTGGGTTAAAGTCAAAGTTGGGGCAGCTGATGTCCTAATAGTTAGGGCGTTGCACCTGTAACCAGAAGGTCGCGGGTTCCAATATTAGGCTTGGAACCGTTGAGGTACAATTGAGGACAACATCGTCGCCATACAATGCTCCTGAGTGCTGTGTTGCTGGCTGCCCCAGGATTTAATGGAATACAGAGGAAGAATTTCACAGTGTACACGTTGCGATGCTGAGATGTGTTTGCCTATGACAAACGTTACAGTTTACACAAACAACCTGCATATACAATGAACTGTGTTCACTCCCACAATAAACTATTTCACGCACTAAACCATAAACAAATAACCTGGATCAATGTTTTTTCTAGTCCAGACTCCAGGAACCAGAGTCTGAACCTCTTGCATAAGCTGCACCACTGGTCACCCAACGGCAAGTCTCTGACTGGCCTGACACTCTCATCCCGGACAGCCCACAAGCACGCTCAGAAGTGGAAATACATATTTTCACAGTATACATCACACATTATACACAAACCCAGTAGAAAACTGGTCAAACGACCTACTAAGTCTAATTAAGCTGTCTGGTTGGTTACGCTACGTCTACCCACTCCACATGCTAAGAGAACAGCTAGCACGTTAGCTCGCCTGTTTACTATCTTACAATTTGAGTTTACTTACACTCTCAAGCTACTGGGATAAAATTGAGTAACTTCACGTCATTGTATACAGACTCGGGCCATTCGAAGGTGTAAACTAACATTATTTAGGGTATTAAACGGCAAAAAATAATCAACTGTGTTTTCTCAGTCTGATCATGGCCGCCTTCTTTTGTTTTGCCACCACCCCGCCTCTGCCGGATCGTGGATAACCCGGACTGGATTAAGCTGAACGCGAAAGAAAAACACGGATTGGATTTTAACAAAATGTCGCGGTTTGTAAAACACGGACTGGATAATTTATGGCACCGTGGATCGATCTTTTCTTTCTTTCTTTCTTTCTTTCTTTCTTTCTTTCTTTCTTTCTTTCTTTCTTTCTTTCTTTCTTTCTTTCTTTCTAGTCAACTCCCAGGTGCATTTACCGTCACCTACTGGATCGGAGGATGGGCCTCGGAGCGTTCATTGGAAAAAATAAAACAAAAAAAAAACTATTTCCTACACCCTATTCTCTACACTTGTATCTTTTAAATATTTAATTAAAGCTTTCAACTCCTGTGACCTGCTCCCCAATAATTTCCCTAAATTCAAATCCAGCATTTCTTTATCCAGTATTGTAATCTCGTCCCACCTTTCCTCCCTGTACTTGCTACACTCCAGCACCGTCTCCGGCTGTGAGCAAAGACCAGTTGGGTGTTTCCTTATTTTATTTAATGTGTAGTTGAGTCCCGTGTGTCCTATTCTGAGCCTTGTTATGATATATTCTTCCCTTTGATTCCCATGTTACACTATTTTTGAGGAAAACTTGAGGTTGTATATTATAGAGATGTCTTTCTGTGTTATTATTGGCCCAGTTCTCCTGCCAGATTTTATACATGATTACTGAAGATAGATTTGATTGCTTCCTTGCTTAGTGTTATTTCAATATTTATTGTGTTTAATTTTAATGGCCAGTGTGTCTATTTCTTCATTGCATTCAGCTCATACATGGACAGGAAAGAAACATCCACACCTTTACTTTTGATTCTGTATATTTGATTAGGTTTTTCGAATAAAAAATTTTGGATCTTCATACAACTCTGCAAATGAGAACGGAGGCAGGGCACGAAACATAGACTGGTGTTTATCACATGAATTCCCTGTTTTGGTCCTGTACTGCACATTTTAGTTTCAAATGAATAAAAATAAAATAAAATAAAATGTGTTTATCAGGACTGGGACTGAGAATATTTGACTTATGAAAGAGCGTACAGTTTTGGGTTTATATGCCAGGAGTCTTTCAAAAAAGAAGCAACCGAAACAACACAGGCTAATGCTCAAATGCAGTCGTTTTCTAACCCTAACCATGGGTCACATGGGTACCCGGAACCTATCTCAGGGCCAACACGTATGAGGCAGAGACTCACCCACACAGACAATTTAGAAAACCCCAGTTTTCCTGATGCTCATGTCTTTGGACTGTGGGAGAAACCCGGAGGTGTGAGACAAGGGTTCTGCCCCCTATGGGCAGCTGGTAGCCTAGTGGTTAGGGCATTCGCCCTGTGATCAGAAATTCTGGGTTTGATTCCCAATACCGCTAAGAACCTCTGAGGTGCGCTGTGTTTGTATCTGCCCCCTGCTTCACTTGGTGAATGGGTTAAATGCAGAGGATGTGTTTAATGCTGTTCGCAGTGTTGTGTTCACGTATGACCAGATTCACTTTCACTTTTATACAGACAAAGGAGTTACTGCCAATCTTTAAACAGTTTGATTGTGTTATTCTGACCACTGAGGCTCTCTTGAGCAAGGTGCCATCCCCACACACTGCTCCCTGGGCACTGTGTTCCTGACTGCCCGCCGCTTCACTTGGTGAATTCAATTCAATTCAATTCAATTCAATTTTATTTATATAGCGCTTTTAACAATGTTCATTGTCACAAAGCAGCTTTACAAAATGAAATAAATGTGAAGTAAATATGTGTGTTTGAATGTGTGTAAATGAATGTGTGTGAATGAATGGGTTAAATGCGTTAATATTACTAATTTAATATTACTCACCTGCTTTTTATTTACTCATCTGCCTTTTATTTACTCATCTGTATGTTACTGAACGATTGTTTCATCTCCCCATCATGGCACAAACACTGTCACTTTTCACAAGCACTAATAATGTTATTTTATTATATCTACTATAGTTATTTGATACTTTTTTGTTCTAACATTTGCACTTTCTATTGCTATTCTTGATTGTCTGTCTTTATTCCTTGTCATATTGAGCATGTTTAAGAAAAAAGTTCCTTCTTATCTTCTCTTACGGAGGAAGAATATTGTGCTGTTCACACTGTGTGCTGTGGCGTGTTCACCTATGACAGAATGTTCACTTTACTTTATAATTTTATGACCATGCTTCAGTGTAAAATTCAAAACTTCGTAAAACCAAACTGGATTCATTTTGTGTAGGATAATCATCAAATTTTCTGACATGATACAGATAATATAAATGGATTTATTTTCCACATTAGGTTATTAACATTAAACATACAGTTTGTTTATGTTTCACCAGAATTCAGTGCATATGTCATTCAGCATCATGGGCCGAAATGAAATGCTCAATAACAAAATACCTTCTACACTTTAACAAATTTCAAACCCTATGTTTATGCTTAAATTCGAATTTAAAAGCTTGAAATAAACATTTTGCACTGCGTGAGTGAACTAACTGTGGTATGTTTACTGAATTTACGGTTTGATTTAAGACATATTACATATTCAAATTAATCGTAATATAGTTTTGAAAGCTGGAGAGTACATCACTAGGGTGTTTGTTTACATTGCCTAGCCTCATTTTGTTGTCACTTCCATATGGCATGCCCACTAAATACTTGTAATGCTAAATAAATAAATAAAGGGTACACAGGGTACACAGATGTCTCGATTCGGTACGTACCCTGGTTTTGGGGTCACAGTTTTCGTTTATTTTAAATAAACAGCTGTATATTAACCGGTAAACACACACTCTTGTTTATATTTTCGTAAGGCAGCAGAAATGTTATGCCAGTAGGTGGCACTACTGCACCACACTATGACCCAGGTTTATGATGTACTTGCACTTTTTGGTCCCTCTGTGATTCCGTATTACTTCAATCACGTTTTCTCAGTCGTACCACGTATTTTCTGAAAGACATCATGTACTGAACCGTGACCCATGTACCGTGACCGTTCGGTATGAATACATATACCGTTACAGCCCTACTATTTAATATATTTTATATAAAAGAGCTATTCCAAATATGGTGCTTGAGGACTTCCGGTTGGATGGAGAATGGAGTAGAAGGGTGATACGCTTGCTCCTGCTGAAAATCTTCCCCTTTCATTGAAAACCCATAAACTTGTTAAAAGAAGGGCACATCCAACGACGTGAGTTGCATTAGAGTGGTTTATTTGAATAATAAACATGGCAAAGTCGGGGAAACAGGCCAAAAAAGAGGCTGCCGAGAGCTCATCTAGCAGTGGAGGTGATGGCGCTAGCATAACGGAGCTACTAGACAAGCACGGAGCGGCGTTAGCGGGCGATTTCAAATCTTCTCTGGCTGTTTTGGACACAAAACGGGACACTAATCAAGCAGTTGTCTCTGGCCAGGGCCATCGTATTACAGACCTCGAAAGGATGCGGAGGAGGTCTGCAAACGCCTAGACCAACTTGAATCTCCGCGCTCCTGCATCTTGGAAGAGAACAAGTTGCTAAAAGCTAAACTGTCTGACCATTTCAATACTCCAATGTTATAGCAGACAAAAATGGTCGCTTTATTATTGTTACAGGTAAAATTGGCCATAAGTCCGTCATTTTGGCAAATCTCTACGCAACCAATACTGAAGATGTACAGTTTTTTAATAGATTTTTCTCCCAGTTGCCTGACTTAAATTCTCACTCTCTTATTCTACAGGGAGTGCAGAATTATTAGGCAAATGGGTATTTTGTCCACATCATCCTCTGTATGCATGTTGTCTTACT
>JBBPDH010000017.1:1091620-1111675 GCA_037974565.1 Clupeocharax schoutedeni | reverse complement strand
TTTCCTTTAAAATGAATAAAGAACGATATTTTTATTTGGAAATGAGGAGAAATACTGTCAGCAGTTCTTAAAAACAAAGGCAAAGCAGTTCAGTTCAATACTTTAAAAGATCAAACCTGAGAAACTGAACATTTTTGCAGTGGGCTCTTATTTTTTCCCATAGGGAGATATAAAGTGCTGATATAAACAGCTCTCAGTGTATATCAGGCACTATATATTCACAGATATTAATACTAACGCTTCTTTTTGACACTGATACGTCTTGATACACCTATTAATTCTACTCTCCATAATTTGGTCCAAATAGCGATATCACATGAAAAGGCATGAAAAGATTAAGTATTTTATTGTGAGAGAGATAACGAGCTAAACAGTGTTTTGAGGGAGGAGCGATCAGGACAAATATCTGGCCAACAAATGTGTGTTGATGATGTGCTGAGCGTCCCTCCCGCTTCTCCCACAGACCCAGTCCAGCATTGACTGTTTAAAAATGCAGCTGTGTTAGAAAGCATTAATGCTGCATAAACACAGAGAGCAGAACTGTTTGTCCAGGAGATGATCTATATCTCAGTACTGGCCAGTCAGGAACTGGTAACAGTTTAGCAGTGGTTCTTGAAACCCTATAAAGTGGCGAACTTTGTAATATACAACAGGAGACCACCTGTTTCTCTGTATCACACTATTCATCAATAGTCACGGCCCCCACAGCACCACCAGTGAGGAGATATTATTTGGGTGGTGGATCATTCTCAGGACAATAGCGACACTGGCATGAATGCGGGACGTTTGTGTACACACACACACACACACACACACACACACACACACACACACTCACACACACAAAGGCGATACCAATTTATGCCATCCATTGTATTATAATAAACGTTAAAATAGTGGTTGTTGGCCAGTATTCGGACATTAAGATATGAGGTGATGTTCTACTCAGGCAATGGATTCATTAGCAAGAGCAAAAACATTCATGAGCTAATGTTAATTATGTAGCAAGATGTTGGACCAAAACAGCTTTTAAAAGTGTGTGCTGGACAAATTCCTTTTCTTTTATGGCTTCATTCTGGACAAAAGCCAGGAGTCCGTCTGCTGTTTTCCGGCAATACCATCGACAACAGAGCTACAGCAAGACCTGAATGCTGACTAAATTACTGACTGAATGCAATTTGCAATGCTTGTGAGTATTAAAATGACTAGTTATTCATAACTAACCCTCCTTTTAGACTTTGCAGGAGAGTGACTTGAGCAGTCTTTTCCAGATTCAGCCTTGAAAGTTCAACTATAACTCCTGGAATTCACGAAACTAAAGCGTAAGCAGGCCTTTAGTACATGACCGCCACATGGCAAAGCAAGCTGCATCACACATAGGCCGAAACTGCTGTTTTACACTGATCTGGGAGCAGATTTGCTGGTTTTACATTCATAATTCAACTAGAACTTGGTCACACATAGCTTGGTTATTACTGGTGTAATAGCAGCTGTTTACTGAAGGCACAGAGTGGCCTTATTTAATGGCAAATTCTGCATACACTTTTAGCTGTTTTGTTTGTTGGATGTTTTCATGCGCTAATGCACCTTTTTCTCCTGTCTTTGTGTCAAACCATTTCACCGTCAGCTCCAGATGTTCCAAAGTTTTGGCCTTTTTTGGCAGTCGGCCCTGCAGAGGGACTCGTATCTTAGTAACGGCGGAAAAAGCGAGGGAGGGGTAGATGGGGGTGAATGAAATGATGCATCTGTGTTTGAAACATTTTTGTCACACTCCCTAACCATACTGACCTCAGTCCACACTCTCTACCTGACATCGCACTTTTATGCACAGTTAGATCATTTAGACACGCTGAGGAGAATGGATTCCAAATTTGTTCTTGGTCTGATATAGAGGCATGTTTAGTGACTCTGAGCTGAAGTGCCTCAACCCTTTATTGCTTAACTGCTCATCTCAGAAGGACATGTGAAGAATGTTGACCAGTCTGGTGCCAGCATCTGCTTCGTAGAGTGGGTCTCCACCTTGTACCATCAACTGTATTTGTTAAAGTCTATTAGTCTGAGGCTTTGCTGGTCTGGAAAACAAGTCCATGCTCCAACAAAGCTGACTTTTCCCAGCCGTATAATAAACAGACATCTGTCTGTAAATCTAGATAATTATGGCATGGGCTTAATTCTGGAATGCTGTTATTATCTAAGTGGGTCAAACAAATCTCCCCTCCCTCAACCCCCAAAACAAATGTCCTCACTGACCCGAGCTCTGAGGTCACCTCTGGGAAATCATGACTTCATGTCTACACTTTTTATAGATTGGCAGAGCAGCCGCATAAACATGAACTGAAATGTGTTTAATTGATAGAATTTGAGTGTGTTTGAAGAGCATCTGGGAATTTGATACCATTTGGTGATGGTCCACCTCAACTTTAGCTCTACGCTGTTTAAAAGAAAGAGTGTAGGGCCTTCATCTCATTTACCTCATTTACAAAAGAGCCATCCATTAAATGATAATCTCAAATGGTTCTACTATGACGTTACTCTAAAGAACTCTTTAACCCTTAGAACTCCAAGTTCTAAATGGTAAATTGTTATCATATGGCCACACAACTCCTTATATGGAAGTTCCCCCAGTTTGTGTTGATGCTCAAGGTGTCAGTCGTCATGCTGAACTTTGTTTGATGTGTTTGTGTCACATAGAACCACATAGTGATTTTTATTTAAAATGTGTAATTATAAAAAACACTACTATGGTTTTAAGAACAACAAATGAACGGCCAAATTTCTTTTAGTCGTAGGAACAAATGGAATAAACAGGATAGTCTCCGCCCACAAGTGGGTGGGGAAAACCCCGCGGAAGGCGGGGCTCAGAAGAGTATCTGAGAAAGGACAGCAAATGGCGAGTGTGTAGTAGGACAAACACCAATTTTAGACTGTCTAACATTGATTATATTTGTTGGAATCAGATTTTACTGATACATTCTGAGTCCTTAGGGGTCATTTTAAGAACGTAACTGTGGTTCTTTTAGCAGGTGTGTGATATAACGCTGATCAGACTTCCACTCCAGCTCGGATGTATTTTCCCACCAGACATGGCATCATACCATTTAGGCTCACATCTGGAAAAGAAACCACTTCACCAGTCTAGCTTCATGATGTAATAATTACTCTGAAATGAGATACAACAACATGATCCGCAGAAATGAGGCAATTAGCCATGGCAATTCATCAAGAAGTGGCTTTTTGCTGCATACAATCACTCAACATCTAGTCAACTGCAATTAGCAGACCTAGGGCTTTATTGAAAATATGGGCACATTATGTCATAAGCAATCAGGCTTATTTGGCAGGGCTGTGTTTGAAAAGAGATGAAAATGTGGACAATGGCTGTTTGGGTTTCTAGATGTGCTATTCAAAAGTGAGGGTCCCATTCACTGGAGGCAGAGCAATAGGTTTTGGATCGGACTCTGATTAGTGTACAGTCTTGATTCACTCAAGCCGAGCTACTCTGGAGGATTCTCCTCACAGTGAAGGGGAGCTTTATACACTATTAAGAACATTCTCTTCATAAGAAACTTTTAATCCAAGGCCTGATTTAGGGAGCCAGCAGTTCAGGACTCAATAGATAATTAATAATAGCTACAGTCCATTAAGATGCCTTTAAAAGAGTCTCATGAATACAGTATGTAGTCCTTTATCCATAGCACTTCTTAACAGATATGGCCAGTATCTAATTACTTAGCAGCCATGTGTCTCCTACTTTCACCCAATCTCTTTATTGTCTATGGCTGCTGCTTTAAAAACTAAGGCCAAGTGGGTCACTAGATATTATAGCTGAGGTAACATTAGATGTTAATAGTTTCAGGCTTGTGAGAATGAGGAAACTGTCCAAGTAGAACTATAAACATGAAATGAAGAAAGTTATGCCTATATCTAATCCAGCTCTGGACCAATTGGCTCCCAGACAATACCTGGGTGCCTTTTAGGTATTCATTAATAGCGGTGTTTGGAAGAATTGTTAATAAGCATTAATAAGCAGTTATACACTAGTAATAACAGTTGTCATACATTGATGCAGGCCCAAAAACGTAGTACCATGTTAACAAAGACCTGGTGAAGCTGACAGTTTAACATTCTGTTTGAAAGTGTCAAGATAAGCTAAACGGCTAGCAAGATAAACCTAAGATAAACCTTTATTAGTACAAAAAGAAATATATATATATATGTTTATATATATATGTTTATATATATAGAGTGAACTTATAAGTATAAGTATATATGTGTGTATGACTTTTATAACTGGTCTATAACTGCTTATTAAAGATTAAAACTTTCTAACTTTCTACAGCCTAATTAGCAACCTGATTATAAATCCTTTATAAAGCGGCACCCATGTATCTATTTCTGTCTAACCCACTTTGGCTGCTTAACTCTAACCCTGACATTGTGTTTGCTCCTCACTCCAGGTCTGGAAGTGTACAGCATCACTGGAACGAGATCTATAGCTTCGTGGAGCATCTGGCTCATAAGTTCATAAGGTAAGAGTGAAGTAGTCCAGATGTCAGCAGAGTATGCGGGTGCACAGATGAGTCCTTTTAATTTGGAAAGGGTCAGCTGGACTCATCCTAAAAATGCCATGGAGTAGGCCGCTTTTCAGGAATTTCAAAATAGTTGAACCCTCAAGGAATTTTCAGGAGAGTGAGATTTATTGCCCCAGTCACGAATTATATCTCCCCTTTAAAGTAGCCCTCAAGTGTTTAAGGTCATAAATCCTGATCATTAAGAGATTATGACACTCATTTTTGGATTTCTCCTTAATCTAAAACACGTTTTGCTACTTTAGGCATATATATATATTTACCATATTATATGTATTAACCAGTAAACACACACTCTTGCTTATATTTTCATGTATGTGTAAATGTTACTCCAGTAGGTGGCACTATTGCACCACACTATGAAGTTTATGATTTACTTGCGCTTTCTGGTCCCTCTGAGATGGGTTGTACCGGTGATCTCCGAAAGACATGTACCGAACCGTGACCCATGTACTGTGACGGTTAGGTATGAATACACGTACCGTTACAGCCCTGATATGTATATACGGCTTGTTTTATTTTTAGAGACTTAAAGAAGTGTAAATCAGCTTTTTGGACAAACCATCCATTTAAGCAGACAGCAGTTCTTTATGTACAGTAAAGTCATATTAGTTGGAGTTAACTGTTCATTTGTTTGTTGGCCTCAGTCCACAGCTACGAATGTCCTTCATCGTGTTTTCCACTGAAGGCAGGATTCTCATGCGGCTAACTGAGGACAGGTGAGTGAAAAAATACAAATGATGTCAAATGAAAAAGAAGTACAGTAGCACTGTAATGATCTCTTGTCTGCATTACTGTACTACACTGCAGTTTTATATATAATAAAGTGGTGGAAGTATTATAGATTATCCAAAAAGAAGCACTATTAACATCTTCTTACAACTTACATCGTATTAGTATGGCTGTTTATTGTGAGGCCAAAATAAATATCAACCCTGTAAATGAGTCACCTGACTAGCTTTGGGTCATAATTTCAGGATCTTTTCAGCATAGTTAATTTGGAATTCCATAATATTCAGCCATGTGCTGAATGCTTCCAAGCTAAGTATGGCCTTGATTCTCATTGATGCATTCGAGAAATATTACTTTGATACTCGCTGAACCCTCCAACACAGACAATAAATAGTCATCCAGTTGCACTGTGTATTAAATGTGTTTCATAGCAAAGACTGATCGTGACAAATTTTACATTTCCTTCGCCAATCCGTTATTCCAGCTGGGCTGGATACACTGAGCCTGATTTGGCTAAGGTATATGACCCTTACAGTACGGGACTGAACGCAGCAGCTGCTCCAAGCATTCCCTAGACGTCACCATCACCTCCAGGCCTGTCCAAGACTTCAACATGTGTTTCCTAGTATCGCAAAAATGGTCACTTTTGTGCATCGGGTTATGCCAACAATCTGTGTGAGCAAGGGTTTTCCATGTGTCTGGGAGAAATGTGGGATGTTTACTGACTTCCTGCTTTCCAGTTTCATAAAATGCCTGATTTCCTGACCATCTGCCTGTACTGTTCCCAGCGCCAACAACCGCTAGAAGTTGCTTCTTATGATATGGACTAGCAACAGTCTCTCTTAATGGCTGCTTAATCAGTTTGAAGCGAAAAATGAAAAGGCATCATTATGAATGACACTGCTTCATCCAGTGAAGGTCATATCATGATATCCAGTTGCATCAATTGCCTAGTCAACTTCCAATCTGGCTAATGGGCCACACATTCTCAGCACACACGCAATAAATCAACACTACGCTTTAACTTTTTCCCAAATGAAAGAACTTTTCAAGGAAAGGGTCCAACAGTCGAGCCATGCAGACGTGGCTGTTGCAGCTCCAATGCTTTTTCCAACCAACTAGAGAAGACCCAGCCAGACTTTAGGGCTCTTCTATGAACCTCCAATGAAAGGAGGTGGATTATCACTGTAATCAGAACCATTTTTAGTTACGACATTGATGGGGGGTTTCAATCTGGGTACCAGTTCAGACCTATGCAATTCACTCTCACTGTATGTCTCTATTGCCAGAGAAAAAATTCGCAAAGGTTTGGAAGAGCTCCAACGAGTCCAGCCAGGAGGAGACACGTTCATGCACGAGGGCATTCAACGAGTGAGTCAATGACAGCAGCCATCTTGACTTAATATTCATTCATTGCATTCATCCATTCAGCCAGTTTAGATGACACGTTCTTGGCTTTTCGCCTGAAGATGTTACTTATGATTTCTCTTAATGACTTCAGCAGCTTGCTGGTTATTCCTCACACCCCCAAGGTTACGGGTGTAGTAAGAGGGGTTACTGCAGGGGCTGCAGCGCCCCCTAAATTTAGAATTTTTAACAAAATTATTCTAAAAGAAAAAAGAAATAAATAGAATAAATAATAATAGAAGAATAGAACTTACCATAAAATAATTTGAGCGCTGCAAAGATCTGTGTGTGCTTGTTGTAAGCTGGAGTAAATTAAAAAAAAAATTTTTTTTTACTTTATGTATTTTGATATACTGGTTTAAAGTGTATTACAGTGATCTAAATTACTGTACCCCTACCATTTTGATCCAGCCAATAAGAGCTCCAACACAGCTTCATATTGGTAAAGAAAAATGAAACAAACGTAATAGAATCATATATTTTTCATTTGTAATGTTAGTTTAATGTAGGGGAAAGAAAATCTTGATGTATCTTTTTGCAGTGCCACTGTGTTTATGGAAGAGTTGGAGGCTCTGTTGTTACTCGGAGCTCCAACTACTAAACATGAACAATTTTTCTGATGTGAAAGATGCCATTATTATTAATATGTTTTTACATTTTTATTATAATTGACTTGGTTTGCTGCCTCCCAGTTGTGCAAATGCCTTAGATACACAGAAAAGTTATTGTGAACTATCCTTGGTTTAAAATAATGATATTGTCCTGATTTATTGACTTTTAATGACAGGTTGTCAGCCTAGCCCTAGTTCGAATACATCTCTTGTTAGTTTAACCATTATATCTGCCTCTCTGTGTATATTTATTGGAGGTTCACTGTGTAGCTAGCAGTGGGTATAATCTGACATATCAACAGTCTGACCATTGGGGCTCAGCTTATTTGCATTATGTAGAATGTGAGAAAGTAATCAGTGCTTTAATGGGTCAATTATACATATCTCCAGCTACATTAAAGTCCATTGTGGCATTCTGTTTGATTTCAAATTAAAAAGTAAAAAAACTGGCATATCTTATTGTATGATATCACTGCAGTTGCCTCAAGACTTCAAGATTTTTATTGTCATTATACAGTTGCCAGGATGACGAATTTAGCTGGGAAGGCCACAAAGGCCTGGCCAGGAAAGTGACAAGTGTCAGTACAGGATATAAAAACAATATAAAACACTATATGCACAATGTATAGGTACAAGAGACAAATGGGAGATGGGGTATATGCAAGGGCATCATAAATATATTAAATGAGCGGGGGAAGACTTCAGTCAGTAAGAATAAGTGAAACTATTGTGTAGGTTTTAGGGTGTACTCACACTAGGCAGTTTGAACCGTGCCCGAGTGTGTTGACCATCAAAGCGCGGTTGGTTTGACTAGTGTGAGTGCTCTGTGCCGGGTGCGGTTGGTTTAGCCGTCCCTGGCCCGCTTGAAAGAGGTGTGCCAGAGTACGGTTCAGTCGGACTCGGGCACGGCTCGCATGTAGTGTGAGCGCTAACCGTGCTGGAGCACGGATCAGGACGCTTGACGCCACGTTTTTGCGACACTCCAAAACCATTTTTCGTGCCACAAAAGCGAGAGACCTGTTTAGCAAAAGGCTGTGAGGGGCTGGGGACCACCACGGACCAAACGACTCAAAATTAGTATCAAAAAAGTAAACAGAGCGATGGACTGCACTGCGTTCAGCGAGAGAACGCCGCTCTTCCAGTTTATTCTGTAACCATAGCACCATAACGACGAGAAATCTAATGTGAGTGCGGGCCAGAGGGGGAGTGGGGAGGGGGGACAATCGGGGCAACCGTGCCTAGTGTGAGTACACCCTCAATTGCACATTTGCCAAGATATTGCACAGGGCCATAGTCAGTAGCAGCAAATATGATGTCTAACATTTTAACACCCCCAACTTTAAATGTCTTACGTTTATGTTTTATGCAGATGCTCTTATCAGACATGAATAAATGCTTTAGTCCACATCCGTTCTTAATATCTGTACAGCTACATTAAAAACAACACCTGCTTTAAACCAAGTTACTGCCAGCCAAGTTACACACCTTAACAAACCCTGTCAAATAGAAAAAAAAAAAGTCAGAGGTTCATACACAATGAAGGAAAAACAGTTAAGAGGGTGAGTGCCTGAGGCATTTGTTAAATATATAGGAAAAGATGTATCCAGGATGCTCCTTCCCATGTCTGTGTTTTAGTTTGGTCTACAGTCACCTAATTTCATCTTAATTTGTCTTCTAGGCAAGTGAACAGATTTACTATGGGAACTCTGAGGGTATGTTCTTACGTTCACCATCCACCCACCACTCTATGTTTATCACCGTACGATAAATATTTTGGTGACATTAATCTCATGCTGTCATTGTCCCATGTGTCAAAATGTCAGCACAGATTTGCTTGCCAGTGTCCACAGTGCTTTGCCTGAAATGCTAAGAAAACACAGTAATGGTCTTTGAATCGGCACAGGGTACCGCACCGCTAGCGTCATCATCGCTCTCACAGACGGAGAACTGCATGAAAATCTCTTCTACTATGCTGAGCGAGAGGTAGGCAAAACTTCAGCCACTAATGTGTTTTCTGGACCCTTTACATCACTGTTCATGACATTTTCCACTTAATCACGTATTTCTGCCTACATTCAGCTTGGCTGAACTGTAACAAAAACCAAAGCAAATAAATTGAGGTAATTTTGTTTTATTCATTGAAGGTATAGGTTCATATAGGGTCTTTTTTTGTGCTGGGCCCCATAGGAGTCCAGTTATGCAGCTGGTTTCACGTGAGGTCACTTCATGCTTGCATGGAGGGCCATATGTTCCTTTAAACCTATAACATACTTCAAGTAATGTTTTCAATGTGTGTCGAAGCATATGGTACGGCGAGAGACTTAAAGGGAAGCCGAAACTCCAGGTCAGCAAGTAAATAGGTGCACATGGAGAAGACGAAAGTAGGCGGAGAACACGGGATAAATTAGTGCAGCTCACATTGCCATGGACTAAAATGCCATCAGACATCTCATCCATCATCCAGCTCTTTGATCTCTATTGTTTTTAAAAAATTAGACGAAAGGAGGGTCAGAGGTTTCCATCTGCCTGCTTTGCAATGAAAACAAGAGATGGTCACAGGAGACCAAAAATAGAACCCATCATGAATTAGCTTTCTGTGTTAATTAGCTTGAAAAAGTGACGTAGAGTTTGTTTCCCACGGCACATTTGATCCAAGGACATTGCAAATTTTTCAAAGGTATATATTTTCACTTCAAAATTGTACATACCAGACTTCAGATGTTTGTTATCCACCCTTTGCTCCTCACAGAAAGGTGAAACCGTGACATTGGTGGCTCTACATTAAATTATGGATAATTTTGGAAACTAGGCAGGAGTTCTCACACAGTTTAAATGTCCGAGTTTAACTGCCCTTTAGAGGTGCTGACATCATACATGTGCAGACAGCATGATGAAATATTTGTGTAAATTGTGAGTGTCTTTAGGCCCCATGTCTGACCTGCATTTGGTCTCGTTTATGTCTTTTTTGGTCAGGCCAATCGCTCCCGCAGCCTGGGGGCCTCCGTGTACTGTGTAGGAGTGAAGGACTTCAATGAGACCCAGGTATGTCTGCATTGCTTTTGGCATGAATGAGAAACAGGAATTCAGAGAGAGTACAATTTATTTATGTCATTAACAAAATGCATAATTTTATAACAGCTTGCCAAAATCGCAGACAGCAAAGATCATGTCTTCCCAGTGAATGACGGGTTTGAGGCTTTGCAGAGCATTATTGATTCGGTAAGAGTTTCTATGCATTTCTTTTCCAACACTACAAGTTTTTCGAGATACAATTACATTTTTTGTATAGATTTCGGTGAATGAGGCATCGGGCCGCCGGTTAAAGCCAGTCGAGGTTCGAGAATTTTAAAAGAGGACCAGCAAATGCTGTACATGAAGAAACACTTAATAAAGTGTGCTGTATATTTATTGCAGTACATTCTATTGTTTTATACAATATTCTTGATTCATAAGAAATTCATTTTTCTTATTTAAAAACAAAAACTGCTGTGTTTTCTGGAGGCTCGGAACGGATTCACGGCATTTCAATTCATTTCAATAGGGAAAATTTGACATACTAGTAATTTGAGTTTCGAGCTCCGCCACGGAACGAATTAAACTCGTAAGTCAAGGTACCACTGTATTTCAAATGAGGGCCTAGTGCCTATTAGTATCGAATACAGGCATCATATCACATGAGCAAGAGTACAACTATAATATGTACAGTATTTGGTCGCCTAGTGGGTAGGATACTTGCTTCTGGACAAAGAGGTCATGGGTTCAAATCCTACCTTTAGCAGACCACCACTGGGTCCCTGAGAAAGACCCTTAACCTGAAGTTCCAGGGAGACTGTCCCCTGTAGGTAGGGAATGAAAGTTTGCTAAAAGTGTCTGCTAAATGTAAATGTCTTATGATGTATTTTGACATGAAATGAGTGGATGGACAACCTTAGCAACAGCAGGGATTGTCAGCATCAAAACAAAATGAGCCATGACATTCATAATGATGAATTATGATTTGTAGTTGGTACGACTCATTGCACATACATTTCCTATCACAGCGCAATTGTGAGTGTCCTCTTCTAACTTAGAAAGAAGCAGATTTTTGGACTACATTTGGCCTAGCATTTAGATTCCAGAAGGGGCTTCCTTATGAAAAATGAAAGAGTAAGCTCAGAAGAAGACAGGAATAAAGAATAACACACATGAATATCTGAGTAGTCGTGGTCAAGGATGCTTTCTTTCTGAAAAAGACCTGCTGTGGCCTCGCCATGGCTGCTTTTGATCCCACACTGTGCTGGAGCCTGCCCAATCCGAATCAAAGGGTGTTTGCTTTATCCTTTGCTTTTGCATTCAAAGGTATTCATTTATATTTAGCGAATAAGGAGTGCTGAGACAGAAATGAAAGAGGCATTCTTTGAGGGAAGACTTGTTGGGTTCGGGTCAGTAGTTGAATATTCCTCAAGCAGAGGCTGAGGTCACTGCAGCAGGACGGCATCTGTTGCCAATTAACGGCATGCTGAAAGCTCCTGGCTGGAACCCAAGAGAACGAGACGGAAGACTGTAAATCAGCAGGGTCTTCAGGCACTGAGCGCACACTTCGCTGGTCAGGGTGGAGGAGTCAACCAAGGAAGACCTATTGGTCGAAACACCACATAATGGACTGTATCATGCAGGCCGGAAACCATGGACACCATGGTGAAGGGTCAGTTACCAAAGAGATGTACTTCACATGAACTTTAGAGCTAGAGAAGGTCACAGCAAAGGCTATATTTGTAACCATGAAAAGCTAGTTTCAATATGCTAAAAAGGGGGTTTCAGAATTGGAGGGGACTCTTAAACTTGTGCCTAAATATGCCTGCAGGGACTAATATACTCTTAGAACTTATATAACTAACTCACAGTCATGCTGGCTCCACTAAACATAGATCACAGTGTATTTATTCTCTGTTCCACTCAGATACTTAGGAGATCCTGCATAGAGATCCTTGCGGCTGAACCCTCCAGTATCTGTGCCGGAGGTGAGTATTTTAAGAATCTCATTGTCCAAACCTGACTCATCTGGCCAAAAGGACTCATTCCAAATCAACCTCAGGCTCTTGGGATACTATTGTTCTTTCAAAGACGACAAACACAAGCACTAAAACCTCACATTTTCATCCCTGTGTTCCTGGCGGGCAAAGTGAGCTGATTGTTCAGGAATGTGCTGAGTGGGTTTATGGGATCAGCTATTAAGAGAGACCGTGTAGTAAAGAGTGACCCTTATGAAGTGGTGGTCACTGTTTCAAAGAAGAAGGTTTTCTCGTGTCAGAAGGACTGGTCAACGGTCAAAACAACCCTGAAAAACCATTCTGTTTGAACTTGAGAGAATTACGTTGAGGCCGTGGGTCAGGTTAAGAGATTCAATGATTTAGATAAAGGACGATACTTCAGAGGAACTGACATGACCCTTAAACTAAGGATTTTTTAATGGGAGTCTTCATGTCAACAACAAAGTACTTGGCTTTGTAAGTTTCAGTGGAACAAAAACTTCATCCAAAAACAACCCGACCATTTTAAACAATTTCTGCAAATAGATCTGCTTAGTCAGCACAATGTCGAACAGGAGCTACTGCTATGGAGTCTGTGCTCTCTGGCTTTGGCTGCCTTGGATCACATCATTATATGATGAAGCTACAAAAATTGTTCACCACAGTATGGCTCTCAGTCTGTGGTGGAGAGTTATTTAAAAAAATTCATTGGATTCTGACCTTGTATAACAATGTTAGAAGTTTGGATTAAAGGCACAAAGATTTCGAGAGAACCCAAACACAGCAATGTTCTTCATCATAAACAGAGATGCACAAAAACATTCAAAAATAGCACTTGTGGTTAGCACCTGAAAAGCAAAAAGGTATTGGTCTACACCAAAAAAAAGCAGCTTGGAAATAACACGCATCCAAAGGAAACCTGTAGATGAGGATACACTTGTAGATCCACCCACACCAGATCAAAATATGACATGTTGTCTGTGTGGAACTGTTTTGGATGGGTCTAAATACTATGCATTCTAAGTGTTCAGAGGTGAAATAACACCCAAGGACCTATTCTATTTAAAATCCAGAGCACAGTGTTAGAATTACAGAGCCAAGACACAAAGTATAACAAAAAAGGATTGCATTGCTTTGGATGTCCAACCATTCTCTCTCTCTGGCTTATATACCATAAATATACATTAGAGTAGATATCCTAATTGGGTAATCTAGACATTATTTGGATGAATAATTGAGTTATTATAAACTACCACTTCAGTAAATTTGAGACTGAAATCAGAAACACATGCATAAGCTCCTGCTGGTGTGGATTTCCTCTATATTCCTTTTTTCCTGCTACACACACATTGATTTGCTCCTGAAAATATGAAAGTCTTTATTAACCTGTGAATTCCCTGTTCATGTTTCAGCTTGCAAAGTAATTGCTTCACCAAGTCATCAAACATATAAATGTTAGTGTGCAGTCAAGTAATCGAGTAGTGAGTAACAGTGACAGCCTTCGTGTACTGCCATCATTTTAATATAGTCAGGCTGTGCAAACTGTTTTGGTTGTCCAGAAACTTTAAGTTTCTGAATTTTTGTTTCGATTAATCGATTAACAGTAATTTCTTGACACCTTCTAACCCTCCGTATATCAGCTAAGCACATCTTCTTCTGCTTCTGCATTTTCTCCCACAGAATCCTTCCAAGTTGTCGTGCGAGGAAATGGGTTCCTTCATGCCAGGAATGTGGATAAGGTCCTGTGCAGCTTCAGAATTAATGACACTCTCACCAGGAGTAAGTAAGCTTTGCAACATGAACAGTGTGTTTCTGCAATAAAATACCGGCCGCACGCTAATAACCCTTTAGGGGCAACATTAAAACTACCTTTAAAATGTACCAGAGTAGCCATATTCAGATACAATGTTCAGTAGCCTCAGGCTTGTACTGTTCAAACCTCCATTTACTCGTTTTCCCGTAACTGACAATGTTTTTTTTTTTTCAAACATAGCTAAATAGATGCTAAAACAGAGCAAAACAGAGCAAATAAATACACATTCAAAGGAAATGAATCAGTCACTTGATACAAGAAGCAGCTTTAACTGTTATTTTATCACAAGGAACCTTAAAAACTCTAAATTACCTCAAATAAACTGAGCTTACCTGATATTTTTTTTTCGGATTCCCATCTGCAGTTAACATGTGGCTTGCATGTTTTGAATCAGGTCCTATAACTGTATGATTGGCTATTGTTGACTTTCCAAGCTCCCTGCTGTGTTCAGAGTATAGAAGATATTCAGCCTGGTCGAATGAGTGCCAGCTCTGTTCTTCCTCTTATAATGGCTTTGAGAGTTTTTAAGGGCACATTTGAGCTTTTATAGCATGAATCTGTGCCAGCTGTGAGAAATGTGAAGGATAAGTCTTGCCACACAAGAGACTGGGTAAAGCTAGCAGTGACCTTCAGGCAGAACCAAGCTCTACCCCTTGTAGGTTTATCTGGAAGCCTTTTACCTAAACCTTCATATCATAGTGAGGGCTCTGTTCTTGGAGACAAATGCATGTTTATCCACCAAAATAAACACTGAGAAAACATATACACAACATATTTCAGACTCTCTTCCACTTCTGAGACATACGATCAGTCATGTGAACATTTTGAAGCCTTTCCTAGTGCTTAATTGACAAATAGAGGAACAGATGATGCTAAATGAACCTTTAAAGCAAATTGCAGAGTGCTAAAGTGTTTAAATGTGGTAAATGACAATTGTACAAAAAAGATGTGGCAGAATTGGTTGAAAAAGTTCTTCTTGTGAATCTTTGCTCATAGCAAGAAGGGCCCTGAGGGGAACAGAGAATAATTCCTTATGTTCTCTCCATATCTGTTTTGGTTTCTGCCAGGTTCTCTGGTTTCCTCCCACAGTCCAAAGAGATCGACATTCTGTAAACTGGAGAAACTAAATTGCTTCTTGGTGTGTGTGCATGAACATGTATGTCTGCCCTGGGATGGACAGCTGAACTGTCCCGTTTGTTTCTTCATCTTTTGCCCTGGATAGGCACTAGCCCCCCATACCCCCCCATAATCGTGGTTTGGACGCGGCTCAAATAATTAATACTTAATTAACAGACTGGACTTTATTTCAGCTATTTACTTTTAGACCCCTCACTGTTGGAGCTAAATTATGACAAAAAAGAGCAGAATAACACCTAACAAGCCTGAGTTCCCCTCCAGAAATTTGCTAAGTACTAATTCAGATGGCTCTAGTAGCTGCATTTCGGTCCGCTTGATTCACTAAGTCTTCAGAATAACAATTTAGCTTGAGTGTTTTTTATTGATTTTGGAGCCAACACTCTCACACCACTGTCCTTTGATGTCTAATGGGATTAGATTGCACTGGGTAGTTCATATGGATCAAGCCTTGGAGACAAATATGCCTCGGAGCAAGTATCAAATGTGCTGAACAATTGCAATTCCATTAAAACTGGACCTTTCAAGATCAAAGCCCAGTCATCTGCCTCCAATCTCACTGTACTGCATTACTAACTGGCACCAGCTTTAGCTCCGGCCGTCTCCGGCTTCCCACTCCTTCCAGTCGTGTCTGGATAAAAGCAGGTCACTTCAGATGAGACACCATGTTAACTGTTGGTGTCCAATTAAAGGCCAGAACCCCCCAGGAAGTGAGAAAAAACAGGCCTGTGACATGGAAACAATTTAGAAAAAACAACAACAAGGAAATGGCTTTTCTATGCCTCCCTCTAGGCACCCTCCAGTCAGACTGCCCCTACCTTCCCACCCCCAAAACCAGCTCTGGAAACCACAGAGAACTTACTTAAGGTCTCTCTGCTGGATTATTATTTGCCTACACTCGACCACTGTAAACACCAAAGGGGGTCTTCTGTAAATAATAGATAATGACTCATGGTATGCTTACCTCCTGCGGTACCTCTAAATTTGGTCCTTGCCTTCTCCTCCATTCCGTCTTAATACCCCCTGCTTTTTGGATTAAAGGGTCTCAACGGAAGGAACCCATGTTTTGCTACATGTGGCGACCAGCTGAATGGATAAGACCAGCTCTCCTGGAGAAGCAAAGCTGTCAAGCACATCAAGGAGTGTTTGTAACTAACCACACACTGCCTTGGTTTAGTGATAGATAGACCCTTAAGGACAGGATAAGTTGTCTATGGGGAGGTGGAGTAGTGTATTTTTATTAAAGGAAGTCTATATTATTGATTTCCATGGGATAAGAATTCCAGTACAAATGGGAGGGATGGGAGTAGTACTCACCCTGCCGTCACTCCATAAAACAAATACGTTTTTTAGCCTTTAGACATTTAGCCATAGTTTTTTCTAACCCAACCATCCACATTGCTGTTTTAGGCAAATGCAGTGGTGTTGGTTTTGTCATTTACATTGGATTTGAACAGCATATATCACTACAATCACATTTTTTCTGTCATTTTACATGTTCCACAAAAATAACGGCGGATTCGGACTGAACTAAAGTCACCCATTGGGTAACATCTGAATAGTACTTCAGTACAGTCGGAATAGTACTTTACTCACAGTGCAGCTCCATAGTAGTCCAAGCCAGTTTATGGAGTTCAGTAAAGCTCTGTTGATGGCCATGAGTTTGCTCAAGTATTAAATTATGTTGCAGAATTCAGCACACACAAAAACTTGATTCACGCCTCTTTAAATAACAATAGCTTACATAATGCACACAACAGTCATTCACTAACCTCAGCCACCCACTCTGCAATGAAATTTGCATCGTCAGTGATTCTCACTAATTTATTTATTAAGGCCGAACCATGAACACATGTCTCTGCTTAGGCAAAAAATAGGACATTCAGTCCAATGCTATGGGTAAACAATCCAATAAAATATTGCAACGTACTTCAAGGCATTAGGCCAATATGCAAATTCTTATGGCATCACATCAAAAGCAAGGTGACCTCTATTAATGCATAAAGGAAACACCAGACTAGCATTTGCACAAGAATGCCCTTCGGGATTTGCTCCTCACACCCAGATCCACCACTGTCTCCCTGTTGACCCGGTCGAGATGTGATAAATTCTAGAATCTGATATGTCACTGGGTTTGTCTTGGCCCAGGCAGTCATTTGGCTCTCTGGGGCATGGAGTCGCCTAATGGTTGATAGCTCATACTCTCCTCTCCTCCCTGGACCTCCTCATCCAAGCTGAGCTTTTAGAGATGCAGGCAGGCAATGTGTCGGTTTCCTCAGAGCTGCGGTATGTCAGACTCTGGCCAGAGCAAACAGTCTAGCCTTGGGCTACGAAACTGAAAGAATCAGTTTTCCATCATGGAAGTGGAATATCTAGGTCCCTTTCAAGATCAACAACAACAGCAGCAGCAGCCATTTTTGGTCAACCAGCTGCTGAGATTTATTGTCTCAAGTCTGATGCTTTCAAGTGAACACTTTGCATCACATTTTGGTTGGAGCTTTAAACGTTTGTCCTTGTCTCAACACTGTTTTTCTAGTGGTGAAGCCGCTGGTAGTGGAGGACACATACCTGCTATGTCCTGCACCAGTTCTTCGAGAAGAGGGAACGTAAGTTATATCGCACAGATCAGGTTCTTTGGACCATCTAAGACAACTTTCGGTTCATTCATTTTGCAGTGGATGCTTCTATAGAGAACCAATTGCCTATACAGTATGAGAAGTAGAATGGAACCAAGTGAAGAATCATTAAAGAGTGCAGGATAGGTCAGTACACAGACGTCATTGTACTGTGTTGTGTTGCAGGGCGGCTTCCCTTTATGTGAGCATGAACGAAGGCCTTAGTTTCATCTCCAGCTCTGTGACCATCACCACTGTGGGCTGTGTAAGTACCTTCCCAGAGGTGTTGTCAAAATGTACACGTTATATGCATTGCATGCATAAGAGGAAAGATTCGAAAAATACCAGCTTCCAACCCAAGTGCGAAAGAAACAAACAAAATGAACAAATATGTTGTCCGATGGTGTTTTAAATGGCAATAAATCTGTGCCAGTCACTGATCTTTGGAAAAACACAATAGGTTTTTACCTGCCAATTTGAAGTGGTGCCAATGTTTTCCGCGAGCACATGGCACTGCAACTCCTGATGCAACTGCTTGTAATGCTGCTTAGTCCCCGCTTTGATAATCATCTCCTTATGCCATCACGGGTCTTGTTATGTCCAAACTGGCAGTCTCTACATATGAAAGACATCATGATGTCATTGCATT
This sequence comes from Clupeocharax schoutedeni, assembly GCA_037974565.1. NCBI lineage: Eukaryota > Metazoa > Chordata > Actinopteri > Characiformes > Alestidae > Clupeocharax > Clupeocharax schoutedeni. The sequence goes on along the minus strand of JBBPDH010000017.1, from coordinate 1,093,116 downwards.
TCATCATAGCCCAAATAGCATTCACCACTGTCATATCAAAACCTTGTAATTCCATACTTTTCTTGAAGATAAATGAAGCGATAAAAATGGTCAGAAATGACTTTTGACATTTCGTCTCAGTCCCGTCTTGAAGATTTTGTTGCCAAAGTTTATTGCTTTGATAGTAAAAGAGTCATCTGTCGTTTGTACTTACAGTCTGATGGGACGATCCTGGCCATAGCTCTGCTCATTCTGATGCTCTTGTTGGTGTTGGCCCTGCTGTGGTGGTTCTGGCCTCTTTGCTGCACAGTGGTAAGACCATTCTTCAGATGCTGTTTTGGTGTTGAAATGCTATCACAGTGGAGAGGCAATTTGAATGTCATAGCCGTCGTCATTTTCATTTATCTAGACTGTCGTTTCATTGAAAGCAGCGAGGATCACTCAGGGTAGCATGCATTTTGTTTAAAAGCCTAGTAGTTGTAGTAGTCATGATTACTCCAGGCATTTTTTTTATAACCACACATATATTAACTGTGAGTTGCCTGCATGTCTTGAAAGGTGTCTGTTAGGAAGATTAATGCCCATGAGTGATTATTATGGCTGTGCAAATAAAGTAACCTCAGTATATTTTTGGCCAGTATTTGCCAAATGTAGAGTTTAAATCTCAGTTCTTGAAAAATACATATTACATTCTAAACATCACAGGTTGAGTATTTATCTGCTGGCAGTAATCAACAATTAAAAAGAGTGCCATATTGAATTCTTGCCAACCTCCAGGCTAAAAGATTACAGACTTAGAAGAAGATTTCAGGAAAATAGCGCATCTTTCCAACAGCAAAATAAGTCTCACAAGTTACAATTTCATGTGAAGCTAGAAAGTCATTATATCTTATTATCAAGAAGATCTAGTCCCAAGATTGAAGGAAGTTTCATGTTTGTTGATGGAGTAATGGAGTTATTCAACAGATTTCTTTGAAGCATTTAGTGGTTAATAAATGAGGGATCCTTTTGAGTTTGTTTTACTCATCTGTTGTGTAGTGCCTTATTGATAATAGCCTGGTCCTGGATGTCATGCAAATAGTCAATTTGGATGTTTCAGTAATGATGTAGTCTGCTGATTATTCTGATTACGCAGGTCAATAGGTCAAAATCATCAGAGATGAGTTTCTGTGGGTTCTGTAGTGTTTTTCAGGCTGATCTCAGATCTGTGTGTAGTGTTTCCTGCAGGTACACTGTTTGTGATAAAGCTAGTTCTATGCTGTATGATAGTTGGTATAGTGATCATATAATAGATCTGATCACTATAGCAGATCTAATATTACTCATAATTCAAAAAGTTGAAAAAACTAAAAGCAGATCTGAAATCAGCATAAACTGATGTGTTGTGGTTTCTGATGATTACCAAAAGAAATGTTTTTGTTGATCTGTGTTATTAATCAATAGGGATGAGCGAGTACAGCATTATCTGTATCTGTATCCGTTAACCAAATGAATGATCTGTATCCGTATCTGTACTC
>JBBPDH010000017.1:1046245-1062266 GCA_037974565.1 Clupeocharax schoutedeni | reverse complement strand
GAGGCGGAGATTTCACTTGAGATTAGACAGAGAATGTGAATTTAATTGGGAGAAAATACAGACGACATATGGATTCGGACACGGACCGGGTTCTGTGTCTGACATTGTGTTTGACATTTCAGCTTTGACTAATTTGAAATTTCGGGAAAAGGTAGATACGACGCTGTGTATGAATTGTAGAATAATTACTATATTAAGGGTGGCTTGGGATAATTTTTGGGGTTTTTTTGCGGGGGGTGGGGTGGGTTCCCCCAAAATAGACCTAATGACGCCCATGCTGTGAAATTACCACATCAGACGTGACGTGCTAACATGGATGCAGCTATAAAGTCACCGGGTTAACTTCAGGGCAACAAGATTAATGTTGTCTGCACCTTGTGCAATGCGGAATTAGTTTACTGTAGGAGTTGAGAAACCCGTTCTCAAAGACTTGCATTTAGTCATTACTTGCGTAGCACACATATTCTGAATGCCTTAATCTAGATTTATTCCAAGATTACAGTGAGATTAATCTAGATTAAAAAAATTATGCCACTTATACACAAATATATACAAATAAGTACAAATAAATAAATATAATTTAATATATATATATATATTAAAAAACTCAGCAACACTTCTCCGTTCTGTTCTTTTATTGTACACATCACCACCAATACAGTTGTCCACACCAGCAGGTGATGGAAAACTCAAGTATTTCAAAAGAGTGCGTTCAAACCAAGTCACCAGGCTCTGCTCGAGTCTGCATAGATGTTAAAGACAAAAAGCATGCACAAACACAAACACACACACCTCTCCAGAAAGTTCAGACACGGGCACACTTGGGAAGGTCAAATACCGCAGGCCATACAAGTTCTTTCCAATCAGAGCTTCTGACTCATTAAGAATCTACTCAGCACCCGCCAGAGAGCCATGCACCCACAGAAGACAAGAAGCCTTTGAGAGCGTTCGATGAGATACTTCATATCAGGCCACATCACTTTAAAGATGTTCAGAAAAAAAAGCAATAAACAAAACTGGGACAACAGCTGACTGGGACTATAAACTCATCACAGTCAAAACAAAACCTCAAGTTTTAAAAATGTAACTTTACAGCGGTAAAAAAAACAATCTGAATGAAGATACAAGGTTGTGTCCTGTCAGTGTACAATAAGATACATTCATAATATACAGATCTCTCTCGAATTTTCAAAAATTTATATGCTTCTTTTTCAAAATTGCATTACAAGAAAATATTACAAAGACTGTTTTTTAATATTTATAGACTGTAGAAACACTTTTATTAGTCACAAAGGCTCAAACTAGGGGGTTTGAAGGCATGAGTTTACTGCACCAACATTTTTGATCACTTTGTGGATCATAAAAAATGATCACTCTTCAGCATCACATGGTTCCTTCAGCTTTACATCTCACTGCTCAAAATTTCATTCTTCTATGGGATAATAATCCCAAGCATTCCGCAAAACTGAGCCTAAATTACACCCAGAGCAAAGACAAGTAAATTGTTTTAAGAATGATGTCTTGCCTCCAGATCTAATTGAGCCTCATGGGCTGAACGGAACTGAGCTCCAGAAAACGAGACAGAACGGGACGCCTGTTTGAAAAGGTGCTGGGAGAGTTTGGGCACAAGTTATTTCCAAAAATTGCTGGGAAGGAAGCAGCAAACCTGATAAAGACAAGAGGGTTATTTTGAAGAAACATGCACAGAAGCATCTGTTCAATTACACATAGAGTGTACAACGTTACACTTCAGAACAATCTGTTATATTTAAGTACTTCTAATGTTTTCTTGTAATATAATTTTGAAAAAGCAGCATTTTAAAAATCTGAGGGTAGGATCAAACTTCCGGCCTGTAGTGTATTTTATGTAGTTCGCATCCATTCTATCACTCCTATTACTGAAAGTACATTCATGTAATTCGATTTTTTTCTTTTAAGTAATTCTGGACCATTTCTATTGGTCTCTCTAAACACAGTGTAAAGGGCTGCTGGCATTTTCAAACGGAGTCATGAAATACTGACAAGACAACGACAACATGACCGTTGTGCATTTCACATCACATGATCAATACACACTACCAGTCAAAAGTTTGGACACACCTTCTCATTCAATCGTTTCCTTTGTGTTTATTATCGGCTACATTGTAGACTAATATTGAAAACATCACCTGTTGCTCTGATGACAGTTTTACACACTCATTGGCATTTTCTCCCTCAGATTCATGAGGAATCGACCCAGAATGGTGCTTAATTAACAGGAGTTTCTTCATCAAGAGTTCATTAGTGGTGTTTCTCTTCTTCTTACTGTGTGTGGATCATCAGCTGTGAGGGTCGGGTTGGTCCACAGTTAATGATCCTGTTCCACTACGGTTCTACTGCACATTATGGCAGGAACCACTAAACTAAGTAAAAAAAACAACAGTCCATCATTCCCTTATTACAGAACAGAGTCTGGTTTCTTTAACTGGTTTTTTGTTTACTGCATAATTCCATGTGTTCATCATTTAGTTTGTTTTCAGTATTAATATACAATGTAGAAAATAATAAAAACAAAGAAAAAACACTGAAGGAGAAGGTGTGTCCAAACTTTTGACTGGTAGTGTAAGTATAATCTCTAAGAGCTGAATTACTGTACTGAAGATGAAATGACACAGAACGTCTTCAGATTTACAATCGACACGTCAGTTTCTGTGCAATATAATCCAGCATGTGAGGAAAGTAGGGTTCAGCTAACACCAATGTATTTCAAGAAAATGGCACTGGTAAATACTAAGTACTATGTAAATACAGCTTCTTTTGTTGCACTTTGGTGTTTTCAATGTATTATATGTGTTACGGAACTAAAATGGAACAGCATGAGGTTATAAAGACCATCTGTATGCATCAACAAAACACACCTAATATTAAAAGGGGAGTTAAATCATTCACAGTCATTCACTGAGTCAGAACTGGTCACAGTGGTGGTGAGTGGAACGTATATAATGCCTCTAAAACTCCCTCACAGAAAGCCATTACATTGAAATGGCTATGAAAACACTGTCTGATGTCGGAGACACTGTTTTACTATAGCTTTGGGAAGGTTTTGGCCTAAAATATTTTTCAAAAACACATTACTGGTGGTGCAGAACATGAAGGAGGGCTGTAAGGCAAAACCGTCGCAGAGGAAATCGTATTTTGTTAAGATTTCCTACTGTTTTACCATCACCGACATTACAGGTAGACACTCAGAAGACAGCTGTAGGTTTACTGGTGGGCTTGGAAAGTAAATAAACAGGCTATACTTGTGTTGTACACATCATTGTAATGACTTTGTTCACATCTTACAGATTCAGTTAAGCAGAAATTTCGAGAAAATATAAGTATCTGGGACTTAATTACAATTCCACTATTCATGTTTCAGAGGTTGCTTTCCAGCGATATGCTGTCATTTTAAAAGAGTGCGGGGGGGAGGGGCTCTATTAAAGGTTCTGCAAGAAAGTGTTTTATAAATTAGAAGTGAAGTAGTGCATTAAGTGGAACGTGCCGTAGTGTAGATGAGTAAAAGTGAGAACAGTGTCCACCACTGGAGTACTTCATCATTACAATCAGTGACGAGTGACAGTGGAGAAGTGCGCTACATAAGGAGAATGGGAACCAGCAACTCATGGGTCACTAGGCAAGAGGGGTCAAGTGTGCACTCTAACTCACAAAGAAAATGTTTCCAGCAACTTCTACATACATGTGACTGATGGGGTCCATCAGCCTATCAAAACAATGCAACAAAAGCAAAACTCATTTAACTCATGAAAAGAAGAATCCAGCTGTTTTCAACCACACTTCCGTCGGCCCCAGCTGCATTTTAGGCTAAATGAGTGTCACCATCTGTCCCTGTACATGAAATCTTGAAATCAAGTGTGTTTTGCAAGTGGGCAGCTGCTCACTGGCTTCAGAGTATATTATTCGATATATTTTGAAACAGATTCGGACGTGGCGAATAGAGAGTAGGTCGAAAACCTCCCAGAATGCTCCTTTTTAATCTACTTAGGCCTCAACAACTGATAAGCTCCCTCAGCATGGAAATAAACTGAGGTAGGCAGAGAACACCACACAGTCATGACTTGTCAGGAATATGGGAAGGACACTGTAGGCTGTGGTTAAAGCCAGATCTCTCAGCACGGTATGCATGTGCTTCACTCTTGCACAATATTTCATGTCACGGATGCAAATTATTCTCTGTGCAGCATTCGGACCCATTTCAACATCCCTACACCTTGGGCTATTTGTAATGAAAAGCTGAAGCTCATCGTTGGGTGCAATCTTGCAAGTCCAGTTTTAAGAGAAAGACTGCATTCCTTTCAAGCTTAGTGCATAGGGTTCTTGGAGTTGGACAAGCCTGGATTAAGCCTAGTGTTGGGACTAAATTGGTGTTTTTGTCATTAGAAATCCCATTATCGTAGGTTTAGGCTGCATCTGGGAAGCTGCCCCAAAGACTGCTGAAGCATCAGTGCTTGTCCTGAGGGCCTTTCAGGTGAAAAGGCGCAGAAATAAATGGATCATTTACATCAGGCTTCCAAGTTTGCAGGGCAGGGTTATTCTTGCCTTGGCTTGACATGCCTATTTGGGCACCGTCAGGTTCTGATGCCATGGGTCCTTCATAATGTCTGGAGTATTTAGCTAAAGCCTGCGGTCGGAAGGGGCGAGGGGCCACTTGATTGAGGATGCTGTGGTCGTGACTTTCGGGATAAGAGGAGGCCAACTGGGGACGATGGAAGCCAGGTTGAGCAACTGGATGGGGGTACACCACACCTCCGGTCTGAGTTTCCTTTCGTCTTCCAAACGGGGCCTGGAGGAAGACGTCGGGTTCCTGGGCCAGAAGCGCCGGACGAAGAAACGGAGCATTTGCAAAAACATCTCCATCGGCATCCACTTCTTGCACAACCCGGAAAGGTGCTTTGGAAAAGACGTCGGTGGTGGGATCGAGTTCCGAACGGCTGATCTGCCCCTGGGCTTGAGGCAGGTGGTTCTGAGAGTGCTCAGGAGTGATCGTGGAGGACTCTGGGACAGAACTGGGCTGCAGCTTTGAGGATCCATGAAGGTCTCTGGAAGAAACGGTCTCTTGTTCTTCCTCTTCCTCAGAATCCTGCAATAAAGGTCTAGAGCCGCTGCAGTCGTGGCTTGAAGTTTCACTGCTCAGCCTCAAGCTCGCCTCATCCTTCCCCTCCTCCTCCTCCTCCTCTTCTTCACTGGAATGAAGACAGCGCTGACTGGAGTTCTCTGCTACACCACTCTCTTGAAGTGCTTGATAGCCATTAGCTTTTCCCTTCACATCTGCAGATCAGAAAGAGAACAAGAAAAAAAAAATCACATCAGTGAAGAAGCAAAGGGACTTCAGCTTTGAAAATCTGGAGCCGGAGGTAGAATCGGCAAGATAGCTTCTTTAAAGTCTTCCACATGTGGGTTCGGTTTTCCAACTACGGGGGCATTCGCTTCCAGTCTTTGGAGCACGGTTTGATTTCCCTGCTCAAAACTAACTTACTTAAAAGGAAATTTTATATTTATTTTTTTATAGTTCTTTGCAATTTGATTGCTGAAGTGGAAGAGCAGCTTGATGTGAAGTGGTTCACTGGAAAGAAACTTAGAGTCCGATTTCTTTGCAGTTGTGGTGATGGGAGTCAGGACAACTGCAATGCAAATATAGGGACTATTGCAAATCACCACTGAACCTACACACGTTTACATGTAATATTAATTATGGTTTAAATGAGTATGAACTATTTTGCCTTACAGTGCTCTGTATGTACCCCTCCACCATTAATGGATTATTGTTGTTTTTAAGATACATTTTAACTACAATTCTGATCTCAAACCTAATGGAAAACAAAGTGAGGGAGTTTTTAAACATCCAATCACCACCAATGTGAACAATTCTCCTTAAATGCATTTATTTAAAAATTAAACCAATCAGAATGCCTTTATTTATCTTAACCATTTAAGTATGTGGAAATAAGACAAATAAAACCAAACTCTCCAAGTTCTGCATTTCCTAACACTTCAGGCCAATGAGCAAACAGTTCTGGACTAAGGCTGGAGAACCTCTGCACTTAAAATGAAGCCATTTTGCTGATTCTACCACAATCACAAAAGTCACAATATACGACACACAGCAGCATTTTTCACCTTGAGCCTTGTCCTTTATGAGCAGACGCTGAAGAAACACAGAGCAAGTGACTACACAACTGAGCTAATGTGCAAAATTAAAAGAAAAACATACACAAGCACAATATATGCACGAGCAATAGTCCACAAAAACAGCTACAAACACAAACTAAAGTACAGTGCTACTACAGACCAACCCACAATAACGACCATCACAAACAAAAGCCTCGTTTCCATAAAGTGGGGAAAAAAGAGGAGCCCTAAGAACACAGATGTATGTCTTAAGCGTCGAGTGACGCAAAAAAGAATGAAAAAGCAAAGTGGAAAAAGGTCATGTGCATGTGCAAGCTGAGCGGTCGGGTGGGAGCGGTGGTGGGCGTTTTAGTTGTATCAGCACTGCTGCACTGTAATGATAGGGAACACCAAGGCCCATGGAAACAAGGAACACAGCACAGACACATCAGACTTCATATACAGAAATGTAGACAGAGCAGCTCTTACCTTCAGACTGTGGGCAATGGGCAGTGCGGTTAGGAAAGGGTTAATATAGCAGCAAACTACAAGTCGGTTCTAAACGTCTAAGGGAGGCTTGTCTGATAGGCAGGAGCTAAATGCTGCAAACATGCTTCACTCTACCTGGTCCTTTATCAGGACACATTTCAAAACGGAACAACTGGGGTGGGGTGAGCATACTCTGTCCAGGAGTTTTATGGAAACAATGTTTTTATTTTATATGTTTTATGAAAAGCCACAGACGTCAAATCATCTAATCGTCTGCCATTCAGAGCTTTCAAGAAGACGAGCAACGCCCTCCAGCGTTGACAATTCAAAACTACAGGCCTGTCAACAAATTTTATGAAAAATGTAACATAAGAGCCCAGAAAAATGCAGATATGTAACATCTGAATATTCTTTGTAAGATTTCACAACATAATCAGAGATTATATGAAGTAAAATGAAAAGTAGACTTTAGAATTGGGCAAGGGGCAAACTGGCATGGAACCGTATCCATAGAATGGCTGGGATTAGGGGTGGAGGTAGCTCAGTTGGTAGGATACTTGCCTCTGGACCAAGAGGTCATGGGTTCAAATCCTACCTTCAGCACACCACCACTGGGTTCCTGAGCAAGACCCTTAAACCTAGATGCTCCAGGGAGACTGCCCCCTGTAGTTAGGGAATGGAAGTCGCTTTGGATAAAAGCATCTAGTAAATTGATACTTTATGGAGAAATCAGGGATCAAATCTGTGTCTTTTGTCATTTTTTTAATAACATTTTGTTGAGTGTATTTGTATTTACTCAATTAGACCGTGTTTCAAAACAATTAGAAAAGACAAATGTTGTTGATCCAAAAGCACACATAAGAACCTGGTGTTGCAAGGCCTCATCTGCATCGAGCTTGAGGGATTGATGGTAGAGAGTATGGAATCAGAATCAGAGTTCACATAAAAAAAGAGAACAGAGAGAGACTAAAAATCTACTCAAAACTAGTTTTTCCAATTGACATTGTGCGTGTTGCAGTGAAGAGAGTACTGAACACCCCTCTTAGCTATGAAGGAGATCCAGAAGCCTCTCTGTTCAGGTTAAAAAGGAGTGTCCAGACATTTTGGGATTAGATAAAATAGCAAGGGTGGGACAAATTGTACAAAATGTTAAAAACAATGTAAAATATTTGGTTAAGATACAACAAAAACTCGACACACTTCCGACATCTGTACACATTTGCATGTTTATTCACCATCCCACTCTTTTTGAAATTCATTTGATCATCTCATAAAAATAGAAGGAACACGCTGATAGATAATACACCTTTTCTCCCGCTCAATGAAACATTTGTGGTCAAGTATCGGCTTCGTTTCGCCACGTTATTTTCTCTTTATGCTGACTGGAATACACTGAAATTACACCGCAAAACACAAAGTCGGACTACAGGCAACGCTAAACTATTCAGCCACACTGCGGGGTGCATGTCTACTGGTAATACGAAGCACTACTGTAGAATTGCATAGGTTAGCCACACGGAAGTCTGTATAACAACATGTACCGAGGACAAAGGTTTGGGGGTTGGGCAGGGGCAGACAGCATTATACAAGTCTCATATACTATATAAACATGATTGTAGACAATGTACTACTATAAAAATGAAACAACAAAAAAAAAACCAGCGTTCTTTGACCCGAAACTTTAACTTAAAGTGTTCCATACTAGCCATAACATCTCAATGGAAATGATGCCACTTTACAGTAGTGCTTCCACACACGCGAATGTGAAAGTGATTGTGAATGGCAGGTGATGGGGTTTGATATGTGATGCCGATTATCTAAGAAAGAAACCGCGCCAGTACTCGGGCTGCTGGCCTCGGCTGTAGATTGTGATTGGTCAATGGCCATCAAAAGTTTGGGGACACCGTGCCAGGTCTTGGATCTTTGACTTCATTTTCGACGTCGTTTTTCCAATGACGAAAGAAAACATCAAATGTTTTAGTACATTTAGTTCCAGCTTCATGTTCAACAAAGTGTCTCCACTGGCGATAACGATTGGACAACTGTGTTCGAAGTTCAAACAGAACTTTTCAAACGGACAAACGGTGGAAGTGCTGATAAACATGGATTTGATGAGGGGGCTTTGGCTTCATTCGCAGTTTATTCACAGTTTTACCGTTTTCTGTTTATGTTCTTTGCTTGGATTTTTCTATTTAAAACATGCCCTGGTGTCCCCAAATGTTTGAGAGGCAGTGGAGATCCCTGCTGGTGCCTGAGGGAAGAAGGCGGACCAAATGAAATGGACCAGGATGCAAAACGTTGGCTGATGAGAACCATGAAATGAATGAGGCGGTGACCTCAGGAAGTAAATTCCATCATAAGCCCAACACAACAAAGAAAAGGAAATGAAGTCTGGAACAAGTCCCCCATCTTTCTCTCCTTCCTTCAGGACAGGACCAGTGTAACAAAACACATGAAATTAAAATACACAGCAGTACGACAACACATTAAAAATTAAAGCTTTCATCTTCACCCAACAGTTCATCTGTTACAGTGAACAAACCTAAGACAATATCAAAACTGATACGCAATCGTCTCTCTTCCTCAGCGCACAGCATCACACAAAAAAGCAACACTAAATTCACTCGCTCCTCCAATCACAGTAAAATAGGTCAGTAAAAGAGAGCAAGAAGAACAGAAAGCAGATCTGCACACTTTCAGATGTTAGATTAACTCCAAAATAAAGTCTTTCATAAGCTATAATAAAGGAGTCATCATACAAACAACAGATTCCACATTGACACTTCATACATTCAAATATAGCACTATCAACTCTCATTTTATACAAACATACTTTGCACTTCTTTAAGTGGTTCTTTTTTTTGAGCTACACCTTTAAAGAGCAACATCAGTGACTGTTTGACAAGTCCCCCTCCTCCACTCTCATTCAGGATTCTGGGCTCATGGTGATTATGACCATTGTGATATCATCATGATAGTGTCAAACTGGCAAACTTGGTAATATTTAAATGAAGAGTAGCATTTTCATGTTGTGCCATTAGGTCATGACTAGAGATGACTATCAAAACATACATTAAAACCAATCTCAAATGCCACCCAATAATTAGAACTTCCCATCACATGATGCTACTGGTGGTGGCATAGTGGGTAGGATACTTGCCTCTAGACCAATAGGTCATGGGTTCAGCACACCACCAATGGGTTCCTGAGCAAGACCCTTAACCCCAAGTTGCTCCAGGGAGACCGTCCCCTGTAGGTAGGGAATGGAAGTCGCTTTGGATAAAAGCATCTGATAAATGCTGTAAATGTAAATGTACTGGCAGGATGACCAATAGCATGTGCTACCTCCGAGTCACAGGAAGTGCACAAGTATCGGTTCGTGGCCTGGTGGTTGGGGAACCTCCGAGCTAAAAGATGTCCTTGCTGCTTTTCTACTGGCACAAGGAACCACACTGTACCAGCACAAATAAAGCAACCCGTACCGACCCAGTACACATACTTTCATGGCGCTGCTTGACGGACGGCCAAAAGCAGGCCGCAGTCGCCCTGATACTGCTTTTTCATTGGTCAAAATGTTGTCACGACAGACGGACGGACTTGGAATAAGTTTTTTTTTCCCCCCATCAACATGAAAACAACACTGGCGATACAAACTTACAAGTGGGATGTCGACGAAGTACAAACACTACAGTCTGTTTGTGCTGAGGGTCAAATTTCAGGGGGACGTTTTCCAACACTGTTTATTACTTGTTAGCAATGTCCTGGTAGACAGAGAGAAAAATACACAAACAAGACCATACAAAATAAAAAAACACAATAACAAAGGCGCCTCTGACAGAAAAACTTTCAGTCGTTTCGGCTCCGTGGACGCGGTTTTGGGACGACTGGCCATAAACTGTGGATGAGAATGTAGTCAGAAACTCTGATACTGGGATGAGATAATACACAGCTAACAACACAAAATCACAGTGTGTTAAGGTTGGTTATAGGACTCATGCCTTTTCCCCATCCCCGATATGCTGATATATTTTGAATTTTCTGCTGCCGTCAGACCAACACTGACAACCTGGTGTTGGATCTGTGCCATCTCTAGTCAAGACACATGACATGAATCACATGACACTACCCTTGTCTCAAGGCGCCAGACGTCCATATGAGAACGCCTGGGAACACTTCGGAAAATCGAAGGTGAATATCAGTGTCAACCAAGATTTATTAAGGTAGAAACCAACTAATTGTACATTTTTTAAGACAATCCAGCACCTCATGAAGGTGGAGCTCAAGGTAGGGGGCTGTTATAAACACTGTCCGATAGACAACAAGCAGGTTTTCCCTCTCTTCACTTAAATGATGAGGAAAATGCAGTGAAATATAACATTTAGATGTTACATTTGAATGCGATTTCACTGGTGTTGCTCTTTGAAACAGAAGAAAATAAGGACATGGGTTGGTGAGACCACTTACTGACATACAGCTCTTCAGATTTCAGGATGAAACAAACTTAATTTAGTGCTGATGACACTATTGACACAAGGTAGAATAGAGAACTTGTTGAGGTTTTTTAGAAGTACAAGGAGTAACATAAGGGTGTGGATGAATGAAGGAATGAATGGAGAATGAAAGGAGAACAAAGCAATGAACAAATAAAAACGTGACCGTGCACATATCCAGGATCTAACCTGAGAATGTAAACAAAGCGAAAGATCTGATCAAAGGTCGTCGTGATCACAGAAGCACATACACAGCAGCGTGAACACATCAAGTGAGGTGATATACTGCTGATATGTCCGGTATATATCTATATTGCACATGCAGAGCTTGTTGGATATCATAGCTATAAAGTGTACTGGTTGGGCCATTCTAAGCACAGCAGGCTTGAGTAAATGCCATCAGGAGTAGAGCTGGACTTCTGCGATGTGCGATATGTGATATGTTACCATCACACAGAAATGGTAAATAGATTGCTTTTACACGGCAATTTCAGTCCTCCTTCTATCCTGGACTGGGTGGAATGTGCTCTTTAAGTTTATATAATCATGCAATAAGATAAGAAGGCTGGCATGAACCTTTTTTATGGTCAGCTTTGACAGGAACACAAGCTCTCAACCGGAGAAAAATCTATTTTGTGTCGGTCACGCAAGGTATGTTGGGTGTTCAAAGTTTGTACAAAAGAAAAAATTCAGGCCTTAAGATGTGACTAATATGTTCAGCTACGTTCACTTTTGCCCCTTTTTGGATTGTTGTAACCGGTTAAGCCAGCCCAGTTTATATTATTTAACCCCCCAAATTTAGGGATTATAATTCCTGTTAATGATAAAATATGTTAATAAGGACTGAATATAAATATTCAGTCATTTCTAGAAAGACCTAAGACCTATTTTTAAACAGGCTGTGCAGTTATTAAGAGTGACTAAAGTATAGGCCCACATATTGCACCTATGTTTAATTCGATGACCTGGAGATTGGGACACTAAGAGTGGTTCATAAGCTTTGGAAGACGCTGAATTAGACTCTAACTGATCAAACATGTAAGAGGGAAACTTAAAAAGTTGACTTTTTCACAGAACAGTTATTTTTAAGAGTGTTTGCAGAGTGGTAGTTTAGTTAAGGTGGGGTTAGACAGCATTGGTTTAAGAGTCAGCAATGGATAATGAACAGGAAAATAGCATGGAAATGACATGGGGCGACGGGAAAAAAAATGGCACACTGTGTGACTGATGTGACCGACGGTCAGACATGGGAGGGGGAGGGTTTTTCAAGTTTATAAAGGGTCAACTTTGAAGCTCAGCATTTTGGGATGTGATAAGTAGCGCTGTCGAAGTGTGTAGTAGCAGTCGTAGTAGTGTTTCATCTGAAGCCTAAACTCTAGCTATGTATAAGAATTGCACGTTTCCCCTGTACGCTTCTCTCTCCCTCCTTCCCTCCCCCTGTCCCTCTCTGCGTCTTCTACAAGTCGATGAGCTGGTCCACCAGCAGCAGGGAGCAGGCCAGATTGGGAAGAGTGGTCTCTGAGCTGCCACTGTTGCTACCACCTAGAACATGCCAGAAAGAGCCAGAGAGAGAGAAAGAAAGAGAGAAAGAAAAAGAGGGGGAGGGAGATGAGCAAGGTGATAAGAGACAGGTGGTATTTGTAGAAAAACGAGAAAAGAGAAGAAAACAGAGAGGGAAATGTGTTAGAATGGGATGAAGAAAAAAACGGAATGGAAAAGCAAGAGAGTAAACATCATTAGGAAGCATGAAACAGTATGAAGTAAAATAAACAGTTGAAAAACGTAAAGGCAAAATGCAATAGATATGTGCAGATTATGGAGAGAAAGAGGGAGAAAAATGAAGAGAAAAGTAAGCGGGGATTACTTGTGAGTAGCTACAGCATTTCAGAGATGATCATAGGAACTTTTTAACCATGATCCCAGGTTTTGCTCCACAGCCTTATAAACTGAGCTGTTTTCTAGGACCAGGTTGGCCTTCGTCTTCCTGGTGTGAGTGAAGGTGAGTGGGGTAAATGTAAAACTAGGGAGGTGTTTCACTTCACCTGCTAAACCTGAACCACAGCAGTGACAGTGATCTATTAAAGCTGAGCAGCACTTGGTTGCATATTTACAACGGTCTGGAAGAGGTCTGAAGGTGTATATGGTGCTTTTCTCGCCCTAGTCCTGCTGTCTCGCACCAGACCCTTACCTTGGGTGGGGGTTTTGGAGATGAGAACTGGAATAGGGTCAAACTGGCTGTCGGGGCTTTTGTCCAGTGCTGTGTCCAAAACTGAGACGATTCAGGATGAGCAGAGTGGGGTCAGAGAACAAAACGGTCCGAGAGAGAGAGAGAGAGAGAGAGAGAGAGAGAGAGAGAGAGAGAGAGAGAGAGAGAGAGAGAGAGAGAAAGAGAGAGAGAGAGAGAGAGAGAGAGAGAGAGACAGACAAAGAGAGAGAAAGAGAGAGAAAGAGAAAGCGAGAGAGAGAGAGAGAGAAAGAGAGGGCGAGAGAGAGAGAAAGATAGAGAGAGAGAGAAAATGAGAGAGAGAAAGTGAGAGAGAGACAGACAGAAAGAGGGAGAAGGACGGAACGAGAGAGCGCGAGAGAGCGCGAGCGAGACAGAGAAAGAGAGAGAGCGGGGGTGGAGAAAGACAGAGTGGGAGAGAAATACAGAGAGAGAAAAGGGGAAAGAGAAATGATAAGAGATGGAGAGAGAAATGGAGAGATGAAATTGATAAAGAAAGTGGAGGCAGAGAGAGAAAAAAAGGAGAGGCAAAGACAGAAAAGAGCATTATATAAATGAAAGTGAGTGATAAAAGAAAAGTTAGACTAGAATGTGGAGGCTGTGAGGTTTCAAACGTCCTCTTAATCTCAGAACTGCTTCAGTTGGTTTATGGCGGTGATTTGTGTTTACGCTTCTGTACAGTTTAGACTATTAAGAGAGTTTGTAAACCTTCTCATTAGCTGTGCTTTTTTTTAATCTGGTCTGATAAGTCATCCAACAGACCAATCAGTCCGGCTCAGCTGTAAACACTGAATTCACCAGAAAAAAAACTGGATCAGACCATTTGAACCCAAAGCGTGTGTTTGTCTTACCGGCGTGGGGCTGCATGTTGGCCAGCGAAGCAGCAGAGAGCTGGTCCAGAGACGACACGGGGGCAGAGGAGAGGGGCGAGGGCAACATCTGAGGCCCAGAGGAGGGCGGTGAGAGGAGGGGACCGAGTAACGAATCCCCTACACCCAGAGAGTCTGGAGGGAAGGAGGAAGCAGGACAGGGTGGAAGAATAGAATGAGTAACGCACAGACGATGAGGACAGGCAGGTAAAGGGTGGCAGAAAAAAGAATAAGAGGAGGGAGAAGGTGATGTGACATTTAGGTGGAGAGGAGAAAGAAAATAAGTGAGAGATGTTAGAGCAGAAGTGTGTGAAAGCCTGCTTTTTTAAGCTTTCCTTAGAGGGTGAAAAAGCTTTGACATTTGAAGCTGAGGGAGCTCTTGTGTGGACTCTTTTCAGCTTTTATCTGTCAAACCACGACTGCACTCAACTTCTCCACGACAATGAACACGGTTGTAAGGCAGCCCCTGTCGAAATGTCAAAGCTGCTGGACACCTCAGCCAAATAAAAAACAGCAATGTTTGTTGCTTTGGTACAGTGTTGTGTGAATGGCGTCTATTGAGGCATCAAGTTTCTGCTACGACAACTTGCATGGTCACCAGGTGGCACTAGTGAGCACCTAAAAGACACTGGTAAGCGGGAGGAAGGAAGGAAGCGGAAACAGCCCATTGAAACTCTGCAAGCCTGATAAGCAGGTCAAGACGTTCAAATCAAAACTGAATTAGTTCCTGAAAACCAGACTACTCATGACCACACTGCAGGAAACGCCTGATAAGGAGGTTAAAGTACATCAGATTAGCAGCAGGTCCCTTAAACAGTGAGTAATTCATGTGCTCAGATCTAAAAACGACCTCAATAGAAACGGTTTCACGGTGCAGTCATCTGTTGACCGACTCAGAGCTGCGAGCTAATTATCAAGTGATGACAGGAAACATCGCCCTCGCTGGGTACACGAGCCATGAGCTCATCCTCGGAAAGAGCCTGCTGACTCCTTCACACAGACGACTGCTTTCAATGAAAGACTATCAGCTGGCAAGAGTGTAGAGAGAACAGAAAAGCTTGGGATTTTTCTCCAGAGCCATCCATTAGGAGCAGGTTTGCTCGGATACGGCACGGCTAAAAGGCAAAAGCACAAGACTTTGCATCGTCAACTGAAACCATGGTATAGAGGAGTGGTGCTAGAACTGGTCCTGGTGTATTCAGACTCTCTATATTATGCTGTTCCTACACTAACACAAACACGTGCACTTGAATATAAAATCTTTTCCCATGTTTGGTGCTACCACTGTGGCTCTGGGTGGGTGTCAATGTTTCCATGAAGGCTAGCAAACACAGGAAGCACAAACAGGGACACATGAAAACATTCTCTTTTTAGTATTTGTGGATAACTTTTCAACTTGACAAGAAATGCGAATAACACTAATCTGCAGAATTATGCTCGTGTATGACAAGATTTTTCTGACAAGCAGACGGACAGTTATCATGGTAAGCTAATAATCCTGTGTTTAAACACGTGTATGTGTGTGTACGTGTATCTATGTAGGCATGGCTGTGTATATATAATTAGTAAGGGTTTTACGAGATCTCGCGAGATCAGATCTGATCAGACAGAGAAAGACAGAGAGACGCGCGCTTCGGAAAAGTCACGAGAGAGAGCGCGCGTAAGAAATAGAGATACACAGAGAGAGGGTTGTTTGCTCTTCATGCGAAAAGACCAAACGCATCTCGCGAGACCGTGACGATATCCTTGCGTTACTAAAAGCTGCGCGTGTGAAGAAAACGGAAAGAAATTCTTTTCGCATG
>JBBPDH010000017.1:772332-783262 GCA_037974565.1 Clupeocharax schoutedeni | reverse complement strand
TACTTGATTGCACAAGTACAGTTGTTTATAGTGATTTGTGTTAGACAGTGCCAGTCTGTTGTTGGCGTAATAAAGACCGTAAAGTCTGTTGTTGGCGTAATAAAGACTCCAGGAGGGAGTCTCGCCCAGGGAGCAATTCAGTGTAGAACTGCCACTGGCGAAGGAGCAGGATGATCAAAGCACTCTTTACACCCATCGCCATTTCTGTCCACTGCAGGACCACAGGCAGGCGAGGGGAACTCATATTAATGTCTAAAAAAAAAAATCTCGTAATGGGACCTTTAAACTGCACGTTTCATTAGACAGAGCACTGTTAGCCCTGTTTAACTGCTTCATTTTTCCCACCTATCTACACATCATCATCAGTAAATTAGTATCATTTATCTCTCAGGCCTAGCCAATAGCAATACAGTCAAGACCACACTGATGTCATGGACCATAAGCCAGTATCTGTTTGTACCGAAGTGTACTTAGGAATGTTTGATCTTTAACCAAAATCTTTGTTTTGCTTTGTGTTAATGAAAAACTAGAGGTATGTTCGCATACAGCCCACTTAACAGATGTGTGACTGCGCTGCTAGGGGGAAGGGGGAGTCCCATATTGTGCAGGAGCCTATATGGCCTATATTCTACCAGCACTTCGCTTGTACATCGCTGCAACATCGCAGTAAGAGCATTATGAAAATGTCGCACGTACACACAATGCTGCCATTAAACATATTCTCCCCATGACCCTACCTTTGCATCTAACACTTCAGAGCAGCAGCAGATTCCCTGTGTTTACATTTTAGAGCCGCCTAAAATTTAACACAACAATCAAAAGAAATAGAAAAAGAAAAAGAGTTTGTGAAAACCCGCATCTTTTCATCTGTACTCCTCCAGCTTGGCGCTTTGATCCGGCAGAGGAGGGTAGGGGCTGCAGCGTGCGCCCCTGCTCCATCTCTCTGATCTGGGCTATTAAATGACAGACTGACTGTCTGGGCAGACTGAGGGTGGAGCGCTAATGACACCGTGTGCGTGCGCCCAACGTGACTATTAGAGCCCCACTGGTGTTGCAGTGTGCGCCAGGCTGGGCCTGTTATTAAGCAGCGGGATGTCCTGTAATCAGAACAAGGCCCAGGCCTCGCAGGTTACTCAGCTGTCTGCCAGGTCAGTAGCGAAAGAGGTATTAAGGATGTTGCATTTAACCTAAACTGACATGGGCCAAGACCCGCTCTTATTCAACATTAACCAGGAAAATTTTGTTGGCAAAAGGCTGGAACTGCTCTTTTGACCACACAGGGACACTTTCCCAGAGCCAAATTAAAGCAACACTGTGTCAGTTTAAGGAACCTCAAACAGACTTACTGTATGACACACTGTTACTTATAAAAATGGGCCAAACTACGGATAGCTAAAACGGTAGCCCTTTTGTCATCATTTTGAAGTCTAAGTGTTGGTTTAAACTTTCATTACATAAGCCACACAGTGTAGTCGCACTGACTACATTTGAGTTTGAGGAAAAAGGTACAAATAGGATTTTTTTTTACCTAAACCTAGAAAAACAAAGACGTCTAGGCAGTGCTTGATAAGCCTTGCTTGGTCCCAACTGTCCCGAGTAATGTAATGTAATGTCCAAACCCAAACCCTTTCTACAGAGGAACTGAAGGTTGAGGGGTGTTGCACAACAGTAAATCCCACCTTATACCGTGTCTGTGGTTTTTTAACCGGCAAAAGAAAATGGTTTGTGTTTCCTTTTCCAAAACAACAGAACCGATTTCATATCTACTGAGGTTAATGATGCTGTGTGCAAATAAAGTCTTCCGTGAGTGAAGCTGGATCCGTTTCCGTGGGATTTTGCACGGTAGTCAGTCCAGTGGCGGAGTGTATCAGTGATGACGCACTGTGAGTAAGAGATGACACTGTTACTTTCTCATTCCTCCCTGCGCTCTGCAGGCAGACAGGAATGCAGTAAAACCTCCATCCTTATTGTCTTCAATGCCAGATCTCCATAATCAACACACACTGTCTGCCTTTCCAGGCACATGCCTGGACAGAGGTGTCAGTTTCACTATAGCCTGAGAGGCATGTGTGGTGTGAGGTAACAATCGAGATTGTTGAAGCTCGCTCCAGGTGGCCCCTGACGACAGCACAGCTTCTCTTCTACAAATTCTGAACTAAAAGGCTTGGGCCCCAGGCCATGCTGCAAAGATCTGAAAAAATAAACACCTGAAGTTTTGTTTACTGTGTTTAAACAGATCATGTGGTAATTGCAGTCTAAGCCCCTGACTCACAGACCGCTCCCATTCCATTATGTTGCATAATTTTGCAGTTACTTGGAATAAGGGAAGTCAACGCAGTAGATCCTATATGCTAAACTGAGACTGAGAAACAGTAGCTCTTTCCAGACCACCCATAAGCCCATCACAGTTTAATGGACTTGGACGTACACCAGTAAAATTTACTGCTGTAAAGAACAACTAAAGGCAACATCTGAAGTCCACCGTTATCAAATTTAAGATTTAAAACTCCTGGCTAAACTCACCTGTTAGATGCCAGGTTTAGTGAGTGTGTTTGAGGAAAATAAATACCAAAAAGACATAGATAGCATTAAATAGGGTGAGTTGCCCTAATGTTGGACATTTTTTGTATTTTGTAATTTTGTGGCGACATTCAGGTTTAGACAGATTTTTTTTCGGCTACAGCCAGATTCACAGGGTGTGTTGGGTTCATAGAGAATTTTGTTGATACAGTAAATTTTGATTTTTACAGTTGAATTCATAGGGAATTTTGTAAGGCTCATAAATAAAGGCTCATAAATGAATTTGGTTGGGTTAAAGCCTGTTGCTGTCACGGTTCGGTCAGCGGCCGTAGTGGTCCGCTACTTTTCTGTTTTCGCTATGTTTCTGTTCTGTATTCTGGAGGGATTTTATTTTGACATTTCTGTATGTATCACGTGTCTCTTTTGTTTTCAGCTGCCTTGTGTTTCCCCTCTATTTAAGTCTGTCTTGGTAGGTTTTTCCTTGGTAGGTGTGTCCATCGCCTTATTTCTGCCCTTGTCCTGTTTTGCCCTGACGGCCCCCGTGCCTGGTTTTCTTTATTTCCCTGTTTTCACGTATAAATAAACCAAGCACCAGAATGGAAGCCTGCCTGCCTGTCCCCGTTCTTCCCATGGTAAATCCATTCTCAAACAAAAATAATTATTTTTGAGCTTTTAAATTTGGGAGCTGCTAAGACCCAAGATGGCCACTGAAAGGGGTGACAAGTAACTGTCACGACAGGGGGGGTTGAGTTTTTATTTTTTATTTTATATACTCCAGGATCAATATAGTATATGAAATAAAAAATAAAAAATAAATAAATGTGTGGCATATCAAGGTGCCACACAGTATGAATATTGCACAGGTAAATCTTAGACTGCCCACAATAAAAGGCCACTCTGAAATGTGCAGCTCTGGTGTGGCCACCATTCGCCTCATGCAGTTCAACACATCTCTGTCCACAGAGTTGATCAGGTCATTGTTTGTGGGCTGTGAAATGTTGGACCACTCCTCTACAATAGCTGTGTGAAGTTGCTGAATATTGGCATGAACAGCTGTTCTTAATGCCGATCCAGAGCATCCCAAAATAGCTCAGTGGGTGACCTGTCCGGTGAGTATGCTGCAAGAACTGGGATGTTTTCAGCTTCCAGTAATTGTGTACAGATCCCTGCAGTCTGGAGCTGCGCATTATCCGGCTGCAACAGGAAGTGATGATTGTGGATGAATGGCACAACAGTGAGCCTCAGGGTCTCATCAGGATATCTCAGTGAATTAAAACTGCCATCAATAAAATGCCCCTGTGTTTGTTATCCATAATATACGCCTGCTCATACAATAACCCCACTGCTAACCAGGGGTGATGTGAGGAGGGGCTTGAGGTGAGAGGCGTAAAACACTAGGCGAGTACAGAGGGAGGCAGGCAGCTGGAGCCGGAAGGTGACAGGGTTTATCCGAAGAGTGATCCCGAAGGGTCCAATAAAGCAAGGTGACAACTTCTTGGATTCAGTGAGGAATCACAAGGTGAATATCATGAGTGGAAAGGCCTTACCCCATCACCGACACAAAACAACCGTACCGGAGGGACAGCCGCCAGAGCCAGAGCCACCGACACCTATGGGCTAAAGGGACATCAACTCCGTTTTCTGGTGTTCAAACATAGGAGGCTGGAATCTGTAGCACGTCTCAAAACGGCTGAGTCTGGTACCAAATGATGTGAGCAGGTTATGAGATAACTCAGCCCAAATGAGGTAGCGAACCCAGGAGCACTGATGATCAGCAGTGAAACATCTCAGGAAGCACTACAGCTGTTGTACCATTCAATCTGACCGTTAGTCTGGGGTTGATAACCAGATGAGAGACTACAAAAGTAGACTCAATCAGATGGCATAAGGCCTTCCAGAAACTGGCTGTGAACTGGGACCCTCTGTCTGAGACGATGTGCCTGGGGAATCCATGCAAATGGACTATGTGCTCAATTACTAATTCCGCTGTGCCCGCTGAGTGCTACCTGGTGCACAGCCTTGGAGAATCAATCCACAGTCGTGAGGATGGTGTTCTTTCCTTCCACCGGCAATCGAGTGATGAAATCCAGTGCGATGTGTGACCATAGGTGAAGAGGCTGAAGATCCCCATTTGCAGGCTGCACACTCCTTGATGTCTGAAGCCATATTGGGCCACCAAAAGGCCCGCTGGAGGAGAGAGAGGATACGGAATACTTCAGGGTGGCCCGCGATTGCTGAGGAATGGGCCCATTGAATGGTTTCTGATCAAAAAGTGGAGTAGGAACATAAAGTCGACCGGGTGGAGTCTGTGCCGGAGAGAGTGCTCCAAGGTCTGCATCTGGTGGACTCGATCTTCTAACTCCCACCGGAGGGGTGAAACAACCATCTCAGAAGGTAGAATAGGCATGGGGTCCGCCTGGAGACTCTCCACTAGGTGCTGGCATGAGAGAGCATCTGCTTTGATGTTCTTAGACTCTGGTCAGAAGGAGATGGTACACCTAAACTGTTGAAAGAACAGAGCCCACCGCGGCTGACGAGGATTCAGTTGTTTTGCCTGCTGAATGCCGATAAGATTTTGGTAGCTGTTTAAGTGAAGCCGATAGAGGCCAGTTTTGCACAGCACCCAGCATCTGGGGGTCCATGGCCACACCCTGAAGAGATATAACAAACCTAAGGAATGTGGTGGAATGCTGGTGGAAAGCGCATTTCTCCAACTTGCAGAACCGTCGATGGGCCAGCAACCTCTTCAACACTGCTTGGACATGTTGGGTATGTTCTTCAGGGCTCTTCGAGTAGATTAAGGTGTCATTGAGCTAAACGAAGACCCAATGACCCAACATGTATCGTAGCACATTGTTAATAAACTGTTGAAATGCTGCCGGACTATTACACAAGCCAAACGGCATTACCAGCGTTTCATAGTGGCTGGTGGGCATGATGAAGGCTGTCTTCCATTCTTCCCCCTCTCTGATGCAAACGAGGTTATACGCATTCCTCAGGTCCAGTTTCGGGAACATGGTGGCATCAGAGAGGGCGTCCAGGGTGGTATTGGTCAAAAGGAGTGGATGACGGTTCTTCACCATGATATTGTTTAGTCCCCGTTAGTTCACCCAGGGCCTTAAACCACCATCTTTCTTTTTAATGAAGAAAAACCCCACGGCTGTAGGAGATGAGGAGGGGCGAAGAGCTCCCTGTCTAAGGCCCTCAGATACAAATTCCATGGCTAGCTGTTCTTCTTTAGACAGGGAATACAGATGAACACGGGGGACATTGTACCAGGTAGAAGAGCAATGTCCAGGTTGTAAGGCAGGTGAGGAGGAAGTTGAATGGCCCTACTCTTGCTGAATACTTTCCTAAGGTCATGGTAGGGGCCAGGTATGTCATTGGCATTGACATCAGGGACAACAGACTCCTCCAAGCACGTCCAAGGTGATGCTGGAAAAACTCCTGACAGGTCGACCCACATTGAAGAATCGTTACTGTGTTCAAGAAATAAGAGAGTCGTGCATCAACAGGCAAGGATTACCGAGGATAATTGCAAGTGATTTGAGTTGGGTGATGAAGAAACTTATCCTTCCTTGGTGTTGACCAATGATAAATAAAAGAGGTGTTCGGTGGGTAATGGGACTATGGTGATTTAATGCCTCAATGTCACATCCAGTCGAACAGCAAAAGTATGTAGCTGTTACCTGCAGCTCCAGAGTCAACGAACGCTGTAACCTTGACCTGTTTGTAGCTGGTCTGGAAGGGAGCTTGAAGAATAAACCAGGAAACGGTCAGCCACTTGGAGGCAGAGATGGTAAACCCAGGTGAGTTCCTCCCCCTATTTACATGGTCTGTAATTCCCGGACAGATTGGGCAGGCAGCATGGTGGTGTTTGGGGGAGGCGCAATAGGCACATAGACCTTTGCAATATTGTTTACCCCACTCTGCAGGAGTCAAGGAGGTGCGCCCTAACTGCATGGGTTCCCCAGCTCCTGAATGGGCCTTTGATGGAGGTGGAGAGTCCGGACGACTGCAGCTGACTAGACGCGGTGTGTCCGGAGTCACCAGTGGCAAGGTACAAGGAGCAGCTTTGGGACGAGAACTCATGTGCTGATCTATGCGCATTCATAGTTGAATCATGCCTTCTTGGGTCTCAGGCAGCTCTCAACCCAGTAGCAGGCCTTTAATGTGTGAGGCCAGCCCCTCGTAAAGGCCCTCCGGAGCGCGGAGTCACCCCAAGCTGTTTGAACCGACAAGGTGCGAATCTCCATGGTGTACTTGCTTACCAGATGGTCTCCTTGCCACAGATGATATAAACGGGAGGCGACCTTTACTTCATTGTCAGGATGCTGAAATGCAGACTTGAGTTGGCTGGTGAAGACTGGATAGTTGTAGTAGGCATCCGTATCTGACTTTAAGACTGCAGCAGCCCTCTCGGCTACCTGCCCCATGAGGAGGGAGATGAGAAGCACTATGCAGTTCCTATCCAAGGGGTAACGGTCCAGTTGAAACTCAAATAGGAGGGAGACTGTTGTTACATTTTAGGTAAAGTGCGTGTACAAGTGGAAGGCTGAGAAGGATTGGGTGGAGGCGGCGCTGGCGCCTCGGCTGGGGGTGGAAACCCTAAACCTCCTGCTTCACATTGGCTAGCTCCTCCCCCCTGCCGATTTACAGTTGCCACCATCGCATCACTATTCCGCTGGGCTCAGAAGTGCAGGCTCGTTCATTCTGTCACAAGAGAGGAATGTAAACAGACTTACTTGCTCTGCAAACGCTCGACAATAGAAGTAAAGATTCCCACTAGAAACCAACATTAACACACATGCACACAATACAGTGAAACCTAGACTGCAGGGCGAGATGTGTCGACTCAATGAACGAGCAACCTGAAGCGCTAATTTCTGATGACCTGTGCGCGTCATGTAACTGGTGCATGTGACAACTACAGCTGAATTCAGAGGGAATTCTGTTAGGCTAACAGTTTAGCCTGCTACCAACAGATTCATGTTTTGCTGGGTTCAGGCAGAAGGTTGATGACTATGGATGACTATAGACAGAATTTAGTCAGAACGTTGGCAGCTACAGTCAGACTCATATGGAATTTTGCCCATTACACTAAAACTGTAAAAATTGTGTTGGATACAGCCAGGGTCAGACAGACTCCTGATGCATTTATTTTCTGAGTAAGTGAATCTTGTTTGTTTCAGAATGCCAACATGCAACACAAAATTATTACAGTGTATCATATCTGGAACTTAAAGTCAAGTATAACTTCCTCAATGGCCAGGAGCCTAACTCAACTACTCTCCTGATCTTTATTTATTAATGTATTAAGGGCAGATATAGATATTTCGATATACAGTAAGTTTATACCCCCAGTTTTATGCGGATCAGGAGTTGTGGATTCAGTCACATGTGGATTTTTTTTTAGAACCGAACTCATAGTTTTAAGCGGAAATCCCCACTACAATGCGGAAACTGCAAACACCCTCTGCCTTTTGTTGCTTTTTTGTGGCAATAAATATATTTTTTTCTGGATGTTTTCACAGAAGGGGATTCTGTAGCCAACCAGGAAGCACTTTTTTCGAACTCCACACAAGAGTTGAATCAGGGGTTATTCCCTGAAAACCGTACACCTCGCAGAAGTGTCCCAATAGTTTTGTTCCGCGACCATCCATGTTGCATATCTCGGCAGCGAATTTAAATTAAAAGAGCCGAATGCGGCTTTACCTTTACATTTTCTTTAAAGGAGTTTAAAATGAAGTGAAATATTATTTAACTTTATTTAACTTTACACTATAAAAATAGGCATTTTTGGGCACATATTTTTACCAAAACATAATGTGGTTTTTCACTATACGTGGATTCTTTCGGAAGGAAAACCCGCGAAAAGCAGGGGGGTTACTCTATAAATAAGTACATAAGATATATAAATTTATGAGATTTAAATGAACACTAACATAGCATATAGCCTGTATAAAAGCTTCCTTTTATCTAAAAACAAAATATAGGTTTTCAGCAAAGGATCTTGGAACTGGGACTCTATCTGCTTTGGTATTCTTATCAGAGTGCTCAGCTGTTCAGATGTCCTGGCTGGGGTTAAGCCAGCCTGTTGGAACCTGCACACTGCGATAGTGCAGGTATGCAGTCAGCAGGTACACATTCCACACATGTAAGTTGGGTCCTTTAGAGACAATGAGCTGCGTGCCATTGCAGAAGCATGAAAGAGAAATGGTCCTTTTAGCAAGACCGTGGTGTTTCTTGAGAGGCAGTTGTAGGGTTTGAGTAAATATAATTCAGAACTGGAACTGTGTATGTGCTGAAGGTGCGCCCCGAGGTGCCCGAGGATGCAACACACCAGGAATTCCCAGTCAGTATGTAATTAAGCAGGAAGGCAAAACGTAACTCAAAAGGCACGAACAAAACTCCTACCTTCCGACTAGGGCTTCCAAAATTCATCAGTAGACAAACAGTGAGAATTTATGTGCAATATATTGCCCTGTAATTATTAAATAAATACCGTTTAAGAATTACACCGTTCAGAATTCCCTTTGTTTCAGTTAGGGACTGTTTATTAAACTGAATTTGGTCAAAATGTAATTTAAATATACATTTGTTGCAAGAGATACATGCAGGGCATCATACCACAAAACAGATGCCAGCAAAACAAACAAAACATATTTTTCTATTTTGATAATACAAGCAATACATATAAAACCCAGAAGACTTGTTTAGGTTTTCTGCTGGGTTTGGGTAGCAAATATGTGAAAGTGACAATTCGGTCATACAGGAACACACCACAGCACACAGTGTGAACAGCACGAAATACTTCCTCTGCATTTAAAACATTCACCAAGTGAAGCAGGGGGCAGCAGGAACACGGTGCCGGGGAGCAGTGTGTGGGACGGTACCTTGCTCAGGGTACCTCAGAGGTGACTAGCGGTCTTGGGAATCGAACCCGGACTTTCCTTAACGCAACATTGCTGCCTACTGGAAATGTTTTAAACTGGAGTAATATATACTTCAACATTTCTGGGTGAAAGTATTAGAGGGTTTTTTTTAGAAAAAATCAAAGCCTGTAAAAGTTGTGATTCAATTATACAACTTTTTTGAAAAAATCAGTGAAATACTCCTTTAGCAAAAACCAAAGGTAGACATTAAACGAACAATGCTCAGTTCCACAACAACATCCGATCAAAAACGACATTTGGGTGAAGATGTAGATTGTTGTACTACATCCATATAACATGTTTGCATTCTGACCCTACAATTGGCCCCATTATTTAATCCCTGGAGGACGATGAATATGCACATATTTTATGAGTGAATGCTCATTTACCAGTATGGTGATAATCATGCTGAGCACTGTGAGCGGATACACACGCTTGGATCAGGCCTACCGACCCCCCCCACCCCCCACCACCACCACCCCCGCCTCTCCCTCGTCCCGTTTCCCTTCCAGTCATCAGAGCCTGGCCCCTGGGCGAAGCATGACCCCTTTCCATATATTAATCCTAAGGCTACTATCCCATCCACTTGGTGGTCATAGGCTATGACAAGCTAGCACACTGTCCAACCTTATATGCCAGGAATAACTCAGCCTTACCAGGCAAAATGTTGAGTGAAGGGGAGAAAAAAATAAAAGAGAATTAGGTCACAGCTGTTTAGGTCTGTAGGCAAAAAATTAGTCCCAATATGTCAGGGAATATCACATCAAACGAACGGCCCGGGCGAGTGCCGCTTCCTGCGGAACAGTGATGCAGAGCAGGGATGCAGCAGCGGTCCATGCGTTCGCCGCATCGTCTTCTTACAGTCTAATCTGAAAACTCCAGCCGTTCTGCTAAGTGTAAAGAGAAGGAAAACCAAGAGTGAGAGGAGCTGATGGATAAATTATGAGCACAGAGGGAATTTAAGTGGATGCTAACAGATCTCAATGTGTCAGTCTGGTTTATTTTGGGGGGGGGGGTGTCAGGAAGAAGGCAAGAAGAAAGAAAAGCCTCTGCAGTAATTGGGGAATCAAGACAGACACGGCGTTACCCTGTCGATGGCTAGTTCTTTTAATTTTCCAGCTAAAATGAATATATTATAAATATAAACACATTTATACAAAACGGTTAGATTTTTTTCTAAAAATGTGATCAGTCAGTGGCGTGGACAAAACTTCACTACGGATTTGTTAAGTTCACTGCTTCAGTACTGACTGGAGAAAAACTGTGTCCCTTTGACTGCACATACAGCACCTATAGTAAAGACAGAATTTTCTTCACAGCAGTCGGATTCAGACTAAACTTCATTGGCCACAAATGGATTTAGAAAGAGTTTTTTTTCAGTCAAATTCTAGTCTCAGTCTCAGACGTCACGTCCACGGAGCGTTGGCTAAACGTCTGCTGCAGATGCTACACTTAACTGGAAACACTTCAGGAAT
>JBBPDH010000017.1:698178-709693 GCA_037974565.1 Clupeocharax schoutedeni | reverse complement strand
GAACCTTCACTGTTACAGGCTCCACCGTTACAGAACCCTCACCGTTACAGAACCCTCACCATTACAGAACCCTCACCATTACAGAACCCTCACCGTTACAGAACCCTCACCGTTACAGGCTTCACCATTACAGAACCCTCACTGTTACAGAACCCTCACCGTTACAGAACCCTCACCATTACAGAGCCCTCACTGTTACAGAACCCTCACCGTTACAGAACCCTCACCGTTACAGAAACCTTGCCGGTACAGAACCCTCACCATTACAGGACCCTCACTGTTACAGAACCCTCACCGTTACAGAAACCTTGTCATTACAGAACCCTCACCGTTACAGAACCCTCACCGTTACAGAACCCTCACCATTACAGAACCCTCGCTGTTACAGAACCCTTGCTGTTACAGAACCCTCACCCACAACCCTCATTTCTGGATAATCTGTAAAGTAAAGATCTGTAAAGTGACCTTGAGAGTCAATTATTATTAGAATGAAATGACTGATTGAATGTTTGGTTTTAGGTATAAATGATTCTCAGAAAAAAAATGTATAATCAATATATGTGTGTGAAGGTTCAGAGGTAAAATAGAACCACAACATAATGTTATAGCTTAAAGCAGCTGAATAATAAGCATAAAACCAAACATTTTAAGCTGAAACTGTTGAGGGACCTTGTACTCTTACACACAGAGAGGAATTCAAATGATTCTTAAATCTTTTTCGACACTTTTCTTAAGAGTACCACGGTGATCCCAAAGGAGATATTTGACTTATTAGGCTTATTAGGCCATGAGGCACATTACAATCACACCCACCAATCACAGGTCTTTCCTCCCGATTCATATCCCAAAAAGATGAGAATCAGTTTAATTCTGTGGAAGTGTCTGACATCTGGCATCTGTCCAGCATGCTTGAAACACAATATATTGATATAAGTTAATCAATAATTGTGAAAAAATGAAAAATGACAGCTGTTTAGAGCCACTCCTAAAACCTTAAGTTGCCTTAAAATGTCTTAAAGTGATACCTTTGTGTCTCTCAATCTTGAACCCGAAGAGCCCCTTGTTTTGCACATTTTCTGGTTATCCATGATTATCAGCTCATTAACAAGCCTCTGCTGGAACGGGTGGGTGAGAGCAGAAAAACACTGGCGGCTCTTTAAGATTTCGGCTCTAACCTAAGACCACCAAGGGATGAGCAAAAAAAAAAGGTGGAGGTCTAGTGGGTAGGATACTTGCCTCTGGACCAAAACGTCATGGGTTCAAATCCTACTTTCAGCGTCCCACTACTGGGTTCCTGAGCCCTAACCCCAAGCTGCTCCAGGAGGCTGCCCCCTGTAGGTAGTGTGAGGAACCATAACAAACGTCCATGCAGTGAAGAGGTTCTATACGAGATATTTATGTCCAAGTCAAGAACCTTTTGGGAACCTTTATTGTCAGGAAATCCAACCCAACAAGTGCCTGGGGACAAGTGGACCATCTGGAGGCTTCAAGCCCAGTTTGAAATGAATCGTGATTATTTAATTATCTGGAAATTCTTAAGGTTTGACTTCTCTTCAGCCAACAGATGCGTCAGGTGACGTGAACACATTAATCAGTGTGGAAAATAGGGATAAAAGAAACAACACCTATTTAGAAACATACCACACTGATCCTAACGGGGCTCATGATGTGACGTTATACAGTATAGCCCTTCGTTAATTCCAGTACATCCTACGATTGCGCTCACTTATCCCAACAGGTACTGAATGCAGATATTTTATTCCACATTCTGACATTTATAAGGCTTTCTGACGCTGGATGGTGTGGATCCATTGCAATAATGAATATGGAAATTAGGCCTGCCATTGCTGCAGAACTGCACTGTAAAAGCAGATGTGAGGATCCCACATCATCGCCCACAGTCGGAACAGCTTCAAGGCAGGACAGTGGATGGCTCCTGCCACAAAGATTCGCTGACAAATTGATTGTAGCGTTGGAAAGACAGTGTTCTACAGCTTCTGTGCTTCTTTTCATTTTCTTCCAAACCAGTGCAAAAGATAGAATCTCGCCTGGGCTTGTGATGTCAGAATCTTCTCCCTATACATCCTCATAAGAGTGTGTGGGGGTGTTATCTATTCAATTCCATAATTGCTGCTTAATTCTCTGAATACAGCTATTATCCAGTATACATTCTCCTCCCAAACAGAATGACTGGCTAGGCACACATATTTCAGGGGCTTTATTTTTTTCAAATAGTGGAGAAAAGCAATCCGGACTACACTGAGGAAGGAGCAACTGATCCCAATCGTAAAACTTTGCAAAGCATTGCAGGGTGCAGTCCAGACGCAATGTCCGAGCACAGTAAACCAAACGTGTTCTGCTTAAAGGGGTATCCCAGCCTGCTAGCATGGAATATGTCCTGTATCCTGTTATATAGGATTCTGAAGTGCAGCATTGCATCCATCAGGCTGACAGTATTCATGATTTCATAATTCATACTGCAGGGCCCATTTTTCAGGATTGTACAGTGAAACCCCTCCCACCACGGATAAAGAAAGCTAGAGGGATGTACAGGAGGGATTGATCCCAACAGATTATTTCATTTTGGCTGGAGTGCCCCTTTAAGCATTTATCACTTAAGACTCTTCCTGTTAAATCATGTATATACCAGTTATAGCATTTTAAGTAATTTACATCATTTGAAACCATTTTTAAATATGCATTTTCGGATATTCCAAGAAAACAGACGAATGCGCGGTAACAAAGTGGCATTAATAAATATGTATGGACAAAACAGAAAGAGGCAAATAAATAAACGATACGAAAGTAACATTGTTCACAGCTCTCAACATTCTCATCGCTAACCTTTCGTCGGGAAAGGCCTGACAGTGGAACTGCGACCCCACAGCTAACAGAACGGGTGCTTCGGGCTCTGCCCACTTTAGTTTTTTTTGTGTTGTTTGTATAAGAAGACACGGTTACGGTTTAGCAGCCAAATATGTAACAGCATTGGCACAAAAAGGAGCGGAATTTGAAGGCATCGGCACATCTGGCAGAGAAGGCATGCCACTTTTAATCAAACGCATATTGTCCGTTTACTGCCAATGTGATGAAAAGGGGATGGTGGATCTTCATATACTGCACAGGACATAAAATAATAAACTAAAAAAAAACCTTTTAATACTTCACATGCGCACACACTGTCATCCACAGCACACACTCGCATTCGCGCATGAGTCAGTCGCACACAACACTCACTCGGCCACAGTAGGTGCAGTTCTGGTCTTTCTCTCACACACAAACACACTCACACACACACACACACACACACACACACACACACACACACACACACACACACACTCGCACAGCAATCGTATATAAGCGCCCAGAGAACAAAATAGGAAGTGTCATTGCCATCAGCCCTTAGTCCCAAAGTATCACCCTGCTGAACGGTTAAACAGGGGGTGCAATAATGTCGTTTATGGCAGAAATCCGCAGTTCTTATAGAGAAAAGTGATCAGAAAACGAAACAATTCCAGATATCAGAAAAGTCCTCGCTGCCCTGATTCAGTCGCCACACTCGGTAACACCATCCCTACAGCTGTAGTCTTAGTCTTAGGATCTCAGGATCAGTCTCTGGGGTCAACATGCTTTCTCCTCAGCTGCATAAGCTCTGTCCATGGAAGAATATGAATGTTTTTTCGTCCTTATCTACCCTAAAGCTGTTGCATCCATATTCCATACATTAGTAAGCAGTCTGAGTCTGGCAGATAACCTGCTGGAGAAAAACAATGAATGCTTGGGGGCGCTTTGTATTCAAAGAGCAGACCTGCATTGGGGAGGTGGAGAAGATGGGCATAGCAAGGGAATCACCCCCTGCTTCCATCTGCTACTGGCAGCTTTTAGGCTCCTTCCATTAATCCACCATCGATTCATCCTACACACATGGCCCCCGGCTGTGGGCTCCTCTAGGGCATTCTCCTCGCCCCCTTTTCTTTTTTTCTCCTATGAATTAAAGCTTGACAGGTAACAAAGACGAGAATCAGAGTAAGATTTAAAAGTGTGGCTCTGTGGAGTTCTAGGTGTGAGTGAGAACTCTGTGGGGATAAAATAAGACTCTGGCTGGATGCAAATCTCCATAGAAACTCATACTAGTGCTATCCCTGAGGGCAGGTATTCTTAGAAAGGTGGACAAAGGGAAAACACTATTACATTGTGTTCCCTTTACTGTCTTAGTCTCACAGGTGTACGATAGCCCCTAAAAAACAGGACACCTCTTTCCTGCAGTCTGTGGAGATGTTTGCTCTGTGCGTCTGTCGGAGTCGGAGTCCTGGTACGTAGTAAACCTGCAGAAGTCCAGGAATCCACAGTCTGGGGAATGCAGCCAGATGCAATGGCATGTCCCAGTCATTTGACACACATTATAATGTGCTTTATGTGCATGCTGTCCTTGCAATCGCAGGGGCTGCACAAAAGGTTACAATGAAGTTTTTGTGCTTTTCAGAAATTGTGAAGTACGTTCTTTTCCAGAGTTTCGTACCCCTGCAGATTGCTCATGAGCGGAGTAGTCAGTCAAAAGAATGTACCCTTGGTGTTCTTGCACAGTATCTTTTTGAACGCTCTGCGGAAGTCTTTGTTAAAAATAGTGTAGATTACGGGGTTGAGGCAACTGTTGCAGTAGCCGATCCAAAAGAAGAATTTGAAGAGTGGCTCTGGGAGGGCGCAGGCCTCTGGGCACACGGCCTGCAGGCTGTAGGAGAAGAAGAAAGGAAACCAACAGACAACAAAAACTCCAATCACCACTGCCAGCACAAAGGTAAAGCGTTTCTCCCTGTTCACCATGGCCTTCCTACGGGCTGAGTTCGGGGTCCCTTCCTGCTTGGACTTCCGAGAGGCCAGCCTGGTGCCCCTTGCTGTGGCTACCATGTCTCTGTATTTCTGGATGGTTGCAGGTGAGTGGATACCCGCATTGGGTTCTGCGCTGGGCGTCATGGGCATCTCCGCACCCATCCCTCCCTGCTCTGTGTCAGAATCAGAGGTGGAGCTCTCCCCGTTGTTGTTGTCAGGCTTCTTCTCTGTCTTTTTCTCCTTCTTCCACCCGTTAGGTTTATTGGGTGCCAGGTTCTGCTTCTGCATGGAGCAGATGGAGGGTGATAGAGATGGTCCTAGAGGAGAAGATGGGGTGGCCGGCGTCAGGACTGTGGTGGGGGAAGGGGGTGGAAGAAGGTTGTTGGTGGTTGGGTTAGTAGCTAGCTGTTGCTTGCCCATGTGAGGGGACTCTACTTGAGGCACAGCTAAAGTGGGGGGTCGGGGTGTAGCGGGGTTTTTCTGAGGGGTGCATGGAGTACTCACACCATCACCTCTGCCGTTCTGAAGTGCCCTGTGTTTGTGCTGAGGGGTGGTGGCACTGGTGGGGATCTCTTTCCTCGGCTCCCCCGGAGGGCATCTTGTGCGCTGCTTGGCAATTTGGTAAATCCGCATGTAGACCAGGATCATGATGAGGCAAGGGGCGAAGAAGGAGCCGATGGTGGAATAAAGGATGTACCAGCGCTCGTTGTTTAGCTCACACTGTGGACACCCTGAAGCATCAGTCCCTTTGTTTTTGTTCATGGACAGGAGTGGTGGGAAGGAGATGACTGCTGAAATCAGCCAAACAACTAAAATGGCACACTTGATACGGCGCGGCGTCCTCTTGGCACCATACGTCACGGCTCGGGAGATGGACAAGTAGCGGTCCAAGCTGATGGCGCACAGGTGAACAATGGAGGATGTGCAGAAGAGGACGTCCAGCGCCAGGTAGATCTCGCACCACACCGTGCGGAAGTACCAGTAGCCCATCAGCTCA
Source organism: Clupeocharax schoutedeni (assembly GCA_037974565.1). NCBI lineage: Eukaryota > Metazoa > Chordata > Actinopteri > Characiformes > Alestidae > Clupeocharax > Clupeocharax schoutedeni. Next base: position 703,866 of record JBBPDH010000017.1, on the reverse strand, counting down.
TTGGCCAAGGAGAATGGGATAATCAGGGTGGCCACCAGGATGTCTGCTGCAGCCAGAGAGACCAAGAAGAGGTTCTGCGGACCCCTCAGAGACCGACTAGTCAGCACAGCAATGATGACCAAAATGTTGCCCACGATGGTGATGAGGATCATGAGTGTGATAGCTGTGGCGAAGGCTGCAGTGGCTTCAGGTGTGTATGGGGGGAGTCTTATGCTCCGATTGGCAATTGTCCCAGCGCCACTGCCGTTACTGCTGGAGAGACTTTCTTCAACAGAGCATGCACTTTCCATGACGGCACGACTCTGCTCTACCTCCGAGTGGAAGTGGACTAAAGCTCTGATTCCGATACGTCCGTCTCTTTTTGGAAATGAAAATCGCCAACAATCACGTTGAGTCAAGTTTGTGTGTGACAGCAAACCATATCATATCCTCGAACACACAACTTTCCAAAGCCTTGCTTACACTCATACATTCCTCCTCTCCTCTCCTCTTCTCTCTGTAAGTCTGTACTCTTCCTCCACACGTCTAAAAATACTCCAAAATATGGATCAGCACTGTTCGCTTTAAACAGCCCGAAACGTCCGTTCTGCTTGGGGCTCTTCTGTTCAAATAAATTTGTTTGGAAATTAAATTCTGGTTTATAAGTAACAGTGTTTATATCTGGGAAACGGAGAAAGGGGGGCTGTTACAGTGGGGTTGCTTATAAAGTAGGCAAAATTACCAAGTCTGTTCCTACACGCCTACAATATGAGAAAAAATGGGACCAAAATTAAAGCAATAATACATGCACATCATCAGCTGCTCGGATGCAGAACGCTCTCAAAAGTCATTTTAAACTCACTGCTTGTGTCTCAGCTCAGATTCGCAGTGGTCATTCCTAACTTCATGGAAACTAGTCTCTGAGGGCTGCTGGACAAAGCTCGGCCAGGCAGGTGCGCCCAGAACATCCAGGAGAACTTCAGATCCTTCAGTCCTGAATACTTCAGTATGAGGAGAAGCCCCCGCTGCAGCCCCCACCCCCCCAGCGCTGCTCCTGCAGAAACACCGCGCGCGGAAACCAGCAGCAGAAACCGCGCGCGTGCGTTTCACCTCGTGCTGTAAGAGCCCGCGGAGCCGGGCAGCATTTTCTCTTTCTTTCTTTCTCTCTTCTCTTCTCCTTCTTTTGTTCCTTTTTCCTTTCTTTTTCACTTGATCTCCTCTGTTTAACTCCGTGTGCGCCGTGCCTTTTCTCTGGTCTGCGGATCTTTCTGAGAGTGATAGCCGCTCTGCTTTAATATTATGCCCCCCTCCCTCCAATCTCTACAGGGTGTCTCTAAGCACCGCCTCCTGGTTTCGGATTGGCTGTTAGTTCTCACTCGCAGCCCCGCCCACTCCCTAGTTTACTGACCTGATGTTTGTCAAGAACTGATTACAGAAAAAGCGGATCCTCCTTTCTCTCCTCCCTGTCTCTCTTTTCTCTGTCCTTCTATCTATGTCTGGTTCTATTTTCTCTCTCTTCTCTTTATACCGTTGTTTCTATTTTTCTTTCCTTCTTTCTTTCTATTACTTTTTCTCTTTTCCTCTTTATTCTTTTCTCTCCTGCTCTCCCTCTCGGTCTGTCTTTATGCTTCTCCCTATTCCTCTTTTTGTTCATCTTTTTATTTTGTGCACTCTCACTCTCTTTCTCTTTCTCCATCTTGACATTTCTTTTAAGTCTCACCTCCCTTATATATATATATGAAAATGCCAGACTATACTTTTCCATAAAGCACCTCTCTATTGACTGATTACATTTTCACTCAACGTAAAAACAATACAGCCATTAAAAACATAGATTATCTATCTACATCTATCATATTCATGATGTAACAACCTATGTGTGCCTGTGTCTCTGTCTACTATCGACACACGCATATACAATAAATGAATGAATAAAGGAATTAATGTAAGGATGTATTATTTTAATTCTTGAGACATAGAATAATAACTGTAGCAGTTTGTATGCTGTGCAGTAATTCATTTTCCTGAATAGAAGTGATAGCATATCAGTGATGCGACAATAACATTCATTTTTATGTTGTACAATTTTTTAAAAATTTATAGGATAATAGAAATGGTCAAGAATTTCTTGAAAAAAGTTCCTGAAGAAACAGCCTGTAAAGCAGCAGCCAGATTCCTGCAGGTGTGTCCTCCTGATCCTGAGCTCTGAAGACAGAGAGGAGGTCGGATCAGGAGAGTGGGACGAGGGCTGGACTTAAACTCTGCAGGACTGTGGAGGTCCGGGGGCTGCTGTAAAAGATTATGGTGCTGTGATTCAGGCTGATTGGGTTTCGCCCCATTGATCTGATTCTGACTGAGAGCAGGACACCAGCTGTTCAGCATTAAAGCACCTTCAACCACCATCACGAGCACAAAACTCATAAAACCCATAAAACCCATACACATAAAAAAATAAATAATAATAATAGTAATAATAATAATAATAATAAAAGCAAAAATAACAACAATAATAATAATAATAATAATGATAATAATAGTAACAACAGCAATAATAATAAAAATAATCATAGTAGTAGTAGTAGTAGTAATAATAATAATAATTATAATAATAATAATAATAATCAAATGATTGTTGTTATCATGTAGAACTTTACGCTTTTCCTTTCAGACAAACAAACTAATTTACAGAGATAGATAAAGATAGAGAGAGACAGAGAGAGAGAGGAAAAAGAGAAGAGTGTAGAAAATAAAAACAGAGTGAGGGAGAGACAGAGGATAATAGAGAGAGGAGTAAGAGTGAGAAGGAAAGAGTGAAAAGAAAGAGTAGGAGAGAAAACAGAAAGAAAGATAAACGATGTAATAGAAAGAAACAGAACCATCAGAACATCCAGAACATTTAGAATATTCAAAATCACATTTTTTTAAGACTCTATCATGATGCACAGTATCTTCTTATTATGTGCAACAGTTTTACTACTGAAATATCACCACTGATATACTACTGCTCTCTATTCCGTACAGTATTTACGGAGATTTTTTTGGCTGTTTTTAGATATTTTACGTTGTTTATATTTTATGTTGTTCTTGGCTCTGTGTCTCTGTTTCAGTGGCAATATAAAGAATTTCCTGTGAAATCAGTATAGTTTACCAGAACGACCAGTAAACCCCAGAAAACCCCAGGGAACCCCAGTAAACAGGAGTCTGGGTGAGAACACTGCTGGTTTTAGACCTGATGGAACACTAAAAGTAATAGTTTCTCTTCCTGCTGGTGCTGCGCACGACTCCACGGATGAAGTGCTTTAATGCTCAGTTCAGATAACGGCTGACACAAAACCAATAAACCCCTCCAGCCGCCCAGAGCCGCCGTTCCACATCCTAATGGACATGGAGCGCTTCGGCACGAAAAGTCAAAAGCGTGAGGCCTAAAGCACTTCACAGCCGAGAGAACCCTTCTCTGCGAGAGAACCCTTCAGAGCGGGGGATTTTCAGCCGCTCCCTTTCAGGGACAAATAAAAAGTTTATCCAGACGGAGAGGAGTGCGACTGTCCCATCAAAAAAACAAACAAAAAAAAAACAACCCAAAACAGCAACAGAAAGATGGTGCATACTGCCACCTACAAGACAAACAGCAGTATGACAGGTCTTCCACTGCTACCGTTCAAAATCACATCAACAGCTCGAATCCTTCACTGGCACACACAGCCCAGACCCAGACTGAGATTACGAGTGAGCCAAACTGCCTAAAATGAAGACGTTTTGCTCTTAACACAAATGACTAAGGGGTTTTCCAGAGAATAAACAGTGCGAAGTTCTTTCTCTGCATTTAACCAGTTCACCAAGGGAAGCGGCAGGCAGCCGGTGACCCAGCGCCGGATGGGGGCTAACCACGGGGGCAGTATGTGGGGACAGTACCTGGCTCAAGGGTTCCAGTGGCAGTCCTGATATTCAAACCCACAACCTGATCACAGGGTTAACCACCAGAGGTCCCACAGACTCGCCGCCCCTGGCTGAGCTCTTTCGGTTAACTCTGAGCGCTCTGATGTGTACGAGGAGCTCCCAGCACAGCCCGGACTCTCTGACTCTCTGACAGATGGAATGATAATGTCTTTTCTGGCCTGTAATGGACATATTTTGATCTCTCTGGCATGCCCCACTGGGGACTAGGTAGACGCACAGTGAGTTAGGAAAAGCTGTGACCGATGGACCACCTCAAATAGAGCATGTTCTTAATCAAAGCCTGAGGCTCCTTACTGGAATCTGAGGATCTGTTTCTGGAGGAAACTGCTCGTGCCACAACTGCACAGACACAGAGAGACACAAAGTAGATTCTAAACTATAGTATCATTAAAAATAAAAGTCAAAATAAAACGACTTAGTATGAATTACACTATGCTACCAAAACAAAAGGCTGTGGTCAGAAAGACAGATTATAAACAGGATATAATGCTGTATAACTGCTATAAACTAGCTGAAGTAGTTTACTAGTGGTTTGGAGTTTGTTCTCTATATTGAGTCTGCTATTGCAGTGATACTGCACATTATTTAATGTATTTGTATTGTTTTTTTTTACTAGATTCACTTTCCCTTTGATTTCAAAGGGTTGGATCACCTTCTCAATTAAGAGCTTTACATGAAGGAAGATGCCCAATACTTATTATTACAAGATTAGTATAAATAAATGATACAGGTTAGGACTGTGAGTGTAGGGACCCTGAACCTCTCTGGGCGTCTTCTAAGAGCCTGCGGCAGCAGGGCATCTATATGCTGTGGTGTGTTTGGGCAACAATGCCACCACCAGGGGCTGCAGATCGATAAACTCTTCAATGAAGCTGCTTTGGTTTAGGGAGTCCTTACTGTAGAGTCTGATGTGGAATGGAAATTGTGCCAGTAAGACAGTAAGGACTTCTGAAAATATCAGATTCTTTAGGTTGTAGACATTTGTCCAGCAACGTGGACACAAGTCTGCACACGCCACACACACTCGTCCAGGTTTCAGTCCCGTTACAGGGGACATCTCCTTTCCCCAGACAATCAGACTCTTCAGTCAGAACTGAATAACAAACTGTACATCACACACACACACACACACACACACACACACACACACACACACACACACACACACACACACACACACACACACACTAAACTAAGCTGCTGAACTGGTTACTAAACAAAAAAACGTATTCTCCACCTGCTGCTGTAAATACGTTTACCTCTGTTTTGGCATCCCATTGCATTTTTGCACCGTTAAGGACTGTATTTTACCGTAATTACTGTAATTGCTGTACAGCTGCCCTTGTGTTTTGTGTGTGTTCAGAGTGCTTTAGCTTTAGTAACTTGGTTAACGGGCCCCCAGAGTGGGATTTCCCATCAACCCATCTAATTTTTCATATTTTAAAAATTGAACACTGTGGGTTTTGGGGTCAGTTGATCTGATTTATCTTTGTTAATAAAATACAATTTGGAGCTGAGATCTGGCTTCAAGTGGAATAAAAACAAATAATTCTAAAGATGCTAAAGGGCTAAAGATGCCTTTGACATACTGCCAAAACACTCGGAACATGAGTAAATAGGGAAAGGTTATTCAGTGGAGCTTCACTGGCTAGCTTGTTGGTAGCTTCACTAATTAGCATTAGCATTGCCAAGTGGTGAACAAAAAACAAACAAATATATACTGTATATATATAGTAGTGGTGGGCCGTTATC
>JBBPDH010000017.1:641221-651394 GCA_037974565.1 Clupeocharax schoutedeni | reverse complement strand
AATAGGAGCGGTTCAGGATACATTTCACTGTGTGTTGTACTTGTATGACTGCATGTGACAAATAAAGTATCTTGAAAAATGGTCTTCTGTAATTCACTGAAGATCCCCCTTTACCTCTTCTGGGACAACTAATGCAGCTTCTTTAGCTCTTACGGTTCTTGATCTATAACACGATCAGTAAAATTGCTTTACCTGATCAGAAACAGAAAGTTCAGTTTCCTTGTCCTTTTGCTTTCCAGAGCCTGAATCTTCCATCTTCCCAGAATCATCCTCTTCACTATCCAGTTCCAAAGGCCTGGCGTGTCTCCGTTTCACCAGAGAGTTGCCAGCTCCTTTCTGGGACTCACCCACTTTATCCTCTATATTTGTGTCCTGATCTGAATCCAAACATGACAGGTATAATTCACACTCATTTTATTAACAGAATGTAGTTTTCTTCAACAAAAACTCTTCAACAAAGCCAAGTGTATCTATTAGCACTTTTTATGTTAAACATGACTGCTGAATATAAAATACACTAGTTATTCTGTATTTGAGACCATTAGAAATGATAGTTGGTACTACAGACCAATACAAACGAACCTCCATTCTTCGAAAGTCCAGATACAGGAGGGCGGGGCCTCTTAGCATCCACAGACTTCTCGTCACAAGGAACCTTTCTTTTCACCTGAATATACACACAAATAACAAACAATTATCCACCTAATCATGGTCACCAGGCAGCTAGTGGCCATGTGTTTAGGGAGTTGCCCCTGTGACTGGAAGGTTGTAGGTCTGAATCCATGGATTGCCAATGGCACCACTGAGGTACCTTTAAACAAGATATCGGCCCCACACACTGCACCCTGGCCGCTATGTTGTTGTATGCTGTCAGCTTCACTTGGGCGAATGGGTTAAATGCAGAGGACCAAGTGCTTCATTCGCGTGTGAAAAATGTTTCAGTTTTCTTTTAGAGCATCTGGATCACTGTGTTGCAAAACAAACTGTTTTGGAGACATGCCAAAGCAATACTTCTCTTACATCTAACCTCACACGTTAATCTAACACCTGGAGTTTATTAAACACAACTGGACCTTAAAGTGGAACCGGGTTCAGTTGTTAGATAACACAAAACAGAGCTTTCTGGCACCAGACCCTCAAAATGGGTTTGGTGGGAAAAGGAAAATGGTAACACAGATTAGAGCTTCACTGTTAAATATAGTGAATGGTCTATGAAGGATCCAAAGGCACTGCAGACCTTGCTAAAATTCATGGCATCATGAGCTACATTGTGTATGTTAAATAAATAAATGTAATTAATTAAATTAAATTAATTTAATTTAAATTGTAGTAGAAGGTGCAGCGAGTGATTTTGGTACCTTAAAGGAAGGAAGTCTAAGAGCAGACCGGAGACCCAGTCCAAGCACTGTGCCCTGTGCTGTACCTTCCAGCCCTGTGCCCTCCACAGGCTGCCAGGGATCCTGGACCCGGGGCTTCGGAGCCTCCTTATTCTCACCAAGCTTTACAGGTACAGATATCTGGATTTATTTAGCAACAAACACATCATTTTTATCTCTCAGAGCAGTAAAATGTACCAAATTAATAACTAAAATTCCATTTATACCAAATGATCTCATTCGTTTCCTGATATATGTGCTTGTAGGTTGGCTTATGTGAAGTTCCTTTGTGAAACAGCACTATACAAACACATTTAAATTGATTTGCATTGAATGCATCATTCCTGCACTCGCTGATCATTCTGGGCATTTCTCTGTGCAAGAACCTGTTTAGTTGGATGTGTTAAAACAGCGTGTGTAAGACTAATGTTTTGTTATATATTTATGACTTCAGGCACATTTCCACAAGTATACAGGAGCTGTGCTGTACCTAAACCACCCAGAGATGATATAGAACCTTTTGATTTTCAAGTGTGTGCCTCAGCCAAGTAACTGTGTTTCTGATGCATCAGCAGCACAATTCTCTAAGGTGCTTTTGATATTGTATTCTTTCATGATTTATTGTCTTGTTTACATTTTTTCAGCCTTCTGTAGTTGTGCAACGAATACTTAACCCAGCTAACCCAGTTTCTCACATCATTAAAGATAAATTCGTTAGCACCACTGAAAACTCCCACTCAAATGTATCTTCAGCCCAAACAGATAGTACTGCTTGTCCTTTGTTGACTTCCCAGTTGTAAGCTTGTATGTTCAGTGTTGACTTTTGTGCAGACAAAAAATAACCGTGTCTTTCCATTATGTGATAACATTTTGACCAATCAGAAAGCAGTGAGCCCTGCCATCAAGCAGTATGGGTACACCTGGTTATATTAGTAAAGTAAAAAGTTCCTTGTGTCAGTGGAAAAACGCTATTATTGGCCAGTGATGACTACAAATTATTCAGTAACTTCTATGAATCTAACATGAAAGCGCACAGTTTTATAAAGTGTGTGGTATGACGTTACCTTGGCTGTGCGCTCCCTCTCGTCCCACCATTGGTCAAACATGACAAAAGCCACGCCTTCAATTATTCTGCGATGAATGTCTTTTTTTACGATAACTCTGAGCTCAGCCGCTACAGCAGCCAGAACGCTGTCCACTGTGGCCTTTTGAAGAATTTCATTCGCAGGGACGTATCCTGGAGGAGGCACTGAAGGATCAAATGCAGGCAGGATTGGAGGTGGCCAAGGGGGTCTGTATCCCGGAACAGCAGAAGAACCCCCAATAGAGGGATAGGGAAGACACTGCCTTTGCCTAAATCCATCTTGTGGAATAGGAAGCCCTAAAAAAACTGTAGGAGGTGGTGTAATGGGAATTTGAGGGGAATATGAAGGAATGGCTTTACCATGTGTGATTCTGGTAGGTATAGGAAGAGGTGCTGAAGTGCTCTTCCATCTAGTAGGATTACCAGCCTGCCCCATGGCAAGCTTTGGTGGGGGGAAGAAAGGAGGAGGAGGTATAGAAAGGTTAGGAGGAGGTGGGGTACACTGAATTGGTACAGGAGGCAATAAATGAGGAGGTCCAGGCATGGCAGGTACAGTTGCGTGCAGAATTGGTGGTGGAAGGGCAGGGAACCCCAGTGGAGGGAGGAGAACAGGAGGAGGAGGCATTAGGAACACTGGAGGACTTGGTGAAGAATTTGTTTTGCTGGTTCCAGGCCTGAAATTCTGCTTTGAAGCTTTACTTTGTCTTTTGAACAGGTTAATCTGTGAGAGACAGAAACATATTTACAAGCGGTTATCCACTCGATCCACTGAGATGTTTGGTGCCCAGTTTATAGCTGAAGCAAACAAGAAAGCCTGTGTACCAACTTTGTTGAGTTCAAAACTAGTCGAAGACTATGGCTAGCCACAATGTCTAAAACTAGTCATCTTTAAGACTAGGTCTGATCTAGTCTTACATAGCTCATAATCCAAATTTACAGACTGATTTAGGACTACACAATTCTTCATTTTAAAATGATTACTTTAAGTTTGATTTATTGTTAATTACATAGTTATGTATTGTAGTGCATTTGCATTAATCTATATTCTGCATCACAATAAAGGTTCTCCAATATTTTATCACCATTAGAACATGGCAACACCAGTTATTTATTCGTGGCTGGAATATCTTTGCATATAGCCCCTGCTCAGACACTAGCTAACTCAGATACAAATAGATAAACCAAATGTAAAAACAAACCCGAGTGATTTGGATTTTAACTCATACAGTCTAAAAATAAATGCATTTTTATTTTTTTTATTGCAGCTAGTCCTGGACAAAATCAGAGACTAAATTTGGTTCAACAACCACTGAAACAACTAAATAGATGTTTCACTTTTCCTTGCAAATTTGTCAAATCTGTCAAAATGTAACATGTTAACAGTGTTAAAGTTTTGGAAACACTTACTTACTTTCTGGCTTATAGAGACCATGTATGGAATCCAAACTGCAAAAAAAGCTAATTTGAATTCAAGGATTTTGTGAAACAATACATTTTTATGAATCCGCCAATTCCACAGTAGTTTATAGGGCTGTGCAATTAATCGAAAAGTAATCGAAATCGACATTCAGAACCTATAATCGATCAAATTTTTCCAGGTCGATTATTTCAATTACTTTCAGGTCAGGTGACCCTCTCCATTATGTTTCGTTATTCCGCCAACATGTTGAGCATGGAGAGCTTAAATACTGAGACAACTGAGCAACTTGTCAGTGAACTATGAGGGCAAATAAATAAATAAATCAATAAAATAATTGTTCATTAATCATAATCGAGTTAAAATATTCAATTAATCGAGATTTTGATTTTAGGCCAAATCGCCCAGCCTTAGTAGTTTACCTCTCACCCTTTACACTGAGGTTTTAAGGAGTGTTTCAGGCCTGGCATATGGAATGAGGGCAACCAATCTGAACTGAACATACCTCAGTTTCAAAGAGTAGAAATCTCTTAATCGAGTATTGTAAAAGATCATGTATAATCATGTATAAAGTATATTAATATAGAGAATATTCTTAAAATTGCACCTTTTTGTATTTTGTATTTAATGTTTGAGAGGTTTGAGAGTAATGTAATTTCAATTCTCTGTATGTCTGGTACATATGGCAGATTTGACAATAAAGTTGACTTTGACTTTGAAATGTCGAAAATGGGCCTTTAAAAATTCGAAGTGAACATGAAAATACGAGGTTTACCGAAGCTGTTTGATGAGAAGGTGCAGATCGAATAACTGAACACTGGGTTGAAATTACAGGTATCTTGCATGGGTACTCGTTAATTGGTGAATATATTTCGCCTTCTTCTGGTGAGTCTGGAGGGGGAGTAGGGTGCATATTTTCAACACCTGACTCAGAAGTGTCTTCTTGTTTTTGGACAGAGTCTGAGGGCCTAGAATCTTCAGGATAACTAAGCGTATGTAAGAAATTAGGAGATTGAGGTGAGGGAAGATTGGATTTGGAAGAGCGTTGGAAAATGCTGGGAAAGTCTATAAGATGGTTTTCAGATTGCGTGTCTGAGTCCCAGTTATCATTGTTTGGTAGAAGATCTGAACCGTGAGTGGCTAGGAGCATTTGAATGCGAGAATCCAGGCTGGTAGGGGCTGAGGCTGGAGCAGATGACTCAGTCGAGAGACTTCTCTCTGTCCCAAGAGTGCACTGTTCTGGGCTTTGAGTCACATCAGTGAGTCCCTGCTGTAGCTCAGGCACATGTTGAGGAGAGGTATTTGTATGTGTTTTGAGGGGATTTCCCAAAGTTTGCCCCAGGAGCTCCACAGGTGGTGTCATTTTTGCCTGCGTGTGATGTGTGTCTGCACTGACACGTTGGGATACTGGTGTTAATTTGCCCACATACACGGTAGAGGGATCAACAGGTACTTTCCTGTCAGTGTTCATGAAAGCTAATGTATTCTGTCCCACATGGCTTGCAAGTTTGTCTGTGCTACTTGCACACGGAGCAGGAGGCTTATATGGCTGTGTAGTAGCAGGTAGAGGCACTAGACTGCTTGGACGCCCAGAGCGATATTTAGGTCTATTGAAAACTGGTCTATGCACATAGCGGTGCTCTGGTCTACGGTTATACGCATTCTGGTATTTAGGCTCCCAAGCATGGCTTCTGTAACCACCCCGAGAAGTCCTGTCCACTGGGTGGGACGGGCGCCCTGATGGCATATGGCCTTTAGAAGGCCTTGAGTTTTGGATTATCTTAATTAAGGCACCCTGCTTTATGTTTGGGGTGAGCTGGACCAGATGAGGATTGCAGTGGGTGGGCTGAGAATCTGGAGTCATGGTTGATCTGGAGGCACTGTGTATGTTCGTATCTGTCAACTGGCATGGATTTGGAAGTCCCTCGTACTGGGGTGGGGTGCTTGGGATACTTTGAGACAGAGGAGAGGTGTGGGGAGTGTCCTGGTACAAAGGGGTTTGCCAAAAGCTACTGGGAGTGTCCTGGTGCATGCTGGAGTAGGCGGTGTCCATTGAGAGTGGGGTGGAACCATCAAATGGGGTGGAGCCAAGGAGTCCCGATGACAGCACTGAAGACCCATGCATCAACCGCTTACCTGGCTCATACTCCTGCCGAAAAAAAAAGAGGAACAAGTGAAAAAACACTGCGATAGGATTAGGTACATTGTAGTTACTGAATGTAAAAAGTCCTGTCAGAACTCTTAGTCTGGCCCTCTTCTCCTAATTCCTAGATCACATGACCCTAGAACATGAAACGTCCACCCTCAGATTTGTGTAGTTTTCCAGTGGACTACCCCTGCTTAGAAAGTTTTTGTTTTTTGTTCTTCAGTTTGTCTGGCTTGAATAATCCCACCTGATTCCTGTGACAACCCTTTTATCTGTTCACTGATTCGGATTGCCTTTCTGGACTCTACTTTTGGGCTCTTTGGTATTACAATTAAGAATTGTTTACTTGTCAGACTGGCCTTTGGTTCTGGAACTCTATATGTCTTTTGTATTTGACTAGTCTACGGAATAAATATTGCTGCTTGTTTTACTCCTCGCTTGGGTATATCTTGGTCTGGACCTGATACTGCGTAAATGTTTGTAGGTACTGAATAATACTTCTTAAGATTATCACCTAAAAAATATGCCTAGGGTTTGGGAGGTTAAAGAGAAATGCTACCCATTTTTTAAAAATTCTTTGTAATGTACTTGTCAGTGGTTTCATGTGAAATGCTCCATTTAAAGACATTTAGTCAGAATTGTTCACAGCAGTGGTGATAGAAACCAAACACTCTAGTTTTTAGATATAGTAATAAGACTTTACTATATCTAAAAACTCACTCACACAAAACAATTACAAAATGGAATATGAATACATTACCTGATGCCCCAGAAATGAATGGAGTAGAGCTATGGGTGGTGTATGGCAACGTAAGGAAAAATAAACCCCTAAGAAAACTGTCATCAGTGTTACAAATAGAAAATTAGAAGTTGCACTGGGTCACTGATAGCCATAATTGTGCTATAGAAATCTGTTTCTCTACAATGACTTCTTTCACATTAAACTGCTCTGAATGACTTCTCAGAAATGTATGCATTTATTTTTGATAAAGTTTAAAGTGAGAGGTAAAAGTCAAATCACAATTTGCACCGTATCTTCTTCTTTAGCTTGGTACTAGAGCTACAATGATGATATAGCTAAAGAGGATTTGGGGGGACATAAACATGCATAGGAATTGAAGCTCCATTGCAAAACTATGCAAACCTCGGGTGTGGAGAGCATTATGGAAATGAGATTTTCATTATGGAAATGAGACATCATTTCTTTGTGTGAAATAAGCATGTAGCTCCACACACCTATAGCGGGAACAGAGCCTTGGCATGTACATTATACTCACACTGTGTGAATCAGAGCTGTATGATGGTGACTGGGGTCCCCAGGCTTCTTCCCCTAAAGGGAGAGTGAACGGGGTATACAACCCACTTACAAGCAAGTGGAAGTACCGCATTCTTTTCTCACCTGGAAACAAAGAGAAAGCATTCAAATAATTTATCATGCATGTAGCATATAGTCACTCCTACAAATTACAATCTGATTTTTAATTAAAAAGTTTTTACATGTTTTTAATTGTCCTTTAGAATTTTTAATTAATAAAAGCTAAGCACACAATGCCCTTAAGGCATCTTAATACTATTATTCATATTACTAATATAAAAGTTGCTTCTACATACTTTCTAGTAATTTTCTGCCAAAGGAATATGTTCTCAGTTGTCTGAGTTGTTTTGTCATTTTTGTGCTTCTAAATTAATGTATTGCACAAACATTGCATAAACAAGAGCTCTTATAAGGGCATAGTATAGGGCCCTTTTTTAGAAGCTCTTGTATAATAAATTATGTCAAGATATGTATTAATACACTCAATATTAATTTACACAAGAAGCTGAGGGTATCTAGAGGTCGACCGATATTAGTTTTTTTTAAGTCGATGCTGATATTTAGAAGTCAGGCCGATGTATGTTGCCGATATTATTTTGGCCAAAAATTAGCCATTTCCCTCTGTTTGTGTACTAGAGAAAATCTCACGCTAATAATAACAAAGGATACACAACATTTCTTAACTTAACATTTACAGCACACTGCCTAAACATAAATATAAACATAAATAAACTGTGACTGTCTAAACAATAAATAAATAAATATATACACGATGAACCTGACTAATAATTCATAAACAAAACAAAGTTGCAAACTATTCCAAATTGAAGATAAAATTGTGAACAACAAGACAAAAAGGAGAGTGCAAATAATCTTTAGTTTTATTCTTCTTCACTCCACCCATCCCTCACTGAATGTTCTTAGTATTCCTTAGTTTAAGAGCTGCAGGTCATCGTGCAGAAAACACAAATGTTCGTAACATGAACGTAAATTCAGCTACATTTCCATATAAAATATAACTGTATAAATATAGAAAGCGTGTCTTGAAATGGTTAAATACCGCTATACTTAGACACGGGAGGTTTGAAAGTAGCCAATCCAAGAACGTTATTTATTTCTCCTGGCTGCTGATTGGCTGCTGCCATTTGACGCATCTCATGCTCACTTTTTTCCCTAAGTTACCTCGGTTTATTTAGTATTAGTAATCTGTGCCCCGTCTTAACTTGTGGGTAAAGATGTTTTTTTTCCAACGTTTCTTTTGTGTACGTTCTTTGTTTTGGCTCACCGCATGCTGCTAATGCTAAAGCTAGCAGCGGCAACCTTGTTTTTAAGCAATAAAGTTATCTGATTCTGGTTATTTATTTCCCCTTGCGGCTGCCGCAGCTGCAGACCAGAATCTCCCCAGTGGAGTGTCTCAGTGTTTCTCTTGTTTTTTGCTTTGTCTTTCTTAAAGTCCAGTATTTTTATTAGTCTAAATTAAGTTAAAAGAGGCAAATACGGGTTTACCTTTACATTTTCTTTTAGGATAATACATTAAACGTATGAATATTAAATTAAATTAAAGTGTTTTGGGAGCATATTTTGGGGCATATTTAGGGTTTATACTATAAAAATTTGTTTTACCACAACACGTTTTTCACTGTACACGGGTGATCTTGGAACGTACTGTATTTGTCTTTGATATATCAGAATTTAAAACCCTTTTTTCACAACTTACAAAACTTCTGGCTGTGGTCCTGCAAAAGCGGTCCGGAGAAAAATGAAGACTGGCGTACTAAACTCAGATATCGGCTGATGCCAATATCGAAAAAATGCCAAATATCGGCCAGATATATAGATATTTTTTTACTTCTAGATATACAAGACCATTTCTGACTCAAAACTATGCCTTTCATGTCTCACTTCAGGACAAACCCAGACCCTGAGATCCAAACTCCAGCAGAGTTTGGTGTTTATCATATACACTGACACACTGGCTAAGCTAAGCCGAGATGTTGTTTCACCAGAAAAATCACCCAAGGGTGGCCTTCCAGGAACAGATCTAAGGACTACTGTGTAAAGAACATATTTACACACAGCTGTGAATCTCTTTACCCTTGGGGTCCAAATCCACGTGAATGCTGTTCCCCATAACAGATGTGCCATGAAGTTTCTGCACGGCCTCATTTGCCCCTCTTACAGTTTCAAAGATGACCTTGGCTATTCCTAAATGCTTCTTATTCCTGGGATTGTACAGAACCTCCACCTCTTGGATTTTCCCAAACTTTTTACACATATCCATTAAAAAGCCATCTTTAATGTTGTCGTTCAGTCTGGCAAATGTCACCTCCTTCGGCGGCCCAACATAGTGCTCATCGATCTAGACAAAGAGCGATTCAGACAGATGATCACACATTATCAGAAAAGACAAATATAAATATTAATAGGCTACATATGACACAAACAAAACATTGAGTTTTTATAACCTTGAATTTGGGGACTTGCATATCCGTCTCTTTGAATTTGGTCCAGAAGCGACTAATTCTAGGATCTTTGACATTATCCACAGGGGAAAGTCCAGGATTCTGCTGAGGAGATTTTAAAAATTGTTGTTGTATGTTTGCTGTTAAATCTACTTCATAGTAATTTCTAGGGATGCACCGATTGCAATTTTCTTGGCCGAATCCGATTACCAATTTTTGTGTAAGTGTGATCGGCCGATACCGATTTTTCCGATACCGATTTTTGTAGTGATGCACCGAAAGGATTTTTTTTTTTTTTTTTTTTTTTTTTTTGAACGAAAACAAAAAAAGAAAAGGGGGAAAAAATTGGACGAAAAACAAAACATATATATAT
>JBBPDH010000017.1:618855-630926 GCA_037974565.1 Clupeocharax schoutedeni | reverse complement strand
CAGAGTTCAAATTGGACAAACAACAAATTCGAGGAAAATCTAAATTTGCAAAAGTCGATAGCAAGCCCATCACTTGACTTTTATCACTAGTTGCACAAATCCAGACATTTACATCAATGTTTTAAATTGCCATAAGCTGTTTTAGTAAAGGTGCACGTAATTTCTAGACCACTAGCAATGATGACGTTTTTTTTCCCTCATTTTTCTGTTTTGGAGTAGAAAACAACATATTCTTTCCAGGCCACAAAGGTATGCCACTTTTATGACTGTCCTCAGTTTGACTGGCCACGAGACAATGACAAACATATTATCCAAGCTAAATTTCACCATCTCAAAAACTCAGCTCATAAAACAATTCTCCCCATTTAACTGGGTAAGATTGTGTTGGCCATCCTCTTGTCTGAACATAACAAAATACAATCTAAATCTAAATACAACCTAAAATCCAAAACAGGGATTTCCAATGAGCAGTTCTGGGACATTTCAGAGGGTACTACCTCGGTGGCTTGAAGGGTACCACTCCAATGACAACTTAGTGTCTTTATTCTGAGAATGCACCAGTCGGGCTTGGTCATGCAGGGTCTCCATGTGTCAAAGTCAAAGAAAACTTTATCATCTCAGCTAGATTGTGTATACAGTGAGACAAAACAGTGTGGCTCCAGATTGGAAAGAGTACAAAAAAACACTTCTTGCACCTTTCACTGGTACAAGGAACCGTGCCGTGCTGTGAACAAATGTTTTTCCATTACAAATGAAACAACCCGTTTTCGAGCTGCTCGAACGGCAGGGCCAAATGATGGCCACAGCCGAGCTGACCTTCACTGTTTTCTCATTAGTCAAAATGTTATCATCACAACATGGAGAGAGGTAGTGTCTGCACAAAGACACAACCTCTCTCCATGTGTCTCCATTTGTTGTGTACTGTCTGCACAAAAAAACACAATACAGATACAAACTAGGAACAGAGAATTGCCCATCGGAAACACTGTTACTCGTCTAGGATACACTAGAAAATCAAAGTGTGCTGCAACTTCTGTGCCGTCACAGTTTAGGTACAGCATGGTTCCTGTATACCAATGGAAAAGTGCCTATGTATAAATAAAACACTGATATATAATCCGAACTGAGAAGCAGAAAATGTACAATTTAGTACAATGGGTAATTTTTCACATGCAGAAATTGTGCGCATGTTGCATCAGTATTCAGGCGGAGAACAAACAGAATACTAGAATGATATTGTGTCCTGTATATGTGCAAATGATCAGCAGCACTTTAATATATATATATCTGTACAGTCAATGTACTTATAAAGGTGACCTTCAGTGTCAGTATTGGCTTCTGTTATTGTTAGAAATAACTATTTAGCAGGAACGACAGTGTTAAACTAAAATATGGTTTACCATGCAATATTACACACGCACACACACACACACACACACACACACACACACACACACACATACACACAAACAACACACAGAGCGGAGCAGGTGGAGGGCTAATCTAATATGTCTGCCCTTTTTAGTTTCAGCTCTTTTGAATCGAGCCAGTTCAGTGAGTTGCTGCACCTCCAGGAGCATGGAGTCCAACTGTGGGGAAGCCACTGAAAGCGAAACCATGAAGGTTGGTAGAGGGAGAGACGCTGGAGGGGCAACCAAGAAAGAGAGGGACAGAGGTGGGGGCGCGAGAGATGGATTGATAGTAGGATGCACAGGCAAATGCACAGAAGATGAATGAATGGAGGTAAAAGGTAAAAGTGTATAATAATGAAGAGAATAGAGTTATACCAACTCTCTTTCTCACTCTCCCTCCCTCCCTCTCCTTCCCTCCCTCCTCTCTCTCTCTCTCTTTCTCTTTCTCTCTCTTTCTCCATCTCTCTGTGAGCGTGTGTGAAAGAAGGAGTGAGAGAGTGCTGTGCGGTATGGCGGTATTGTTTCTGTGACAGAGATCAGTGGCTGGATGAATGCGCTTTATTTTGTGGCGGGGGCTGCTCTCCCAGGCTAATAAAATGCGCGGGCTTCCCGCTGCCTGCAGTGGCGTGCTGGGCACAGCGGGAGGCAGCGCTTTTTGTGTTCCCCCTGCCCAAATTATGGAACCGTCAATAACCCACCCTGGAACCAGTCAATAGAACCGCGCTTCGTGACTGATGGGAGACCAACTTCAAGGCTAATGCAGGGAAAAAAATAAAAAAGGGAGAAGGAGAGGGAGTAGGGTGGGTAGATTTGGGGGTAAGGGGTGGTTAAGCAAGAGATTGAGAGAGAAACTTGACCTGTTTTTAACCAAATAAGGTCTATGCATGTGTTTGACATGGAGGGTTTGTTGTGAGGGGTTGTTTGTGGAGTGATGGCTTTTGTGAAAGGGAGGCATCCAATGGCATAACAAACTGAACCCAGCTTCTCTCTCTCTCTCTCTCTCTCTCTCTCTCTCTCTCTCACTGTCTTTCTAACCATGTGGGAGGGGAACGTACTACCATCAACCATGTTGTTGATTTGCCTTGATCTAACTGGTGACATGCCTTCAGGGTGAAGCCTGAGACAAGATGCACTCTACTGCCTTAGCGTTAGCATTAGCCAGCATGGCTGCTTCAAACGACATGGATTTCCTAGAGAATGTAGACTGGGAGTTCATCGTCTCCACTCTGGGCCTGCGGATCAACTTTGGATTGGATATTTATGTAGAAGCTGACTTTTAATTATGACTTTTATGATCACAGGATCCTTTGAAGAATGTTTAGCGTTCTTTGCTACGCTAAGGGACATTTAGCATCAGAGCTTAACAAAGTTAAGTAAAAGGCCTGGAAAACTGTTTTGACTTGAGTTGAGCATTGACTGACACATGAAGAGGCCTGCCACTTATATAAAAAGATACAATTAACAGCTTAATTTGTTTCTTTTTCCAATTTAAAAAAAGAACCAAGGATCTTTCTTAACTCACAATTCAATTCAGGTCTCACGATATGTTAAACAAAGTAAGACTGAAAACAAACGTAGATCTCACAGTTCTGATATATTCCTACCTTGTACATTTACAAAAGAAAATTCCAATCATACCTTTTCTGGCCTCCTTACCCTTATTCTGCAGCCTCTAGGAGTGGCAGTTTATGACTTGATTGACAATATTAAGTTAAAAATTCAGCCTTTTCACAATATTTAGAATTAAATCTGAATGACTATACATTTGTTGCACTAATGAGACTAGAGCTATAAGGTGTAATTGTTGTATGACATGAATGAGCCAGCTCTCATTAAGCACTTAAATGTAGATATATGAAATAGCAAAATTAATAGAATACTTATTCTCCATAATGCCTCTTGTCGTGTTTTTGATTTTGTATATCACTCTAGTTTGATACATGGGCACATCCCTAGTCTTTACCTAATAGAAGGTTGTCATGACATGACATGATCTGTTGTCACTCTTGAAACCATGAAAACTGAATCAAAAACTCTTGCTCATGATTTAAATTTTTAACTTTATTATTTAACTAAATTCTGGAAATAATTACATCAAGGCCACCAACCTGAAAAAATGGGTAAAACCTTTCATTTTCAACCCTTACATGCTCATGGTAGAGACATCCTTTTAGCATCAAATAACAAACCTTTTGTCACAGAAAAAACTGTGTCTAATGGACAAAATGAAACTCTACAAACGAATCAGAATGAATCAAAACAAGCGTTTAAACAAAAGTTATAGTTGATTACAAATCGCATTTTTTTTACAACTACGTTTTTTTTCAGGTCCGATTGATATAAAATAAAATAATAAATGTCAAAAATTGCTAGAAGTGAGCAACATAATAGTTGTCTAGGTGTTTAGCCAATAAGACAGAACAAAATTTAACCCAAGAAAAGGAATTATGAACAAAACATAAAAGGAAACATTATAAAAAGCAAAGAAAACCAATGTATCTAGTATGCTGGAACATGCCCCACCTCTGCTTAGCATCAAACTTAAACATGTTTATTAGTGCACTTCTGTTATTATGTTTGCAGTAGGTACTTAATGGCCAAATGGATATGTGTAACTGGTTGTTTCTGAGGAAAACTGCTGTTTTCCCTCTTTGGAGATTTTACAATGGGATCTCCCAGGACACATCAGAGCACTGCCAGAAGCAGCATCACAGTAAATTATTAAACATCAAGTTTCAAATCAATGGTTTAAAGAGGCGAGTGGAGGGGGGACCCTTCTGTCCTGCTTCACTACCACAAAAAAAGTATACATTAAAGGGAAAAAAAAGAATTGAAACTTTTCTCTGTTGTCTCTTTCTTCCTCTCCAGCTCAGAGTTTTTCTGGCTCTTCTGACGGTTGGAAACGCTGCATGCGTTCAAAGGGCCAGAGTCTCAGAAGCCACCTAGCAGCACGAGGATTCAGATATGCAAATTAACCAGCAGGGGAGATTCTCTTCTCTCTCTCTCTCGCTCTCTCTCTTTTCGCTCCCGTTTTCTCTTTGTCTCTTCCCTCCACACTTTTCTCGAGTCTCTTTTCTTTATCTGTCTTTCTGTTATTTCTGTCCTCTTCCTTGCTCTCTCTTTTTATCAGTGTTTTGCTCTTTCTCACCATATCTCTCTTTACCCCTCTATTTTCCTCTCTTTCTGTCTTTGTACTTCTCTATTTTTTCTCCATTCTGTGTCTTTCTTTAACTCATTCTTTTCTGTCTCTCTCTCTCTCTCTCTGTATGTCTCTCCCTCTGTGACTCTACTTTGGATTTGCACTTTTGGAATAAAATTTAAACGAACTCAGTGTCAGTTATGTGTGGAATCTAATTCTCATCTAATTCACAATTCCGGATGTGGTCAAAGCAATTTTTGGCTTTGTTAGTTTAGGGGACATAGAGTCGAACACTAGACTCACCCTCATAGCCCAAACCATTTTTGGAAAGATACACCTTTACAGCTTCTCTCAGCCTCCTCAAACCACATCCAGCTCTTCATTAAACTGGAACAGACACATGTATATGGTTTATGACCACATACACATAAACAAAACTTCGCAATGTTTTCACAAAGCAGTCCTTAATTACAGAAATGAGTCCTAAATCAAGTCCACAAGCTTGTACCACTTCAGTGAAGATCTGGCTGTGGTTTGAGCAGGTTGAGAAAAGTTTTAGTAATGTATTTTTGCATAAACAGGATATTTGGGTGAGTAATGAGTTTTACTGTTTGTCAGCTATACTAGACTTGCAACTGTGTTACTAAACTAAAGTGAAAAACGTAAACCCTGTACCTATGGTGCTGCACAATTATTTTAAAGTTTGTCCTTTAATCCACATTTTTACATTGAAAAAATCAGTTGGATAAAGGAACATGAAAAAGGAATTTTTCATGTTACAGTTGCGGGGAGGTAGGGGAACCTGGCAAATGTGAGCCAGTGGGAAACAAGAGGGTGAACATGTTCACTGAAATGTACCTCCAAACTTCATAGCCACTTCATGCATGCCTGAATTTTGCTCCACCTTGGTGACCATCCAGTTTGCCCATTATTTTATTCCACAGGCTAAGTGAAAGAAAGCTCTAAAGCAGTTTGGCATGAATGTGTGTGCGTGTGTTTGAGAGAGAGAAAACGAATGGGTCTTCCAGAGCCACAGAGAGAGACAGAGAGAGAGATGTGTGTGTGTGTGTGTGTCTGTGTGTAAGCAAGTTTGAGAGGGCCTCTTGTCTCTTTATGGCAGCGATGGCAGCGCTAGCGTTAATGCCGAGTCCCACACGGCTCTCTTTTCTCCACGTCCGGGACACATGCTGAGCAGGAACCTGAGCTGATTGGGTTTCATTCAGTACCCTACCACCCCCCACCATAGACATATACACACTCACACACACGAACCTCATCTTCAGCTGGCTAAGAATGATTGTTGAGGCGCTAAAGGGTTGCGTCGGGGTCATCCACTGTGGTGCAGCTAAGCTAGCTCCCCTGTTGTCCCGCGCCCCTCCTGCAGGTTGCTAGGGCCTGGTATTTGCTCTCCAGGGTCTGAGTGGAATGACACAGCCGCAGAGCCCCTGCTGGATCTCCGCTACCAATCCTTTTTGTGTTAGCCATGGTTATTGAGGAGCATCAATGTGCGCACACACAACACACACACCTACACCCACACAAACACGCACACACACATGCATGCTTTCACAAGAACTCCAGTGGACAGAGAGCAATGTCATATACAGCAGCATGTATCTCAACCCTTATGACCTCTAGGAGCTGTGATGTCTAAAACTGATCTAAATTTTAAACTATTTTACAATGGCAGAAACGGCATAAGCAAAAATGTAGTCTGAGGCCTGTCACTATTATTACATAGTCACAATTTTTCACAAGTTTATTATTTTCCATTTGGGTAAATGCATATGCAGAAAACATATTTGAGACGCAGCATGGCTCTTGCAGAAACAATCATTTAGTAAAACCTTTTTTGATTTATATAAAATTCCTTTAGAGAGCAACAGTTTATCTAATGCGTATTAACAACACCTTTAGAGGGTAGCAGTGAGTAAAATTGTTTATTTAATGTTTGTTAATAACATATTTAGAGGGAAGCAATGAGTGATGTTTGTTTTTCAATAACTTTTGGGACATACATACACTATTGATCAATAGGTTTTCATTTTTGTATTGAATTTCTAGTGTTCATTCTGCAGATAGTTCTTCACAACTGTGTTGCAGAAGTTCCCATAAGTGTGCAGCTCTTATAGGCTGCTATGCTTTCACTCTTCTGTCCAGTTCATTCTAAAGCAGCTCTATGGAGTTTAAGTCTGGAGACTTCTGGCCATTCCATGTTTTCCAGTTTGGCATCTTGTTCTGGCAGAGCGTGGATGTTTTGGCTCACTATCTTGCTGTAGGACAAACCCAACCAACTAGACACATATCAGAGGAACTGCATGGAGCTACAGAAATATTTCCCTCTTCTGGGTAACCTTACCATTTTTAAACCTCACGCAGTTCAGCACTGTCCCTTGTACTATTTCATGCGTTTCACTGGACTTGGACTATTTGAATTTCAGTAAAAAAAAAAGCTTGAAACTTCAGGCTGTTCTTAAACTTTTGACCTATATATGGTTTAGTATACTATATATATAGGTCTTCTTTTTGACTGTTAACCCTTGGATTCCCAGACAGGAATTTCCCGGAAAATCCCCATTCAAAATCATCCTGTGCACTTCAGGACCAGGCTTAATCCCTGTTTAGGAAACCTGCCTGAAAGGGCTGGACTCACAGTTCACTTTCTCCTTCTGAAAATGTATATATTACCTTTAAAGTAGTAACTGAATAAATCTCAAGTGATCATTAAAAATAAGTTTTAAGATTAATAATGACATAATTAGACTAGCATTTAAGAGGTTTGTTTCATAAGACACTGGAACAAAGATGATGATTCAGTTTTTAAATGTTGTATTAAAGACACTGGGCTTTTGAACTGTCACGCAAACACATATGTGGGTGATGTTTATTAATCTAGGGCTTATGCAAACTTTAGTCTTCGTTTTTTTGGGTGGAGCTGTACTTTCAAAAGCCATCCGTTCTCTAAGTAGATTCCTACCCTAAAGACAAACATTGTATTTATTCCCTTTCAAAGAGGGATTTTGTTTACTGGCCTTAGAGGGAGAAGAGACATCAAGCTCTCTCTCACTCTCTCTCTCTCTCTTCTTTTTCTTCATATCTCTCACCATCCTCTCTCTTCTGTTTCTCTTTCTTTCATTTCCTCACTCTTCTCTCTTTCTCATCATCTCTCTACCTGTCTTTTCCCTTTATCACCTTTTTGTCACTCTCTTTTCACTTCCTCTTTATGTTCATGTGTTTTCTATTTTTATCTCTCTCTTTCTCTCTTACTGCCTTTCCAGTCTCTTTTACATCTCTCCATCTCTTACTCTGTTATCTCTCTTCCTCTTTCTCTGACTCTCTCTCTCTCTCATAAACACAAACACACACAATCTCTCTCTCGTTCTTTTTAAATGTAAATTCTCTCTCTCTCTCTCTCTCTCTCTTTCTCTCATTCTCGCTTCCTATCTTGATCCATGTCTGTTTGCCTTTCTCACTTTCTCAAACTCAAACTTAAAACCTTTGTCTTTCTGATTATTTGCCCTTTATGTCTCTCTCTAGGTTTCTCTATTTTTCTCTATATCCTGCCCTCTCTCTCTCTCTCTCTCTGACTCTCTCCCTCTTTCTCTGTCTCCCTCTCTCTCTGTCTCTCTCTTTATCTCTCCCTCTTTCTCTCTCTCCCTCTCTCTCTGTCTCACTCTCTCTCTCCCTCTTTCCCTCTCTCTCATTAGATCCAAACAGATGTTTATTGAAAAGACTGTAGTCAACACAGAGATAATATTGTGCTGCCCCTAAATGCCACAGCTCATAAACAGGGGGACACTACGGGGCAATAAAAACACTAATGACAACAAATAATAAAACCCCCAAAGACATAAAAGAGCGGGGCAAAGAATTCAGTGACAATCCAGCCAGGGCTTCCTTCCTGCCTCTTTTGTGGAAGTGTGTGTGTGTGTGTGTGTGTGTGTGTGTGTGTGTACACTGTGGGTTTGTCTGTCTGCATGTTTTTGTTAACTGTTTTGCTGCAGCCACCCCAGCATGTCAGATGTGTGCCACTCTCAGCAGTTTCTCTTTAAAGCCCCATCAAAGCACATCCAGGGGCATCTGTGACCTCGTTTAGCGGCATCCCTGTGGGAGCGCACAGCAGCTAACACCATAAATGCCGTACACACACTGCAAACACTCCAGCTCGCAGGCTGCACTGCAGTCAAGAACCAGCTAACCTCCAGCAAATCAGAGTTCAAAGGCAGGCGACCAAACGTCCAGCTGAAATTAAGGACACATGTTCCTCCAAGTAATAATTTGTTAGTCAAGAAAAAAGACAACTCTGGTCTGAACAGTGAAGATTTGGTCACTGACACTTGCTGATGTTAGCAAGATGAAATTTGGGATAATCAATTTAAAAGCTTTAATACGGCTATCAGAATGGAAATCCAAGAGGAAGTTGCTTAAATGTGCTTGTCAGTTACAGACAAATTACTTAAACTTAAAATAGCCTTAAGTTTGCAATGTCTTGAACAGGGTTGGGATGCTGTGAAACGTGTATTGGTATGTTAGGGAATGTGTATTGGGAAGATGTTTTTAGAATAATTATATGCAGGTATCTCCATTTGTTCTATTCAGAATATACCTTTTTTTTTTACATTTTTAAAGAGCACCTTTACAACACATAGCTAAATTAAAGATACAGTCTTAAAATGAACCATCATCAGTGGTTGTCTATGTACTAATTTAAAATCAGGGCAGGGTGCATAGAAATTATACTAGTTAGACAGACTCAAAACAAGCACTGACATTCCTCCTAAAGGCAGAGCAGACAGATAAATCAGAGTGACAATCAATTATTTATCATGGTGTTACCCACTTTAAATTCTTTTGCTATTGATTTTGGAAAAGTTTAAGATATTGAGATATAGCTAATTAATAATGAAGTCTATAATTACATCAAAAACTGCACTTAAGAATAGTTCTGAAAGTCACTCATTCAGGGAGCCCCTACACACAGACCTAGATGTGGAATGTTACATTTTTGGAAGAATTTCTGCTGGTAAGAGTTAATGCAAAAAGGCCCGTTCAAACACTGTTGCAACAGCATAAGATTTAAGACTATACTAATATGTCGGAGACCGTGTTGTGGCCACTGCAGGGTAAATGAAGGAGCCTCTGCGTTTAGGCGTTCCATCTTGCATTCCTTCTATTGTTTTTCCAGTTTAGTCTGAGCCGAATGCTGTACACAAGAACAGATCTGCTGAATGATCACTCCGTGTCTGATTTACCACTCCTTTGAAACAAAACCAAAAGTCATTTTCTTTTCTTACGCCTTTATCTGTGCTGTCGCTTCCTCTTCGCCATTGTGGGATAAAATCCAGATCTCAACAGATGTCTTTGCTGCTCTTTGTTGTGACTTTCCTCTAGTGGGTCATTAAATACAAGAGTTTGGATTAAAAAAAAAAAGTGTTTATAGTACTTATTGGGGACATCCAAGTCTTTCATGTGTGTGGCGGAGTGCCACGAATGCTGTGCATTGTTGAGGGAGAAGATATTCTGAAAAGAAAGAGTGTATTTGTGTGGGTGTGTATAGCGACGAGACTTAAAGGGGAATTCCAGTGATTTTACTACATTTCTGCATAATTAAATGTTTAAGATTAAGTGAAATGCTCCATTTTCTACAAACTTTTGCCACATTTCCAGAGGCTAAAGGAATTGTGCCATACGGTGAATACAGGGTTTTCCATTACAAATAAAGCCAACTGTACCCAAGCTGCTTTGTCTGTGCAAAAAACACCCAAAAAACAATGGAGATACAAACAAACAACTGGGAAGTCAACAAAGTACAAGCACTTAATTGGGGTAACCCAGTGGTGATGCTGAAGGTAGGATTCAAACCCATGACCTCTAGGCCACCACCACACCGATTCTGATGCTAACAAATGTATCTTTAACGCTGCGAGTAACGCAAAGGTGTACCAGGCCATCGCTAACAACTTAGCTGGATTTTCATTACATGGCAAAAGAATAATACCAAAAAATTAACAAGCTCTATCAAGACTATAAATAATAAAAGGGCACAGCTCTTCCAAAATCAAGGGTATTTATACAGGACTTTACCCCCTCACCCTAGCCTTTACAGTAGATGTTGGGTCATTGCTAAGGATATTATTGCATTCAGTGAGGTCAGGTACTGATGTTAGATGATTAGATCCGGATCACAAACTTCATTCCAACTTTTCCCAAAGGAGCTCCATCGCTCCAGAGAATGCTGTTCCACTGCTATAAATCCCATGGCTGCTCCCATTCTATTGTTAGTGTTTTTGTATGATGATTATGCAAGCTCTATGTGCACAGCTGAACACCTGTGGGTGTACTTTAAAGCAGCTGTATGGATAGGTGTGTGCACAGGTCATACAAGCTATTTCACAGGTTGTGAATGAGTCTGAGTGTACAGTACTGTGCAAATGTCTTGAAACGACCTTCATTTCTTCACTCTTGCTTCCAATGCCCTGGACTTTCTTGTATTTTTAATGTGGTCTTGAGGAACAGTTCTCCAAGCTTCCTGAAGGACTTTCAAGTGCTCTTATTTTCAGGCCAGGCTGGTGATCAGTATACTGGTGGTACTGAATGCTGATTGGTTGAGCACCTTTATCTAAGCACCTTTTATATTTAACCATGTAAAACATTTGTTAGAATTTTTTTCATTTCTTGCAATGATAAGGCATTTGGACATGAAGAAACAAGGTGACTCAAAGCAAAATATAAAGAGGGGAGGCTCAAGACTTTTGCAAAGTACTTTATGTGTGTGTGTGTGCACAAAGTAGTGAATCCAGTGGTTACACCAGAATATCGGCTAAATAAAGAAGGTGAAATTATAAAGCCGACATGACAGCTGCTCACACTGAGCATGTGCTGCAGGGACAGCTCCCCTGATAGGAAGAAAACAAAAGAGAAATTTGCAATCTCACTGCTGGTGCAACTTGATTGTTAAAGGGCACATATTATAAAAACTGTATTTTCCTCACTTTTCAAATAAAATAGTATGATATTCAGAAATAAGGCTGCAAAAAACCAATACATTTTCAATTCATCGCTTTTGTGATGTCACAAAAACCAGCACATTTACCTATAAGTACTTGTCATGGGAACTTCAGACAGAATCGAAGAATGCAAGAGCAGATGCTATTGTGGAATTTATTTACAAGTGAATAATTGTATTTACAAAGACAAAAGGGAAAACCAAAACAAAAACAGAACTCGTGCTCCAAACACGAAACAAAAATAAAGGGGGAAAAACAAACAGAAATAATCCTGGAAACGGGATAAGCGAGATCAGATAAGCGAGATCAACAGTATACATGGACAATAAAGACAAATACAGACATGTAGACTCGAGGTCGAGCTGGGCTTTAAGTAGTGCAGGGGAACAGGAATCAGGTGACACGTGATTGCATTGGAATGAGACTCAGGTGAAGAGGAGTGATACAAATACACAAGGACACTACAAAGGGAACAAGGGAGCATGGGAAGTGTACATGGGGATTTGGATCGCG
>JBBPDH010000017.1:582522-600584 GCA_037974565.1 Clupeocharax schoutedeni | reverse complement strand
TGTGTGTGTGTGTGTGTGTGTGTGTGTGTGTGTGTGTGTGTGTGTGTGTGTGTGTGTGTGTGTGTGTGTATGAGTGCATTTAAGGGAATGAGGCCCCATCACCAGTTTTGTCTTACTTTTGGTACATTCAGGGATTGAAAGCCCCCTTCTAACACATTTACCCTTACTAGCATATTAACATCTGTCTGCCAGCAATAGGCCCGGGAGAGACAAATGTCTAAGAGTGTCTACAAGTGTGTGTTCAATGTGTGACTCACACAGGATGCTGTACAGCAATGGAAATACCTTGGCAAACTGCTGAAAGCTACGTTCACAGAAAGCACACAAGAACACAAGAAAACTGTTGTCAGACAAAACCTGATCTCAGCAGAGGGGTCAACAAACCACTGAGGGTTTGAATCAAAGTCTGAATCTCATTTCCAAGACAAGTACACAAATACAAGAGTTTTAAATAACTGCACACAATGCCACTCAGAGGCACAGGGTCACTTCTCTAATAGCAGCAGAGTCCACAAGTGTTTTTGAAGGCCCACACTCCAAAAATAATATACATTAAATCGAAAAAGAACAATGCTTCATTTTAACCAGCCACAGTAATTATATATGAAACTTAATTTTACATGTTGCCTCTTTTGGCCCAAATACCAAAGTTACAGTGAGAACACCAAGCTGAGGCTCATGTACTTCCACTTTCTTACAATCTGTTTAGTTAAAATATGGACATTTAGAGCTTGAAAGATATTCAAAATGCATATTATTTCTTTTCATGCAGTGGTTTTATAGTGAATCCTCCATTAAGTGTCTTCCTTGTTTAGCACTTTGATGTTCACATGGTCAGTTGGTCAGTTATCTATCTTTGTCTGTAACATGTTTTGTTTAGTTGAGTTTTTCCCATAAATAAGAAAAACCTGGAGGAAGCTTGAATGATACATTCAATATATTACTTCTGAATGGTCTCCATTTTGGCTTGTTCTCCAGTGATTTGTCTTCAGTTAGGTTAGTAGAACTGCACATTTAAAGAAGAGTTTTTGAACATAAAAAAGTTAATTTATAGTGTCTTGAACTGTCTTTCTGTAAAAGCTGCTGGGTGTTGGGTTGTTTTGCCCATCAGGGGCTTCATAAGAGTGACGCAGAGCTGCTGAATGATGGCCACTTGAAAACTGGGTGAGCTCAGAACCCAAAACACTACAGCTGCGCTCTTAAAGCAGCTTCTGAAAGCACGAATATTAACACAACACATGAAGTAATCCGCGCCCAGGCCACATGTGAGCTATTGGTCTAAAAGGCCTCAGCACTCTGCTTCTCCAGATGGAGCCTCCAGTTTAACACTGTTATTGTGGCTTTGCTGTTTATTGACTGGCCTAGTGACGCCATTTGGTTTATGACAAACAAAATACTGGATGATGACTGTTTCTGTTGTGGTGTTTAAAAAAGAACTGAAATAACTGCATGAAAACCAACAAAGGAGACTGTGATGATCATGGCGTTGGTCAGTAGTCATTTAAATGTACTGACTAAATAATGACTGACTGAACTAATAAAAAACTCATTTCAGGAACATGAAGAATCAACATTGTTAGCATCCTGCTAATATCACACTGAAGCACTATAGACAAGCTAGCAGAATTAGCCTTACTGCAGCAGTGAAAAGATTTGGGCTAATCAAGTGGGGGCATGTTCTGCTGATCTCACACATTTAGAGCAGTTTGATGCAGGTCTTATCATCAGAGTTTGGGAGCATTGGTCAATCCATTTGCATATACGGTCATGGTTTTTCCAACTCTCATTTTACACGTTTTTGAACCACTGCAGACGCTGAACTGACCACAGACATTGTTATTTTGACAGTTTGAAACAAAGTGTAAACATTTTAACAAGAGTGACATCATTTCTCATTCTAACACTATACATTCCAGTTTTTGATGGAAAGCAAACACAGAAAGAGTTCAGATACCAAACCTGTCTCAAATGGTTGGTAACATTTGGGGTAAATTTTCTTTTTTGCTTCTCCTATAAAATTTCACCTTTGCGCCTGTTATTACCCTTGCTTTGACACGGGCACTGAGTTTTTAAGAGTTTAAATACTTTTTTAAAAAAAGTATTGGGGTGGCAAATCTTTATCGTTATCTTGCACAATGTCATGTTCTAATATGCAATCGTCAAGGTGAAATATCACTACTCATGTCAGTGTTACTGATCTACAAATGATCTCTTTTACATACCCTAGCAGACTCTGTATAATGAAGTCCAAACCACATTTTGTGTTAGTAATTACTTAACTGTAAGCCATTTATCAAAAAAATAAAGGGAACGCTTAAACAACCCAATGTAACTTCAAGTCACAATGTGAAATCAAACTGTCACTGAGAGAGTGTAGCCTGTAAATCAGTGTTGCCTCCTAAGTGGACAGTTTGCTTTTTACAGATGCGTGACTAACTTGAAGCTACATTGTGTCGTTTAAGTGTTCCCTGTATGTTTTTGAGCAGTATAGTATTACTACATTTGTGTATGTAGCACAGTGTACTTCACATTGATTTTTTTTCTGCAGTTTTCATCTGACTTTTATTTGGATGTTATATTTATATTGATACCAGATGTAAAATTAGTCTTGTTTGTGAACGGTGGTAATGGGTAGTCAGGGCTAAGCATGTGGGAAAGAAGACTGTTCAGTTGGACTTTTACATTTTACATTTATTTCGTACTGCATTACAATCTCTGGTTAAATTTAGATACATATTGAATAAACATTAAAGTACCTTGAAGTATGTGCATTTGACTTTGCATGGGTTTCTGTGAGCAAAAGGGTGCCCCCTTTACTCATTTGCGTAGATCTAAATGATGAAGTAGTGTGTGTAAAAGCTCTTTGGAGCGTACAATCAAACAGGTAATAATGTTATATAGGAACAGAGATGGGAGATCTATTGTAAGGAATTAAATTGAGTTTAATGTAGAAAGGGACAATTAGGAGGCATTAATAAATGATCTGTTATTGAGCCATTAAAACCTCATGTGCTTGCAGAACACAGTGGGCTTTTGAAGTAGCTGAATGCTTTAATTATTAATTGAGAAGCTCATAAGCATTTCCTCCAATCGTCTGACCCGATCGAGAAGAAGCGCTGCAAGTTTTTAAAGTGTCTGCATTTTAGACGAGCAATGGAAAGCGAGGGGAATCTCTGTGATGATAGAATGAAACTTGCAGACGCTGATTCTGAATTCTCACTCAACTAGATGTGTTTCGCTTTCATCCCTTACTGGCCAGGGAAGAATGGCTAGCACACACGTGCACATATGGGTACACACACACACACACACATGCACGAGCACACACACACACACACAAAGTGTATGAAAAAGAATTCTGTCCAGAAAATACAGACTTATTATTAGAACATCCTGCTCAAATATATCCACTTTCAAAAGCATCAAAAACTGTCTGAGAACCATGATATATAATATATAGAGAGAGGAGAGAAGAGAGAGGAGAAGAGTTGAATAAAAGCAAATAAACGAGATGAAAAAGTGTAGAACAAAAGAGAAGAGAGATAATGAGAATAATTAATAATAAAAAGGAGTAAAGAGAAGAAATGGCAGGAAGCAGCAAAGAGTCCAGACAAGAAGAAAGGAGTAAAGTGGAGAATAGAACAACAGAAGTGAAGAAAAAAGAACACGAACAAGAGGAGTAAATTTGTAGAAGAGATGAGAAAAAGAGAAAAGAGAAGAGAAATGAAAAAAAAAGAAGTTGAAAGTGGAGAAGAGAAGCAAAGATGAAAATGTGGAGAAGACATAAAAAAAGAGACAAAAAGTACAGAACATTAGAGAAGTGAAAATGGAGACGAAAAGAGACTAAAGTGTAACTGATGTAAAAAGAGAAGAGAAGAGAAGAGAAAAGTTCAGAGGAGAGGAGTGAGAGGAGTGTAGAGGAGGCCTCTGTAAGCAGATTAAGCTTTAGCCCCTCCTGTCCATTTAATCAACATGGCCTTTCAGTTTGAAAGCACAATACAAAACATGGCCCAAAACCCATCATTACTACCAGCCCCCTTTACTCTCTCCCTCCCCCCCTCTCTCTCCACCTCTCTCTCTCTCACACACACACACACACACTAGACACACATACACAAACATCCACTCACACAACATAAAGCACCCCCATTCTCAGTCAAGCCGACATACACAAAGTCAAGCAAGAATGGATAACAGTGTAGCCCTTAAGGTCACTTGAGGTGGCCACATTAACCTAAATACCATGTACAGGTAATCTCCAGTTTCCACCTCATCGAGGCCCACTCTCATCATTTTGCACTTTGGAGAACCAGGAAAAAAAACATGAGCTTACATTTTTTTGGGGGGAGGGAAAAAAAACAGGTAATAAGATTTCCATTCATTTAAACTTATCAAAAATCCCACAAGGCCCTTAGGAGCTTTCTTCTCCTCACCCTTTCCTTTCTTTCATCCGTGGTTAAATATGTAAATAAAATGTCTAAAGTCATTCTTCAAAGGGGAACAAAAGAAGAAAGAGGGTTGATGGAGGGGGGGTTGGTGGTGGTGGTGAGGGAGTAAAGGGGCGAGAGAGGCCGCCATAAAATGCCTTCTTTTCTCCATAACGTTAGCCGGAGGGGGGCGGCTTCTAGGCAGAGGAGAGCAGCAGGGGAGCGAACGGCTCCCATACAATCACACATCTCCCCGATCCCTCGCACAAAAAACATGAAATATCTTTTCAGCTTGATCCATCAAAGCCCCCCCTCCTCTGTCCTCCTCCTTTCTCTTTATTAGTTACAGAATTATCCCACACTTTTTTACTGATTTCCACCAAGATTGAACCTCAGCTAGTTAGCTGGGAGAGATGAGATAAAGTTGGAGCATGTTTGTATTTGTGTGTATGAGTGTGTTTCTGTGTGCGTGTGTGTGTGTGTGTGTGTGTGTGTAAAGGATAGTTGTATAGCTGTGTTTGTATAAAAAGAAGGAAGAGGAGGAGGAGGAGATGCTAGGCTAGACACTAGAAAGGAAAACATAAAAGAGAGAAAGCAATAGCTTTCTACTGGCTACTGATGTCAAAGATTGAACGGTCATGATTCGTCGCTCTTTTCTTACCCGTTCTCACTCTCTCACTTCTCTTTCTCTTTTTTTATTTTGCTTTTTTCTTTCAAAGAGATATCCTCATGACCAGCAAAGTAATCATGTAAGAGCTCGACCGGAGTGGGAAGGCGGCGAAGAAGCAGAGGATGACGAAGAACAAAGCGACTAAGACCAGCTAGCCTTGTAGCGGGTGTCATTACTAAACTTGATCGCAACAGTATCTTGCATGATTTATTAAATACTCAATCAAATGTGTGGTAAAGATGCCTGTCCGCGCTCCAAACTGCCTGATTATTCTTGTAGCCTCACATCAAAGACAGGAAATACATCTAGAGCAACGCTAGCAACACTGCTGGCAAGATCACAGGGGTTAAATGGCAAATGATTCAGCTAGCATCAGCTAGTGAATGCTAAAGGGTATTTACAGTCGCCAGTTGGATAATTAGCATCATTACGCCATGCTCTTCAGAACAGCTTTTGATAAGGGTTTTAATGTGTATTATATATACAAAGCCATTATATTGAAGGCACTTCTATCCAAGGGGGTTGCTCGAAGGCTTTGACGATGAAAGCAGCTAAAGAGAAAACACAGATAAGTGGGGAAACTGTGGCAATGGAAAATGTAGAAGTCCCACACTCACAGATGTCAAAGTGCTTGGCCTGAAATATTTTCCAGCCCATCACAACAAAAGGAGCATTATAAGTCAAATTTATCTGGGCAGTAAGTTTTAATTTACTTACAATTATAGTAATAATACTAATAACACAAAATATTAATAAATATGATACTCTCATTTCAATAAATGCAAACAGTAATGCTCGAAGCTTGATTACTGCTTAATGTTTGGATAATAATGAATGACTTTGGAACTAAATGCAATAACTAGAGCTGCATTAAGGAGATCCAACTTGTAACATAATAGGATCTTCATTGAAACCAACAGTTCACTGAAAAAGGGTATTTTACTGCATTTATGTACTTATTCAAATATTTTATGGCACTTTTATGGGTACAATCATGTTTATTAACAAAACAAAATAAAACTTTCATTGCCAAAAACTTCTGCACAGTAGCCTACTGTGTTTTTTAAACAGGAGGCCTATTTTTAAATATATATTCTTAAGTGAACTTTAGTAAAGTTATATTTAATCATTAAAGGGCTTCAATTATTGAAAAAAAACACTGTCACTGACTGGGAATTTGGATAAAACAGGTGTTAATTTTGAAAATCTGAAGGTATATCATTATTGACCAAGGTCTTGGCTGTTCAGGAAGTTTTGTATTGTTTTTTCATAAAATAGGTGTTTTGTCAGTTATTATCAATACCATCAGACACAATAAAAGACTAATTATTTTTTAGTTATTTAGTCTATTATGTATTTAGAGTTTTTAAATCATTATCTGGCATCATTAGTACACATTTATGCTGTTAAATGCTGAATATTAACTTTTGTTCATTTTTTATACTGTGTACTCCTTTAAAAGATCTAACATTATACAATGTTTTCTTTAAGCCAAAAAAATAATGTTTTCTTAATTAATAAACACATTTTTGTATTAAATGAGACTAGTACTTTAATAACTCCACTGCACTGAAGAAATATTGTAAGCATTTTTATTTAAAACAAATAAAACTGATGGTGGTGACACTAATCTGACAGTGGTGACACTAATCTGACGGTGTTGACACAATTACGTAAATAGAAGTATAAAAGATGTTATGAAACATCACAGGTCATACTGGTATTTATAGTGATCAACAATTATATTCTAGCCCCTGTTGAGGACCATTTGGGGTTTAGTCACCACTGTCAGAAAACTCTTTCATATTATATTCATGAGTTACATTAACATTAGTCATTTTGTTTTCCCCTCTGTTGCTTTTTTTTATAGAAGTGACGGTGTTGACATGTTATGGTTGTGGCAGTAGCAGTGTCCAAAAATGTACTCTTTCATGAGGTAAAAATATTATTCAATTCAATTATAACTGTTTAAATCAGGCTTAAATTGTTATCTCCTGTTCAGGAACAACTGATTTTGTAGGCAGGGGGCCAGCATATAATCATTAAATTAATAAAAAATAAAAGAAATATATAAAAATATATATGTACATATGTGCAAAGGACCCTCCAATTATATCCTTGATTATTTTAATTCATGTATTTAATTTCCAAAAGAATGAGTACTTTTCTTAGTGTGACATTTTTTGGCAAAGTTTCAAGGATCAGTGCTATTTATTTAAAAGAGGTGGATGAGAAAAAGACAGTTTTAAAACTGCAATTGCCTTCCCAGTTTATATATGCAGCTACAAAAAAGAAGTCTGCTTTTAGAATGAGGCACAATACAGGGCAGCCAAACAGAAAGGAGCTCACTTACATATATCAGCCTTAAAGGTACTGACAAAAAGTGTGACTTCTGGAAACAAAAATTAAATGTAGAAAAGGATATAAGCTATTAAAGCTGTTCTCTGCATCATAATTTTGTTTGCTGAATGTGAACCAGTTAAAAACAATGAAAACCAGTTAATAACTTATTTTACTGGGGAGCACTGTCAAGAAGTCGCTATCTGCTTCTACACAGAGATCTACACCTAGCTGGCTGAGAAAAGACTGAAATAAACTGAAACTCAACACACACCTCCATGTACTTTTAACTAGCATCATTACTGGCAGGGCTCAAAGTGATTTCAGAATACCGGCAGGCACTCAGAACATTTTACTCCTGCGATTACTTACTTTGAGCGGTACCAGTGGTTGATGTTAGACAGAGAGAAGATTTTAATACCCCCTTCACACACCACCTGAACCTTGTAAAAAAAAACCTTGAGCTCTTCATTGAAACCCATCTCTCTCTGAGGGGAGTGGTTAACCAGTGGTTAACCAAAAATCAGTGTGAACTCTATGCTTTGGGGTCTCCAAAGGTCTGGAGACCC
This sequence comes from Clupeocharax schoutedeni, assembly GCA_037974565.1. Classification (NCBI taxonomy): domain Eukaryota; kingdom Metazoa; phylum Chordata; class Actinopteri; order Characiformes; family Alestidae; genus Clupeocharax; species Clupeocharax schoutedeni. The sequence goes on along the minus strand of JBBPDH010000017.1, from coordinate 592,578 downwards.
CCAAAAACACCACCTCAACAAAATGATCAAATTTAAGAACAATAAGAGCAAAGATGGCCTGACTAGACAAGCCAGATTAGGCCCGAATGTTATTTGCTGATGTAAGATAGAAGGGAGGCCTCATGTCTAAGCAATATAAACAGCAGGCCTCTTCATATCAAACAACACTCGAAGGACTTCATGTGTGAAATTCCACACAGACGTATGTTAATACTGAGGGTCTTTTTTTCTGGTGTGTAAAGGGCCCTATCCTGAGTGTGTAAAATCTGTCAAATGTCTGCCTCACACTATTTTATCTTCATTCGTTTCAGGTCTAACTGGCACTGCTAACAGCCGCAACAAGTGCGCTGATGTATTCGGCTCCATTAGATTTATATGGGTAGAAAGTCGCTTTGATTTGTACCCACCGTTTGGGTAAACGGGTTTCGCGTCATGGATCGATTACCACCTCAGGAGCGGAATTTCGCACACGCACCTACGCAACACAAGGCGCGCTGATATGGGGCGAAACATATCACATTACGGCGCCTCCACCTCCATTAGCCAATAGGAATTCCTTCTACCCATTACACACTTTCTGCCTGCATAATTTGCTGGCAGAGCTTTCAACAGCAGCAGATACAAACGCAAAACAACTTCATTCATCCTGGCCATTATTCCACATGTGCCAGCAGTAAACACACGACACCGCAACCCACTATCAGTTTCGTCAAGCAAAGGATTCTGGGAGCAGGCACCAGTGCCAGCTTTAACACCCTGCGAGCAGAGATCTGGCCCCGGCATGCCAATCCCCACCGCCAGCATGAGGCGCAGAAGAATTAAACTCAAAACTTGACTCAAACAGGCTTTGTCTCAGAGCTCATCCTCCAGGCACTTTCCTCTCGTATTCGTGGGAGAATTTACGACGGGGGAGAAAAAGGAGAGAAGTGACACAGGTTAAGAATGCCTCCTATGTAGCGACACGCCCACATTCTCAGCAAGAGCCCACACACTGGAGCCTCAAATGCCTGAAAAGGGCAGAATTTTACTAATGCAATCATTCCAGAGTACAAGGTCCACAATTCAACACACAAAGAGCATCAAAGGTTAAACAGAACGCTAGCAGAGTTAATGATGCTGCTCATTTTAATTTCAAGTGGAACCCAGTGCGTGTGCTGTCTGAATGAAAGGGTCCTTTGTACCATAACTATGAACTTTTATGCTCATGCACATACATACTTAATCAAAATCAGAATCAGAAAGTATTATTGGCACCGGAGGAAATATTGACTGCACAGATATATGGAGACACAAAGACAAGAACAATAGAAAATGTAGTATGAGCAAAAATAAAAATACTCTAAAAATGCTTAGTACTAAATACACTATGGTATGTGCACAAAAAACATACAACCTTTAATGGTTCTTCAAGTGTTTGCCATGGTAACTATGAACATTATCCACTGCCTGGTTAAACAGCTGTTATAAACGGTTCTTTTAAAAACAGGTTCTACATAGCACCGAAAAGGTTGGTATAAGTAAAAAAAATTGTAGCCTATTACAGTGATCCTTTTTTGACATTTGTGGTAGTTATTATTAATAGACCTGCTATGTAAAGAACTAATGCTGTCCTCACATTTAGCTTTAGCTAAATATTTAGCTAAATATCACATTTAGCTTCAAACTCCAACAGGTATTGGTGCAATATGTATGTGTTTGGTCACAATCCTGTCATTCTTTACTTGTTTGTCTTTCTGCCTGAATCTTCTCTATGAATCTTCTCTCTCATGAGTCTCTTTCTCTCTCTCTCTAACATTCATATGAATGCCTAAGAAGGCGTGGGGAGGGAGTAAAACCTGCACCATCCAAGCAATCTTGGTTCCCTCAACATTAAAATGTGAGGGGGAGAATCTGAGGGAATAAAATGCTCCCCTTCTTCTCGCTCTCTCCCACAATGGGCCAACCGTGAAAATCGCCAGTTGTGGTTAAAAAAAAGAAAGAAAGACAGAGGACACATCTCGACTGGGTCCCTTTGGGGGGCTTTCTGAGGGCCTCTAACTCGGCGCCAAAAGTTTAGACACATTTTTTACACTTTGCTGGCTTTGATACTTCCTTAGTGAAAACAGAAACAAAAAATGGTGAAGCACTTTGCTGTGATCTCTGGTTTACCAAAAAAAATGTTGTTTGGGGTTTTCTTGAGGTCCTTTAGCCTGTTCCTCAGCGATTTGGGGTTTAATCACCGTGTCAGTTCCAGCTTTCTTATGCAAAGGAGCTGTCTTTTGAAGGCGGATCCGTTTTGGCAGGTTAGCTCAGGACGCCAGCAGGCGCGGTCTGGCTTTTTATACCCCACCCGCATTGCGACAAGCCCCGCCCCTCTGTGCTGGAATTGTTTGAGCGACGGAGGCAGCCAACCAATCGTGATGTGTAATGTGCTCTCTGTCAGCCAATCAGCGCCTAAGAAGGCGGGGGGTTGTACAAAACGGGTGGAGGGGGGGAAACAGACACGCACTGCCATGAAGAACTCAGACGGAGTCCCAAAGTCTCCGGGAGGATCTCAGAGTGGGAAAGTAGTTGCTTGGACTTACGGTTCACGGAGAATGATGGTCTGCACCCGCGACTTTTGGAAGGATTTGCACAGTCTGCCGTTCGAGTTTGTGAAATTTGTGACTTTAAAATTGAAAGCAGTACCTTTTAAAGGATGAAAGAAATGCCTTCCAGGACTGTAGCGCGATCAGGCAGCAGCCCGGGGATTTTAAGATCTGATTGGTGAAAACACTGCTAACCAGACTGGTGCTGATGGACGGAGTTTTCCTCAGGTGATCGTTTTATGGAAATGACTGGATTATAGACATTTTTTTCTAACACAAAACATGGAGCGACACTTCTTAACTCAAGGAATTACTGAAACTGCACTTGGCTAGAAGTGCACTAACTTAGTCCTCAACTTTGTAAAATTTGCAAACCACTTAACTCAACCAACTTGTCCTGCCACTGAATATTTCTTCCGTATTGAAAAAAAATATGCTAAATTCAAATACCTGTATTTGAAAGCCAAAGACAGCTGCCCTGTTTTCCCACTGTTACTGTTCTACATGAGTTAACTCAGAGGGGGTGTAATGATGAATGTCTCCGCTTTGGGACAGAGTTTCCTGAGCTTTCTACTCCTGTGTGTGGCTGGCATGACTTCTGCCATCAGCTCCATAGATCCGGACCGGCCGGGAGAAGGCAGATGCCAGGAAATCGCCATCCCTCTCTGCAAAGACATTGGCTACAACTTGACAGTTATGCCAAACTTAATGGGCCACGAGGATCAGGGAGAGGCAGCCATAAAGCTTCATGAGTTTGCCCCGCTGATCGAGTTCGGCTGCCACAGCCACCTCAGGTTTTTCCTGTGCTCGCTCTACGCCCCCATGTGCACAGAGCAGGTTTCCACACCCATCCCAGCCTGCCGGGTGATGTGTGAGCAGGCCAGGCAGAAATGCTCGCCCATCATGGAGCAGTTTAACTTCCACTGGCCTGATTCGCTGGACTGCTCCAAGCTGCCAAATAAGAATGACCCCAACTACCTCTGCATGGAAGCCCCCAACAACGGGAGCGACGATCCATCTAAAGGGTCTCACACACAGCCACCAGACTCTCGCCCTCCTCGTCCAGGTAACAGCCAGGAGCTGCCGATTAAGGAGAGGGTGGGGAAGGACACTTGTAGAAACCCTGGAAAGTTCCACTATGTACAGAAGAGCGAGTCCTGTGCACCCAAGTGCTACCCCAAAGTGGACGTGTACTGGAGCCAGGCAGATAAGCGATTCTCACTGGTGTGGATGGCCATCTGGTCCATCCTTTGCTTCGTGTCCAGTGCCTTCACTGTCTTGACCTTCCTCATTGACCCCCAGCGCTTTAAGTACCCCGAACGCCCCATCATCTTCCTCTCCATGTCCTACTGCGTCTACTCTGTGGGTTACCTCATTCGGCTCTTTGTCGGGGCTGAGAATGTGGCCTGCGACCGTGACACTGGTGTCCAGTACATCATCCAGGAGGGCCTGGAGAGCACAGGGTGCACCATAGTCTTCCTCATTCTCTACTACTTTGGCATGGCCAGCTCCCTCTGGTGGGTGATACTGACCCTTACCTGGTTCCTGGCTGCAGGGAAAAAATGGGGCCACGAAGCAATTGAAGCCAACAGCAGCTATTTCCATCTGGCTGCTTGGGCCATCCCAGCCATCAAGACTATCCTCATCCTGGTCATGAGGAAGGTGGCCGGGGACGAGCTGACGGGTGTCTGCTATGTAGGCAGCATGGACGTCAAGGCCTTGACTGGCTTTGTTCTGATCCCACTGTCCTGCTACCTCATCATAGGCACTTCTTTCCTGCTGTCTGGTTTTGTGGCTCTTTTCCACATCCGCAAGGTGATGAAGACAGAGGGTGAGAACACGGAAAAGCTGGAGAAGCTGATGGTGCGAATCGGGGTGTTCTCTGTCCTCTACACCGTACCTGCCACCTGCGTCATTGCGTGTTACTTTTACGAGCGTCTCAATATGGACTATTGGAAGGTTTTGGCTGGAGAACAGCGCTGCTTAGAAGGAGGCGGTGGAGAAGAGTGCGCCATGAAAAGCTCCATCCCAGCCGTGGAGATCTTCATGGTAAAGATCTTCATGCTGCTGGTGGTTGGAATCACCAGCGGTATGTGGATCTGGACCTCCAAGACCCTGCAGTCCTGGCAGAATGTCTTCAGTCGCAAGCTGAAGAAGAGGACAAGGAGGAAGGCCGCGTGCGTCTTCACAGGCAGCGGGCCCTACCTGAAGCCTCATCCCGCACTAAAAGGACACAAAACTAAGTATGAGCCCACTGGAGCCCCTGCCACATGTGTATGAGCACAAGACACAAAGCTGAATGTCACTGAACTTCCAAGAGGTGTTTTTTCTGTTTACATTTTGATAAACTGTTTCATGTTAGAGTTTGCAACAGAAAGGGAGAAAGTGGTAACACAAGACACTTGGCCTGGTGTTTATGCAAACCCTAGTTGGTCCCAAAAAAAAAAAAAAACAACAGCAACAAAGAAGATGCAGTTCCTGAGTTGTGTCCGTGACTTCTGTTTTGAGTTTCTCATAATAATCTGTGTGCAAGCACCACTGCTCAGCCACTGTTTAGTCTGTTGCTCCTTCTGGTACTACTTATCCACTTATTGAACTTTGTGGAATTTGAAAAGAGATTTTTTTTCAAAAGCAGAAAAAAATGGGAACAAGTCCCTCTTTGCGTCACTGAGAATGCCTGTATCATGTGCAATAGATGTTTCCTTCAGTGACAGAGAGAAAAAGACTCTTAGTACTGTAGGGGCTCATTAAAGACACTAAAAGACTCCAAGTACAATGGTTGTGAATGAGTCCGAGGGGGGGCGGCACTCCTCGGCTGCGTGTCACTGTGGCTTTTCTATGGAAATGAAGGTCGTGTCATACACTGCTGCATTGACATTAGAGAGCAGCTGTTGGCTGAGACTTCAGCCAGAGAATGAACTGGCCATTGTGAAGGCCCTCCATGGAGTAAAAGCAAATCTACAAGCACTAAATATTGCCGAAAAAGACAGAGGCCTTTTGATGGGGCGTTTTGTACAGCGGCTTCTTGGCCCCCCTGGTTTGTTTTGTTATGCTGAGCTCTTTCTTTTGTAGCACAAAGACAACCTTTGTGTGTATATTTCTTTAAAAAAAAACGTCATATTTTGTAAGAGTAAATAAAAACCTAGTTTAAAATGTTTGAAAACTACAGCCCCACCCCACGGTCGCATTTTATTCTTTGCGTTCACCACAGATCACTCGTGTTTTATGTACAATTTGAGGAAAACCTTATTTTGATTGTATTATCAAGAAGCTTTGTAGATGTCCATATCCTTAACTTATGTTGCAGCCATCTATAAATTTCAATGAAACCTGAGTTCATTAAATTAATGTGTTGACAGTTTGCAGATAACTGCACAGACTTAGAACTGCACAGACTTAGACTTAGAATTAAAACAATAGCATAGAATTTGAAAAAAACTTTAGATGTAAATGGTTAAGATGAAAAAAAAAACCTTTTTAATTGAAATGCTCCATTATAGAGTCTGAATTGGTGCAGTGGTTGTGTTGGACAACAGACATCTGGGGTGTTAAAAGCCTAATCATTATAATAGCTATTTTGCCCTTAAACATTTTAAAATACATACAGGGTATGTATACTATAAGTACACCTTATATTTAGTGTACTGGAAGGAAAATAGTATCCTATGATTTTTTAAAACACCACCATTTTACCACCAACATCATATGTGAAGAGTCAAAAGTCAGTCTGTGTTAATGTCTATTTTTCCTGGTCTTGTGGTATTTTTGGTTTCTATTACCACCACTGTAAAGAAAGCAGAGTCTGCAAGTTTTTCAGTATTATTTTACATTCAGCCACTCGGAACCACCTCAAGCTATTTTGGCACCTCAATCATTATGCAGACATTTAGAAAAAGCATTCATATTCCCCATTTTGTAAATGTGACTTAAGCATAGGGACTCATTTTAAAGCTGAAAGAAGCACCATGTAGCGTATAACATACTGCACCAAATTGAGGTTTTTCCTATTCAAAAATGTTCATTGCCGGGGACAGTCTGCAATGAAATATGACTGTAATTCTGAACTTCAGCTGTTTGACCAACTTTCTCTTCATGTCTTTATCCAGTGGAGCACAAAACTCCAATAAAGCAGGGCTTGAGGCAAAACGGAATCCAGACTCCAGGCATGTGATGAGCAGGAATGATGGTCTCATACAGTACAAAGGTCAAGGCTTTGCATTCTCTCTTCTGCTGACCTGCAATCAGCCTCTTTGGCCTATATCAGGATCCTAACCATGCAACTGAGAACAGATTCTGGTTCTAGATCAGTTGATCACACCTATCCATGCATGCACTACCCTTATGTAGCACAAGCTGTGGGGCGGGGGATAGCTAATGCAAAAAGAAAAAAGTTTGATGGCATCAAAGAGATTCTGAACAAAGCTATATTTTTAGCCCTTTATTATTTGGTTTCAAACCCAAGCACTTTTTGAAATGCCTAGGCTTTCATATTTTACTTCTATTAAAATTAATCTATTCACTTCCATGTTCCATTTATAAACAATATGGAAGCCAAAGCTTTAAAGCTTGTTTTGGTCTACACTTTTTAGGGAGATTTCTTTTTTCCTGTGGTTTATAATTGTAACATCAAATCAGGTCAGTTTTGAAGTGTAGCCTTTGATATGAATGATGCGGATTCAGCGTCGCACCGTCACGGAGCTTGAAAGTGTGTCAGCTTGCACTCCAAAAAAGGTGAAAATGAGTCTGGTTTGATTCAGTGGCCAGGATGAGTTGCTATTTAAGCCTTTCAAATCACTGGCCTTTGAAGAGCCTTGTACAGTAGGAACATAGCGTAACTCGTGGCTACAGATGAAGCAATAGTGGCCGCTTGTGACTCTGATACCCAAGACTACATTTAAGTTCTTCTCTCAAGTTAAAGAGAGCGTGATATTCAAAACACATCCTTTTCTCTTTGCTTTTCTGCATCTTCGGGTACGACCAGACCAGCCTGCCCATAAAAGGCCGTGTGTGATGGCATTACGCATGTCATAATCCTTACTTGACCTGAGAAGTTCAACTGAAAGAATGGCAGAAGGCAAATCAAGCACATATAGAAGCAGCAAATGGCCTTTTAGAAGGATCTGGACTGAGGGTCTTGAGTTATTAATTAGCTTCAGTATAGACTTCTGACCTCCATGGCTCACTAGAAAAACACTGCAGAAAATTTTAGTGCATAGTTTTTATGTTCTTAGTTTAACATGGAAATAAAACACAAAATGTGAGTAAAAGTATGTTTTTAAATACATATAAATATTATACATATATATATATATATATATATATATATTTATTTATATTTATATTTATATATATGTGATCACATTTGATGTATGTATTTACCCCACATTTTATGGCTTTACAGTATTTGAATAAGATGTAAGCATCTCACAATAGTTCAAACTCTTTATGTATACAAATAAGCTTAGAATTCACTGGTTTTGTGATGTCACACAAAATGAGACCTTTGACCACGTCTGTTCGGCCTACAGTGGTTTAGCTCCACCCATTAATGCATAATTATAGGAAGTGTTTCAGTCTGGACTGCTTTTAATGTAAAAATTCATTCTAAACCTTTTCTCTTCCCCGTACCTGTTTTAATGATTGGTTGAGGACCATTGACTTAATTACTATTTGGGGAACCATACCTGATTCCTTTAATGGTATCATTCCAAGGGGCCCTAATTGACAAGTTTAGTTTTAAAGTATGTGTTTTGAGAGGATTAAGAATACAAAAATCAGGAAATAAAGAAACATGTTAAATATGTTGCTCAACTACCAGTGAAATGAAAAGCAGTGGTCTTTTATTATGTATCTTTAAATTTATTTACTGGTACATTAGGGCCGGTCAGGAAAATTTGAGCAGCACGGAATCCCGTCGGCACAATCCCGCCCTAAAAATCAAGACACCAGCACGAATTCCCATTATCAACACCCCCATACCCCCCACCCCCCCAGGGGGGCGGCCTCAAAATGCCTGGTTTTATCCCAGTCCAGCCCTGTGTAGGGCTGTTTTAAGAGCTTAATAAACTGTAGGGCCGCAAAGGGTTAAAACAACAGTGACAGAACCTTTTAACAGCAGTTTAACAAGCATTTAATAATTCTGGATGACTAAACACACACAGTCTCACACACACACACACACACACACACACAAACACACACAGTAAGCATCTTTTGATGGTAGACATGATTTGTGTTTCGTGTTAGAAAAGTATCTCCATGTTGAAGTTAATCTCTTAAATAGCTCATCATTTATGAAGCTACACATTAATACGGCTTCCGTGGTTCCGTTTTATTTATTTTTTTCCCCAAACGTTTCCTGATCATTTGTGTAACCCCCATCTGAAAGCACATATTTACTCATAATGAATAGCAGCTTTGAAGATGAAAGATAAAACATATTTCCACCCACTAATAGCAATCAACTCTGTATTTACGAGGACGTTAGCCACAAACGGCGTTCTGGGGAAAAAGATAATCTTCAGCTTAATCTTGAATGGTGCAGCTTTTTTTCCATGGTCTTATAATAACCTTAAGCATATAATTTTTGAGATAATCTCTCAACCATAACAAAGAGAAAGCATTTTGCACATCATATCTTTCGGGCTGGACTTACACGGCTAACCAGCACAAACGCTTAAACCAAATTGCGCTTATTCCTCCCAAGTCATTATGAGATTATGGCTTGTTTTGAAGTTTTCTCAATCCTCAAGCTGCTCACTTTAGGTGTCAAGGGCAACGTGATGTGTGTGTGTGTGTGTGTGTGTGTGTGTGTGTGTGTGTGTGTGTGTGTGTGTTTGTGTGCATATGTGTGTGTTCTTGTTTTTCTACCATTTCAGAGCAAAAGCTCCATTAAAGCTCAGTTTTATTGGTTAATGAGATTAAAGTTAAAATTAGAATTAGATTTAGATCATTAGTCATTTTCTACAATTTTACATAATTAACTTGCGTTGTTTATCATGAATAATGAATGTACAGAAAGAAACGAAACAAAACAATATGGGAATATATTCTGCGTTAACTTTTAGTATAAGTGTTCTTCTTTATCCTCCTGAAAAAGGGTCTAATTTAGAGATGTGAACTTTTATTCTTACAGGAATGGAAATAGTTCTTGTGGTGCAAATTATTATCATATATTGCTGCTTGCATATCTGTGCTGGTATAGAAACGCACAAATTCTTTATATTTATTGTTTCAAACCAAATTAAAGTACATCAAATACTTATATGAATGTTTTTTACATCTTTCTACAGCTTTAGTTGTTTTAGGAATATGTAGTTTCATTACAAATAAAATATGTATCATTATGGGCACATGCAGGACCCAGCAAGGTATGAAAACACATGTATGTGTGTGTGTGTGTGTGTTTGTGAGTAGGTGTGTGTGTGTGTGTGTGTGTGTGTGTATGTGTGTGTGTGTGTGTGTGTGTGTGTGTGTGTGTGTGTGTGTG
>JBBPDH010000017.1:493725-505584 GCA_037974565.1 Clupeocharax schoutedeni | reverse complement strand
TTTTTGAAAGCATTATTTTTTGCTTACTGGTTAAAAAAAAAGTATCGGATTTGTATCGGATCGGCAGATATCCAAATTTACAATATCGGTATCGGTATCGGACACAAAAAAGTGGTATCGGGACATCCCTAGTTTCTGATAAAGTGTCTTGGCACCAGCTCTCCCAACTTCTTATCATCTACTTGTATCTGTGCTTAATTAGGACCACAGACACCACAAGGACATCCTTCCCTGTGTGCTCCAGACGTCAGAAATGTGAACACCCTATGTGAAGTCCCCTATCTCTTTTGTGTGTAATGTGACTGGAAATCCCACAAAATCACAGACACCCAGGAGCAACAAGGAGTGAGTTTGAAATGATGCTACTTAGTGTGGGCTTTAATTCAGCACCTTGGACAGCTCCGGTGGAAACTTGCATTGAATTAAATAGCTGGGTAGTGTTGTCTGCTCTAGTGTGGTTGACTTTGGTGTGTACTGTGACTGGAAATTCACAAAATTTCAGACACCCACGAGGAACAAGGAGTGAGTTTGAAATGATGCTAATTAGCTTGGGCTTTAATTCAGCACCTTGGACAGCTCCTGCTGAAACTTGCATTAGAGAAGTAAACAGCTTGGTAGTGTAGTCTGCTCTGGTATGGTTGTGCTCACAGTAACAGCTATTTTAATAATAAAAATCTGAATAGATGACAAAACATTGCTGGGTCTCTCAGATTGTTTTGACAGAAACACACACACACTTACATTATCGTGTTGCAGCTTGTGCTTTTATGGGTGGTTTAACGCATGTAAACAGGAAACAGCATTTTGAGAGTTCTGTAAACATTATAAACATGATAGTTATTATTATTATTATTATTATTATTGTTATTTATTATTATTATTTTTTATTATTCTTTTTTTTAATGCTTCTTCATGTTCAGATTGTGATGAAGTGGTTTGTAGTTTGTATAAACCAAAAGGTGGTCTCTCACACTGTATGCCATATTACATACCGTCCCAGATTACCTGGACACACCCTACTGTGTTTAAAACTGCAGAACAGCTCACACTGAAGAGCAGAGAATGATCCATATTTGTTCATGTCTCCAAATACATAATTCATTGTTGTCATTAATGAATAATAACACTGTGTTACCACTATTAGAAAGTAATGGTTATTTAGTAGGTATGGTAAATAATGGACACACACAGAGTGTTTAGAGAAGTGTTAATACACACACACACACACACACACACACATCATATAAGAATATCTACAACATTGCAATATATTGTGCTTATATTAGATTGGAACTGTATTTCAGAGTGTATTTTCAGAGGGTTGGCTGTGAGTTCAGTCAGTGGGGGGAAGGTGTGTGTGTGTGTGTGTGTGTGTGTGTGTTTCCTCTGAGGCTGTGAGAGCAGAATGTGACCTTCATAAGCAGATGAAATACACTGTGTGCTACACACACACTTACATTGATTTCTGCAGCAATTACTGCCATTCTGGCCCAGCCAGTGCATAAATATTGATATTCTCTGCTAAGATGAGTGTGTATTTGTGTGTGTATGTGTGTGTGTGCTCACACACAGGCCTTTTTATTTCTTCTTTTCTTCTCTCACTTTATTTACATGTGACATTTTCTATCAGCATGAATCTTTTTCTTCACTCTCTCTTTTTCTCTCTCCCTATCATTCTTTCACACATTATTTCTGTCTCTCCCTCTCTTTCTGTGCACGTTTTTCTCATGCTCTCTCACATGTCTCTCCTTTTCTTGCTCTGTCACTCTCTCTCTCTCCCTCTCTTTTTATCCTTTTCTATCTCTCTCATATCCCTTCTCTGTCTCTGCCACTCGTTCACACATTATTTTTTTCAGTCTCCTTCTCTTGCCCTATCTCTCCGTATCTCTCTGTCATTCTCTCTCTCTACGTCGCACACTGTCTCTTTCTCTCTCTCTTTCTTTTTCTCACTCGCTCTCTTTTTATCTCTTTCTCTCTCTCTCTCTTTCTCTCTCTCTCTCTCTCTTTCTGTTTCTTTCTTTCTCTCCATCTCTCACTCATTCTCTTTCACTGCTGCTCTCTCACATACTGTTTCTCTCTCTGTCTCTCTCTTTCTCACTCTCTCTCTCTCTTTCTCACTCTCTCTCTCCCCTCCAGTCGACAGTGTCAGACATCACAGTGAGAATGCAATTCCAAATCTGTAACATCTAATTTTACGCTATCAGAAGGAGGGACACGTTCAATCTCACTGGCCTTAATTAGATATCTGTCACTGGAGGTGTGTGTGTGTGTGTGTGTGTGTGTGTGTTGCTGAGAAGTGCCCTGCTGAAGTGAAGTGCTGGAAAATGGTGTGTCTTAGTGTTTTTGTTGTTTTTTGTATAAATTGTCTTAAGAACAGAGCGAAGAAGAGCTCTCTCTCTCTCTCTCTCTCTATCTATCTCTATCTCACTCTCTCTTTTTCCCTCACTCTCTCTCCTTATCTTTCTCTCTCTCTCTTATTCTCTACAGAACAGGCTGACTTTCTCCTCTGGCAGGTTTAATGCAATAGTCAGTTGAAAAAAATCACATGTAGGGCCCTACAAAATATTAGTATCAAGATTTTACTGCTAAACGACAGTATATTTATATATATTAAAGGGCCCTTATAAACACTATACATCTTGAAGTATTCATTCTAATGGATAAACATGGTACACAAACAAAGAAGAAATTAAATAAAAGTAATATTTAGAATTCTTGGCTTTTAGCATCACCTTGGCGAATCAGTGTCTTTAACTCTTCAGTGGGGGAGGTTTTTTTTACCATTTCTTCCTTTTGCTGCATGAGGGTTTTTTGCTTGCGCTGGGGTTCCACACTAAAATTTGATATTTCAATGCTTTACATTGCATGACTGCTCCGGTTGTGTCAACTGACTGCAGAGCATCTAATCATCTCCTCATGACTCATTTGAGTCATTTAACAGGGTGGCTGATTGTTGTACAGTACAACAGCACAAGCTCTGGTTGCTATGGTTACAGTGCCATAGTAGTTATGAATGACTATAATGGGACGGTAAATGCATTTTAAATGACTGAACGTTCTCATAACTTACAAAACAAAAGGATTTTTAGAAACCTCCGTTAATGTGTGATAAAATAATTGTCTGCATCAAGTAAATAATGCGTTAATAACTTAATAATAACGTGTTAACTTACCTAGCCCTACTTTATAATGATTGCGTCACGATTTGAATGATGAACGTTGACTTACTGAAAGAGAGAAAACCCACACCATCAGGATCTCATCAATTCATATTTGTATATTTAGATAGATTTGTATATTTACATTCAGGGGAAATGGGGGAACCAATTGGGCACCAATAGCGCACATCTCCCCTGTCACCCGCTACTGGTATATTTATTGATCCCCCTATCGAGTGATGAAATTGTGACACAAACCAGATTGGCCAGAAATGTCAGAGTGTGGAAAGTCTGTGTTTTTTCTTGAATGTCAAAGTCGCTGGTGTGATACAAGAAGATTCATGAAGAAAAACAGAAAGAGGACAGAATACATTTGTATTTGTGTTGTGTGTTGAAATATAATATAATAAACAAATAAATAACACCAGACTGTTAGATGAGAACTTTTTGTGAGACCAGTGAAATGACGAACTTCATAACTATACTGAACAAAAATATAAACGCAACACTTTTGTTTTTGCTGAACTCAAAGACCTGAAACATTTTCTACATACACAAAAAATGAAAATGAGGCAGAATGCTGGTACAGTGTAGCAGTGTAACATTAGGGTTGGGGACCAAAAGTATAATCCTAGTAAGAACTGATGAGAAAACACCAGTACCACTTATTTGATTTTAGCCTTTGTATTGTTTCCTTAATACAGCAGATCTGTAAAGACAAGTGTGGTGATCTGTCTGGACCTGGCATGCATCACTGTCTTTATTTGTCATTTTACTCTCATTGGTGCTGGGACTTTTTGAATAAAGCTATGTTTGTTTACTAAACATGTGTGTTCCTTCTTTAGCTTTATGGAATTGAAATGGGGAATCAATAAGAACCGTAATTGATAAACAGAGTTGGAGTTAATTCTGTTAATACCTAGCCCTTTGTAACATGGGCTTTTATATTCAGTAATGTAGATATTTTAATTCTTTATCCCTCTGGAGGAGTGTGTGTGTGTGTGTGTGTGTGTGTGTGTGTGTGTGTGTTTGTGGCTCTGTATTCGTCTTTCTCTAATTTTTTTTCTTTCGGTCTCTCATGTGTGACATCAGTCATTTGACATGGTTTCATTGTCTTCTCATCAGCGACGGTGAATAAATGACAATGAATTAATGATGAGCATGAATTATTGAAGCTAACGTTTATGCTGCATGATGGGTAGACATTAGCACAGAGAGGTGAAACCTCCTCACTGAGTTGCAGCATCAGTGAAGTGTCTACAAGTGTTATCTAAGTGTGTTTTGGTGCTTTCTCAGGGATAGCAGCGTAACTCTAATGGATGTAAATGGCTCTCATGAAGGCCAATTTGTCCTTATTAGAGTCGCAGACTGCTCTGCTGAGCTTGGCCAGTGTGATGGGGGAGGCTGTGTATGTGAACCCAGGACTTTCCTGTCGGCTTCCAGCTTTGTAAATAAAACTATTCCATCAACAAATATATATATGTATATGTGTGTGCATGTGTGTGTGTATGTGTGTGTGTATGTGTGTATGTGTGTGTTAGGCAGTGATCAGTATACTGGTGGTACTGAATACTGAGTGCTTGGAACTCCTTTCTCTAGGTACCTTTAGGCACTTTGTAGCATCTCGCAGTAAAACAATTGTTCCCATTTCTTTCATTTAATCTCTTCAATATGCCAAATATAAGACAGTATTATTAAATAGTATTTTTGCAGCTGCAAGGTGATTCAAAGCAAAACCTTTGCAGATGAAATTACACCTTCAGACTGATGCATTTTGCAGCACTGTGTGGACCCAGGGCCTGTGTGCTTGTTGTGGCCAGTAACGTGTAACTTAGTCAGCAGATCTGGGATCAGAACACAGCTGGGTTTCACCTGAACTGTGGGTTTAAGTTACAGAGACTCAGCTCAGATCCCCCACCAGATGCTTCTGGAAGACTGCAGAGTGCTATACTGGATGCTCAGGAGAGAACTTCACTAGTGCGTGACTTTAGTAGTGAGTGTGTGTATGTCTGTGTTTGAGTGAGAAATACTTAGTCACATTGACTAGAGTGTGTGTAAATCAGAGGGGTAAGAGAAACTGAATGGTTGTCGTCAGCAGAGGAGACCATGAGAGAAATCACCCTTCAGTACTGCTCCATGTGTGTATGGGAAAAGGTAAGACACAAGAGAGAAAGAGAGAGAGGAAGCAACAGAGAGAGAGAGAGAGAGAGAGAAGAAAAACAGAAAGAAAAAGAATAAAATGAGGTTGAGAGAGAAACAAATAAGAAGATAGAGGACGAGGGACAGAGAGTGAGAAAAGAGAATGAGAGAGAGAGATATTGGTACAGATTGTGATCGACCTATCACTAAGTGTATAAAATGGTGCCAAAAACTAGTGGGCACCTATTCATTCAGTGCATCTTCTTTCAGTGGTGGACGTTTTTTTAAAGAAGTAATAAGCTTATGGTTAAAGAAATGTATGGACTGGTGTATGCTTGGAACTGTTCTGTTATGATTTAGTCATTTTCAATGTAACTGTAGAATACAATTTCCAATAGGGCTGCACAATATATCGCAAATTTACCGTCATCGCGATATCAACTTCACCCAGTGCCACCGAGAAGAGGGCAAAAAAATCACTCGTCAGTTTTTTTCATCTTCTGTGCTCCTGGCTAAGAACTTACTAAAATTTAAATTATGTTTACATTTATTTAAGCAAAAAAAAATATTTTAGAAATATTTTCAGATTTTTCTCAACAATGTTCAATGGTTCAAATATTTTAGACGAGGCATTAAATGCTCTGTTTAAGTCAATTCTTTTTTTAAAAAAACATGCTGGAATGGAAGTATTGCATTACATTTTTTTCTGCATAGACATACTAGTGAATCCAAATCAGAATAATATTAACACTATAAAGGTTAAGTTTTTACTTACTTATCGCGTGTGATATCGCCATCGCAGCACTCAACACATTATGGCATGTTTTCCTTATATCAAGCAACCCTAATTTCCACCTATTTTAGAGCCGGAGTTCATCTTTTTTCTTGATGGAATATATTTTCACAATGGGTTTTTTTGTGATTTACAAAATGGGTTTGTGATTTGACAGCACTGTAACTTGATTTTGAGGGACCCACACAGCTTCGTTAAGTTGAATAGAACAGCATTAAGTAGATTATATTTACATCTAAGTATAGTACAGCGGATCAGAGTCGAGGTGAATTGTGTAGAATATAACTGATTAGAACAGTGAAGAGTAGACTTGGTAAAGAACAGTAGTTTAGAGTGGAGTTAAGTATAGTACAGTAAAGTTAAGTGGTCCTGAGTGCTGAGAGTTGAGATGAATAGAGTTGCGTAAAGTAGCATTACACAGCCGATTATAGCTGTGTAGTGTAGAGTAGCATAGCATTAAATTGAGCTGTGTTGAGTTGTGTAAAGAAGAGCTGTGTAACAGAGTGGAGTCGAGTAGTGTAGAATTGGGTAGTACAGAGTTGAGTAGTGTAAAGGTGAGTTGCGTAGAGCTGAATAGTGTAGCATTCCGCTGAATATCATAGAGTTGAGAATTGTAGAACAGAGTCGAGTAGTGTAGATCTGAATAGCGTAGCGTAGGGTATAGCAATGTAGCACAGAGTAGTGTAACATGGAGTTAACTAACACAGTGTACTATAGTAGTGTAGCATAGAGTTAAGTGGCGTAGAATCGTGTAGTGTAGAATTGAGTAGTTTAGCTTAGTATAGAGTTGAGTGGCATGGTAAAGAGCTGAGTAGTATAGAGTTCAGTAGAGCTGCGCTGAGTGTGTAGTAGGGTGTTTATCAGTGTTTTAGTCATAAAGGTTCATCTGTTCATTGCTGTCCTAAAGCTGTATGACTGGAATCAGTTTGGTGGTGTCAGAGACACTATTATAGAACTGATTCTGCTCTTTGTGAGCAGTGTGTGTGTGAGCACTCTGCATGATGCCGTCTTTGTAATACAAAGGTCAAAACCAGACATGGTGTGTGTTCATGCGTTCAGTGTGTGTGGACTGTGATGTGGAAGGGGAATGAGTCAGACATTGCATAACCCTCTGCTTGGCTGTGTATGTTAGACACATATATGAGGCAGCTCTTCTGTGTGTGTCTTTGCGTGTTTTTAGGTTTTTGTGGGGACTGGATGTATCTGGGTTGAAAGTATGGGGTTGTGGGGATATTTCAGCTAATCAAAAATAAAGAGATATCCCCACAAAGACAGGAATACATACTCGCCTAATGCCCAGACAGTATTTATAAGTAGCTGATTAAAAACACATGTGGCTATTTCACTGTGACAGCAGCTCATATTACAGGTCTCATATCAGTAGAGGGGGAAGAAAACACACTTTAACCCCTGTAACTGAGAAGCTGGTGCTCAATTGACACTGGGATCTGTTAGCAGCTCCTACTTTTATTTGTAAGACATGAGGACAATACAGTATCACAAACATCGTTGTAGGACTTGCAATATGAAAAATACACTGCGTACACTATTTACCAGGGTGTGGGAATTTTAATATGAAAAATATGTGTCAGAAAACATGTACCAGTTTGAGTGATTTTTAATATGAACTTTACACTGCAATTACTACTGACCAGGGTGTGGGGCATTTAATATGAAAAATACTAGGGATGCACCGATCGATCGGCCAGCGATCGGAAATGGCCGATTTTTGTCCTTTTCGGCCTGATCGGCGATTGGCCAATCACTCACACATATTGCTGATTTCAAACAGATATTGTGCATGCCCTTTATTTGCAGCACATACACGCGCGTATGTAGGCTGCGTTCACGTGCCATTCACGCCCGGCCATTCAGATCTGCTCAACAGCGATTGGTTGCCGCTGCTACACTCCTGGCGTGGAAGACACGCCCACTGCCAAACATCAACAAGACGCCTCTTGTAAATGCAGCCTCAGACGCACTGAAATGTCCGCCATTTGGAATTTCTATACTTTGAACAAAGAGGATGAAAAAGTTTTACGTCTCGGAGATGCCAAGCAGCAGAAGTAAAAAAGCATTGATTTACGCGAAAATCAACAAAGATCGTTTCCCTGCACTTGCTTCACTTGTCCAAGCCTCTACCTCTCTGCCCCATGTACAAGCGTTGAGAGTCAGCACTCGTTTAGCTTGGCTGGAAATGTGTTAGATGAAAAAAGAAATATAATTTCTGGTGACAAGACAGAAATGCTTTTGTTTTCCAAAATAAACTTGTCATTTTATTCAATTTGTGGCATTTTGTCAACATATGTTGCCAAGACAAAAAGGTGCCTTGTTATTTTTTGTTCACTCATGCGACCTTATTATTTGAAAGCTTATGTTAAACTTTAGTTGTATTTGCATTATATTGAACTTTATTTGGGAGTGGATTTATTCCATTATATTTATCTAAATTTGTAAAAAAAAAATTGTTGTGTTGAAAATAAAGCTTTATATCAAAGAAAATTAGATTTTTGTTTGTATTTGCTGTAGAGCTGCCACTATCAAGTCACTTTATAAAAGTAATTAGTAAACAGGGAAAGTAAGTACCACGTTAAATTAAAAAAGTTGAAACAGCTCAAATTTTCTGTTATCTGGGGAAAATAATCGGTATCAGCCGATCACACTTACACAAAAATCGGTAATTGGAATCGGCCAAAAAATCGCAATTGGTGCATCCCAAAAAATACTTTCTAAACACTGTTTATCAGGGT
This sequence comes from Clupeocharax schoutedeni, assembly GCA_037974565.1. Lineage (NCBI taxonomy): Eukaryota > Metazoa > Chordata > Actinopteri > Characiformes > Alestidae > Clupeocharax > Clupeocharax schoutedeni. The sequence continues at coordinate 496,744 of JBBPDH010000017.1, read as the reverse complement.
GTGGGGTTTTTAATATGCAAAATACACTGTAAACCGTTTACTAGAGTGTGGGACTTTTAATATATAAAAATACACAGCAAATACCTTGGTGTGGCACTTATGTAACAATGCACCAAAAAATACTTTACCAGGGTAAAAAATACCTCAAACTCCATTTACTATGGAGAGGGACTTGCTAAGTTTTGCACACCACAGGTTTTTACCACTCATCCATATATTTCATAAACTGTGCATTTTTATTCTTGTTCAGCATCGGGAAGTTGTTGAGTGAACTTCTATACACTCAAATATGTCAAATTCGCCCTGCGACCAGAAAGTCCGGGTTCGATTCCCAAGACCACTAGGCACCTCTGAGGCACCCTGAGCAAGGTACTGTCCCCACACACTGCTCCCCGGACGCTGTGTTCGTAGCTGCCCCCTGCTTCACTTGGTGAATGGGTTAAATGCAGAGGAAGAATTTCGTGCTGTTCACTGTGTGCTGTGGTGTATTCACGTATGACAAATTTTACATTTACATTTTTACATTTACGGCATTTATCAGACGCTTTTATCCAAAGCGACTTCCATTCCCTAACTACAGGGGGCAGTCTCTCCCTGGAGCAACTCGGGGTTAAGAGTCTTGCTCAGGAACCCAGTGGTGGTGCTGAGGATAGGATTCAAACCTGTGACATCTTGGTCCGGAGGCAAGTATCCTACCCACTGAGCTACCTCCACCCCTGTGTCACTTCACTTTGACAAATGGTCACTTTCACTAACTGCAATCGTGAAATTTAAATGCAATCGTGTTTCCTCCAAATGGATGTAAATTAAAAGCTCATTAAATATCTAACACTTGTTTGGTGATCCACATTATAATTAGAATTATGTGGCTTTTTTTAGGTAATAAAGCCATTTAAAAGCATACTGTAAACATAATTGTTACCAAAGAATATTGATTGTATTTTTAATAAATATTGAGAAACATGGAATCTCGGTGTCTGCGAAAACTTTTGACTGGTAGTGTACTGTTATTAACGATGTGGGACCTTCAATATATAGAACTACCATGAAAATGTCATTTAGTTCACGATAATACTAACACTCAACTTCCTCAGCACAGTCCGAAGTTCCAGGTATAACCTGTAATTTTAAACTGTAACTTAACTAGTTTTGGTAGCTACTAAAGGTTTCTTAAAGTTATTTGTATTGTTGCAGAGCTTCAAAATGTGTCAAACTGAAAATAAACAGAGCTGTGAGCTGATTTACACTCAGATGTGTAATAGTTAAAGTGTGCAGTAGTGTGTGTTTATCCTGCACTGTGCTGAGTGTGTTCAGGAAGGTCTTTCTTTTAATTGTGTATGTTTCCGTCCTTGCTTTCAGCTCTTTTGCATTTGTGTGCACTTTGGTCAGACAGAAACCTTTTCATTACTGCATGTCACCTCTGGATATTTGAAAGGCAAACACAAGATACACAGTGAGAGTGAGAGAGAGAGAGAGAGAGTGAGAGAGAGAGCAAGGATGTCCTCTCATTCTCTCTCTCACTCTCCTTCTCTCTTTGTGTATCTTGGTGGCACTTACAAGAACACACATTTAACAAACATTACACACAAACACACGTGCACACACACACACACACACACACACACACACACACACACACACACACACACACACACATACATATCACTGTGTGTGTCTTTCAAATATCCGGAGGTGACTTGCAGTAATGAAAAAGTTTCTGTCTGAACAAAGAAAACGTGTGTGTGTATGTGTGTGTGTCTGTGTGTGTGTGTGTGTGTGTATGTTTGTGATGAGGACATCCTGAGGGCAAGAGAATGGAGAGAAAACGAAAGTAAACGGAAAGAGCGGGACAGAGAAAATAGAGAGGGGGAAACACATAAAAGTGAAATGAGAAGAGAGAGAATGAAAGAAATGTATATAAAAAAAAGGAAAAGTAAAAAAAGAAGGTACAACTGAGAAAAGGGATTAGAGTAAAAAGAAAGGTAGGTAGAAAGAGAAAAAGAGAGGGAAAGAGAGTAGTGCGAGCAGTAAGAAAAGGGAAAGAGAACAGAAAAAGAATGACGATCTTTAAAAATTAAAGAACAATGATCATCCTCTGATCATTTCTCTCTCTCACACACACATACAGAGGGAGAGAAAAAATGAAGTCTTGGCTGAAGGAAAAAGAGAGAGGGAAAGAGAGTTCAAAATAAAAGCAGAGATGGAATTAGAGAGACACTGGCAGTGAGGAGAGGAGAGGCAGTGTGTTTAGGGTACAAGTCAATAATCTTTCAGTGATTCATTTGGATTCTGATTCGGCCTCACATGTCACTGTTCGGTTTGACAGGTTTATTTTGTTATGCCAAATTCTTTGAAAGAAAACACTAAAAAGTGTGCTGTTACTTTATTAAAATGTGTTCACTGTACCCACATGAAAGACTGGCCAGCTGGTGGTTTGGGACTCATTTAAAGGTACGCGCCACTTTTTTTTTTCTTCTGTAGAGGGCCAAAGGGAGCTTTGAGGCTTTAAAGGCCCGAGGCTCTTCACGGAGGAAAAAAAAAGTGGCACGCACCTATAAATGAGTCCCGAGCCGGGATTTTGTCCGGGATGTAGCTCGGCTGGGGAACAACCTAGCATTGCGAAATTTTACACAGACCATCAACTCCCCCAGACTTACCGAACGTGGCTGTTGTTTGAGGATTGTGTTCAGATAGTCCTGGACCTATTGAATAATTACAGTTTACTGTTCTAGATTTACACTTAGCATTTAGCCCATCTATCATCTGTTTAACATAAGCACAGTAGTCATTTCTTCCTTTATTTGTTCATAACAAGGATGTCACTAGGACTGAAAGACAAGTGGGGCTTAGCCCCCAGGTGTGTAGGAAGGAATTAGCGTGTATAGAGAGTTGAAAACTTTTCACCAAACCTTACCTTTCACTTAAGGAAACAAGTAAAGTTAAGCAGTGAACAGTTATTGACACTCATAGTATTGTTCTGTTGAACTGAGTACAAACGGCGCTACCAGAGAAATATTAC
>JBBPDH010000017.1:447929-461224 GCA_037974565.1 Clupeocharax schoutedeni | reverse complement strand
TTTTGAGTAACTAGACCCAACACTGCATATAAGGAAGGTGTTTCTGATCAGGTGGCCACTGAGCGGAACTGCAAGGTGGATGTTTCTGATAAAGGGGCCACATGTTTTCAGATGCAGCTTCAAACTTTAAGGATGTACCTAAATATCCAAATGTCAATATTGAAGTCTTTTGAACCTGTCGGATATTTAAAAGATTCTTCTTTTTGTCCCTGTAGTCCTTTTCCAGTGTTATATGTAGATTGGTCAAGTCCAGCAAAAAACCAGACAGAGAACCAGTCAACAAGAGACCCTAGACACAACCATACATTAATTCAAAATGAAACCCCCATTGCAGCCTCTAGCGGCCGCTCTGTGGACGTCACATAGAGCAAAAACATGGATGAGCTTCAGGGCTGGTGGTGACTCTTGAGAGACTTTGCCCTTCCATCATGACTGAGAAGAACTAGTGGGTGGAATTTGATTCTACTAAAATGGGCAAAAATGAGTAAAGGCTGTATTTTCACTACTGAAACTGCAGGCGATATTGGTGGAAGTGCAAGGTTTGTCCATTCCTCAGTGGAGATGGGCTGACTTGATCCTGTGAGGATGGGAGATGGAAATACAGTCTACGCTCAGTAATGAACCCATCAATCAGTCCAATCTGCTGCTTTTTTCCTCCTCTTCCACCTCAGCCTCATTTACCTTGTGTGGTTATTACCCCCCACCACACGTTGTTTACACGTGTGACGCTCGCAGTGACCTTTTGGAAGAGACAGGCCAGACGTATGGATGATTAGCTGAGGAGATTGATGGAGCAGGGGATAGTCTGGTCTATAGATTGTGCATTTGGCTATAAATGAAAAGCTGGGGCAGAAGAGCTGCTCATCATTGTCAACTGTCAAAGGCTTTGGTGAATGTGATCTTTGATGGAGTACCTGTGTTTATCGCCAATCCACACAGCATTAAATAGCAAGTGCTATTAAAATTTGAAAGATTTAGCAGTTTCTGAGTGGCGAATCACTTCTTTTGTATGGCTTTTTGGTGGTGGAAAAGTAACCTACCTCCCTTTGGAGCAGCTGGTGGCCTGGTGGTAAGAAGGTGAGCGTGTAGTAAAGTAAATACTGTTTTAGACTGTTTTAGATCACTTTTATTTGTTGAAATCAGATTTTCCCACTACAAATTCTAAAGCTTAACTTTCAGTTTACTGAGCCTGCAGCTTACCAAATTGTGTAGCAAATTGTGTTTAGCTGCCCCATTATCTGCTGACTAATTAGGCCAAAGGATGAAGCCGTGTCAACTGCTCAAGACAAAATAGAAAATAAATATTCAGTGGCAAAGATGTGCCTGTGTTGATCAGTGACATTCTTACTTAGCTTGTTATTATGATGATAAACATACTTTCAGCTTGTGTTCCATTTTAAAGGAGATGTCTTTTCACACCTGAAAATATGTTTTTATATTAATTGAAAATGTTGTGAGGGGATGAGTAAGAGTGAAATGAAGAAATGCAATACAGCCTAACACTCATCAGAAAGAGTTTGAGTTTTATATTCAGATTATTTCTGGAGGTTCTAGAAGTTCTAGAAGTTAGAATCAAATATAAAGCTATATATTTAAAAATCTATTTCTTAATAAGACTTTGGGATGAGTGAAAAATTGGTTTAAAACAAAAGGATGGGTTTTATATTTGGTTGATTGTTACTAGAATTTAAATGCATACCTCTAGTAACAGTCAATTGAATATGAAACCCATTTTCCATTAGTTATAAACATTGGTGGCAAAGTGGAAATGGGTTTTATTTTCAGTTGATTGTGTAAGATTATAAGTTCTAGTTTTCAATAAGAATAAGGCTCTCCGCATATATATTTCAGAAATGTTAATGATACCAGTGTGAATAAGCCTTTGCAATCTGATTGGTGTATAGGCAGAATCAGGCATATAGTGACTAGTAAACACATATATGGCAAATCAAAATTGCCGTAGTTCTTTTTTTTTTTCTTGGCTCTAAATTTTGCTGAATCAATTTCCTGATTCATCATCACTGTTTAAATTCATGAAGTCTAAAAAAGGGCCAAAGAGATCATAACGGATCACTCGTGCTGTTAGCTTATGCTTCACGTTTAATGTGTGTGTGTATGTGTGTCTGTCTGTAGGTAATGAAGGGTCCCTGAGCAAGTCCATGATCTCGGAGTTCATCCGTCCTCTGCAGATGAGTGGGGGAGAGAAGGCAGAACTTCTGTCCGTCAAACCCAGTTTCCTGTCCCGGAGCACGCCCTCCAGCCCCCGCCGGGCCTTCCTCTCTGAGGTCCGTCCGGTCATCGCTGCTGCTGTGAGTGAACTTTCATCAGACAACCATCCTTGATCTTTGGCTCCCAACGCCCAATTAATGAGCATCTGAGGGTTTTGAACATTTTTCCAGTCCTATAAAGAAGTAATTTATTGAACACTTGTCTAGGTTTAGCCTTGCCTAAGTTCAAAGGATACCCAGCAAATATTCAAATTGGAATTGAAATTCAAGGCGTAACGCAGTATCTCCCTCTACTTACAAACTCAAATGTGTAATTGATTGAATGATCTGTGAATGAGAAATAACAAAAAAGCATATTAATGCTTTGGCCACTGTAGCTTATCTGAAAGGGTTTTACACACACACTCTCACAGACACACACACACATACATGCACACGCACACACACGCGCACACACACACACACACACAGAGACACAGCCCTGACGTGAAGAGTAATGGTTTGCCAGACTCTCACTGCAGATTTAATGGCTGGGGTGCACTGAGATTGTGTATTGAGAAATACCATCTGTTAACTAAGTTAATAATCACAGTCGCAACAGGAACCTTGTTAATAACAATCTTTATTTCTATCATAAACATGAAGCCAGGCTGTATGAGTGTGAGTGTGTGTGTGTGTGTGTGTGTGTGTGTGTGTGTGTGTGAGAGAGAGAGAGAGGGGTGGGGGGGGCGTGTAAATGGCTCTGCCTGTCTGTTCAGACCATGTCCTGCTGGTGTTATTGGCACCTTCACACACCAGTCTGCCATTCTTAATCACCCATAATGGCACACGGCGTACTGCTTACTGGACACTAAGCAATACACACTGTACACTACACAATACACACTTCATACTTCTCACTGGACTGGACACTACACAATACATAAAACACACTACTCACTGGACACTAAGCTATACACACTGTACACTGCTCACCGGATATTATGCAATGCACACTACATACTACTCACTGGATTACACACTGTACACTACACTAGACAGTACGCAATATACACTACACACTGTACTCTATGCCAGTGGTTCCCACCCTTTTTCCCTGAAACCCCCCTTGCCTGTGTCCAAGACAAGCCAGGTACCCCAACTCCTACCTGCATAGACGCATGAAACGAATGAAAGGATTCATTACAAACTTTTATTTGCAATTTTTATTAACAATGGTTTGTGTTTTTGTTCCTATACTCTTATACACATACATACACACACACACACATACACGCACACACACACACACACGCACACACACACACAATGTTGGTGAATTCTATACTTGTAAAAAATACTTGTAAAAAATAGTAGTTTTGGACACTGAGACTGACAAATTGCCCGAATCCTGCCATTCCAGTCGCAACTTCCTAATTTTCTCTCTTTCGGTTGCAGATGGACAAAGAGCTCAACCTGTCTCCCCGCGCCAAGCCCAGGTACACAGGAAAAGTCAGGCTGTGCGTTGCCCGCTATAAGTGAGTATTTTAAAGTCAAATAGCATCTCTAATCATCAAATGTTACAATCTTCTGAACTGGACATTTACTGACAGCCATTTCTTGTGGCCTCAGTTACAACCCTTACGATGGCCCCAATGAACACCCTGAGGCAGAGCTCCCCTTGGTGGCTGGGAAGTACCTCTACGTTTACGGGACCATGGACGAAGACGGCTTCTATGAAGGTGTGTTTCCTCTTTCCACTGCTGTGTAACTGTACTGTAAACCAGACAAAGTAGCACATCTAGCTTCTGTGGTACATAATAGTTTTTTGCTTGACAGATTTGCTACATTTATTCAACATTTTCTGCTTTTAAAGGCCCCATATCATGCAAAAACAAATAATCCTTGTTTTCAACAAAATATTGTTTTCCCTAGACAGTCCAACAAAACAGCCCATTATAAATTTGATGTCATAACCATGCATTTAAATATGCCAAACCATTCTGCCTATAGCAGTTTCGCCCATCCTGTACCCATGTTGGCATGATTTAATGAGGAAAAAAATAAATACAGACAAATAGTATATGGCCAATTTTAGCATTTTCAGCTCTCTTTTTTTTTATCAGGGGAGCTGTTGGACGGCCAGCAGGGCCTTGTCCCTTCCAACTTTGTGGACTTTGTCCAAGATGAGGACCCTCTCTCCACTTCGCTGTCAGAGCGCCTAAAAGAATCATCCTACCTCAACCACAGCTCAGCCTCTCTGGGCAGCAGCAGTGCAGTCAGCACACTCAGCACGCTGCTGTCTGAGAAGCTGGAGGCTTTGGGCTCCTGTACGGGCACAGGAACTAGCAGCAGCAGTGGAGTTAGCAGTCTAGGGCCTAGCTTGGGGCCCAGCTTGGGTTTAGGCCTTGGTTTGGGCTTGAGTCATAGCCTGGGGTCCGTGGACCCCCTGGGGCCCTGCAGTAATGGCTCCGGTACAGCCACACTAGACCTTAGCATCGACGAAATCGGAGAAGATGTAGTGCCTTACCCCCGCCGCATCACTCTCATCAAGCAACTAGCCAAGAGTGTGATCGTTAGCTGGGATGCTCCAGTGGTGCCACCCGGTTGGGGGTCCATAAGTGGCTACAACGTCCTGGTGGATCAGGAGGTGCGCATGAGTGTGCCGTTTGGCACACGTACCAAGTCACTAATCGAGAAGCTAAACCTAGCCGTCTGTGCGCATCGTATTTCGGTGCAGAGCGTAACGGACCGTGGCCCCTCGGACCCCCTGCGCTGCACCCTACTGGTAGGGAAAGACGTAGTGGTGGCGCCACACTGCCTGCGCATGGACAGCCTTACCCAGACCTCGGCCGAGCTGTCCTGGATGCCCAGCAACAGCAACTACAGCCATGCCATCTTCCTCAATGACACAGAGTATGATGTGGTGAAACCAGGCAACTACAGATATCGCTTCTACAACCTGAAGCCCATGACTGTGTACAAGGTACGGGTGGTGGCCAAACCCCACCAGATGCCCTGGCAGCTGCCTCTAGAGCAAAGGGAGAAAAGGGAGATCTCTGTGGAGTTCTGCTCTCAGACTTCTGGTAAGCTTCACCTACCATACCCGCACTCACCACTACTGCTCCCTACAAAAGTTCATTCGAATTGGAAGCTTCTGGTGTGAAATAATGCCGCTCTCAAGTGCTCTTGGCAATATCGTAAAGATCCAAGGGCATGAATGGTCAAATTAAGTTGTATTTACTACTGGGAAACTATAGAAAGAGACAGGTATTTAGTGGGAATATCAATAGAAGGTAAGATGGTCATTTTTAAAAAGCTATTATATAGAACATTAAAACAAGTCTGTTCCATAAACAGAAAGTTAAATAGGTGAATAAAATTGATGACGCCTTTGTTTTTAAAAAAAAATGTTACAAAATATCATTCTGTCCTCAGTCTGTCTTTCCTCTCAAGACTGTTTTTGTTTGGTTGTTTTTTTTTTTTTATAAAACATTGGCGTCAAAAACAACCCTTTTTGAGGGGTTTGCCTTTTTTTCTTTCTTTTTTTTCCCCAAAAGACTACATCCTTATTTTAGTAAATTTCTTATAACCATGATTTCTGAACTGGGAAACAGGATCTTACAACAAGCACTTGAAGGCAGCATAACTTCAAGTGCTCGCTCTGAATAGTCTCTTCAAGAAAGCAGTGGCCACTATTCCACCAGTCTTAGCTTATATACAGCCAGAGATACAGTCAAACTCATGCAAAATCCTTCCAGCACAGTCAGTCGGTCAAGACATGTTTGGTGTCTAAAGCTTACTTCCTTAATATTGCTCTCGATAAGCAAAGGCATTGTTATGGAAGCTTAAGGAACTGGCATTATGGAAGGCTTTGCTACTACTATTTTTAGACATGTAATGTGCTTTCACTTATTTTTATAGGTAGATAGTCCAGCTAACAATGGCAATAATAATAATAATAATAATAATAATAATAATAATAATAATACAGAAACCACTTGTTTGAGGTCAACTCAAATATTTTATGGAGCTTTAGGGATTTGCACAGTTCTACCTGAAATATAAACTTTCTTTATGTTGTCACATACTTACCTTCAGACACCAAACATGTCATACCTTTGGGTCTTTGGAAAATTATCACATAATACTCTACAGCTGGGATCACTTTTGTTTTATTGATGATTATTGATCAGAACGGTCAGTAGGTAGAACATTATTGTTTCCATTTCGTGTATGAGAGTATTCCACGTTCTGATTCACAACTTGACACTCTGGTCCGAGTTTTACCCGTTTACCTGACCACAGCAGCAACCTTAAGTGATTCAAACTAATATTAATGTTTTGAGTTTTACACTTTTTACACATCGTTGATTTTTACGGATAGAAGAGGTGTTATTGATTTTTAGCACAATATAACTTTAGATCCAGTTTTACTTTCCTATTATAACTGTCACACACACCAGGTCACGTGCAATCAAAGGGCACCGGAAATTACTACACGTCAGGTATAAAAGGTGGAAACAGGTGTTAGTACTCGCATAGACATTGAAGTGACATGCTTCAGTTCTTATGTCTCCCTATAACCTTTGTCTCCAGCACTGTGAGTACTCAGAGCTCTGAGGAGCTACCCTCATCTTCCCCTGTGTGTGCGAGTGAGAATGAGGACCCGTTTGGTGCGGGTCTCTACTCCCCAAGGAGTGTTCTCAGAATAAATAGCGTGGTTCACCCACTAGTTCGTGCCATCCGTGTTGGGGCTCTTCTGCCACGCAACAAGGTTGTGTTCTGGTGCATCTGGTCCTGCATTCCTGTGCTAACGTGACAATAACACTTATGCAAAGCAGATGAAATGGATCAAAAAGTGAATCTTCCATGTTGTAATGACAATAAATGACCATATTTCTTTCAGCCAGTGACAAATGTAGTACTGTAATTAAGTAAGCTGCTTATTAAAGGCTGAAGCTCTGCACCACTGGAATTTAAGGCTGTGCCTCCTAGAAAAGATTGAGGTAACCATGAACTCTGCTATTAAATAGGATTTTTCTAAACTTTTCTTTGGCATGCTTTTTTTTGTATGTGTTCTTAAATAGAAAAGGCTTATAATTAATATTACCATGAAATGCTTGTGTCAAATAGTTCAAATATCTATCGTTTTGTGCCAGTTTATTGGCACAAAATATCCTCCATTTTATTCTGGTCCTTGGGTGTGAGAAAGGTGATATATAAATTATTATTTTATTAAATAGTAATTTTACAGCTCTTACATTGTGAATTAAGTATCTTCTGCTGTAACATGTCTCCTGTCCTGTGTATGTAAACATCTGATTAGTCCTGGTAACAGGATGGATGGGGTATGATCTGTGTTCTCAGTGCTGAAAGCTGCTGTTGTTTAGGGTGAGCTGTTAACCCCAATTCTGCATGTGCTCTGCTCCTTCAGTGCTGTTTAAGATGCAGCCCTTCCCTCCGCCCTGCAGCTGTCTCCAGAGAGACGCAAACTCAGAATTCACATTATGCATGGCAGACAGCTCCTTAAGTCTGAGAGAGTCCGGCCGTTTACTGCACTGAAAAATCACCTCGCTCATCCTTCTGAAAGATGGCTTTTGCAGCCTAATGTAAAACCACTGGAGGGATTTTTGTGGCATTTCTCTCAACACCTGCTTCACAAAACCAGTCTCTAATACGGTTCTTCAGTTTACCGTTTGATGCATCTGATATTTAATATGTATAGTACTGTGCAAAAGAGATATTAATACTTAAAAACTGTTTACTACTGGGCACTAGTGTTCATTTAGTGTTAAACACTAGTATTACAATAAATACACAGGACAGTAATATGGTAAATAGTGGTTTTATGTACAGCAAAGTGTTTGCTGAAGCATTTCCAGACCTCTTCCTTCATAGAAGCCCAGTATTACTTGTAGCTCCATCAAGTACCTGGGTTGGCTCTTTTTACTTTTTTAGATTAAATAAGTTGTGCTGCTTATGAAATTTTATAAATCCAAGCACTATAGGGGTTCACCAACATACAACGTTTTGAGTGGATCTCCGTCGTATCTTGAAGACCTCTTGTACTCTTGTACTGCTTTCTTATCAGTTTGCATCTATTCTAATGTTCACTTGTGGTTTACTTGCAGAAAGAAAGCAACTGCTTATATAAAGTGCTTCAAACAATTTGCATAGGTGCCTAAGACTTTTGCACTGTACATCTGCTGACACATAAATGTTTAGTAAGTGTAGAAACTGGGACTGATTTATGATGAATATGTTTATTGAGGTTTCTGCACAAATGCAGTCATCTCAATGTCCTGTTCTTTCAGAATTATCTAAACACCTGTTGTCTGTTGCTGGGGTTTTTTCCTCAAATTGTTCTGCTGATATGGATCATGGTTATACTGGTTTCAGATGTTGCAGCTATTTTGATGAATCAGTGCCCAGTTCCTGGGATTTTAATACTCAGAACTTCACAGGCCGTTTAAGATTATAAAGACATGAGAAAAGTGTTACTAGACTAGTCTAATGCACCCCAAACATCATAACATCTTTTGTTTCTGCCATATCATGACTGCAGACTGCAGCGAAATAGTCTCAATATGATATTTGGTCCAGATCTATAGCCCCACCTGAGTCACTAGTGAAGCGAGACACAGGATTTTACCCTTTGAACCTCTGAGAATGTTTACAGGCTTTGGAGGAGAGATGAGAGAGAGAGAGAGAGAGAGAGAGAGAGAGAGAGAGAGAGAGACATGGAAGAGACAGAAAGAGAGAGACATTGAAGAGAGAGAGAGAAGAAAGAGGAGAAGGAAGAGAAAGAACAGGAGTGAGGGAGAGAGAGAAAAGAGAGCAGGGGAAGGGAGAGAGAGAAGGAAATGAATGGCTGTGTTAGGAATGGAAGTGGGCTGAGCATTTGCCGCAGTAGTGCAAGGGAAATGACAGAAGATAAAAAGAACGAGAGAATGAGAGCAGTGGGGTGGAGGGAGGGGGGATTACCCAGGATTCTGCAAATTAATCTGAGGGAGTCCTCTCCTTTTCTTCTTCTCGCCCACGCAGTGCACACACACACACACGCAGAGCAGAGGGAGCAGACGTGTGTGTCTGTATCTGCCAGGTTTCCCTGGTTGTTCTGCAGAAAGAGAATGCAAAAAGGAGTCTGAAAAATCAATGAAAAGAATAAGGATACTCCACACTGGCAGAGCTTCAGTTCTTTTATACATTACAATACAATATTACACTTAATCCGGACCTTTCTCGGCTCATACACTGTCTCAATTAAGCTTTAATGCAGAAGCCAAGAAAGGGTAGCTTTCAAGCTCAGTTTCCATTGCAATTAAACTATACTGAAAAACTATATGCAGGGTAAAAATAACATCTAGGACCATATAATTAAATATTCTACAATATACAAAAGACCTAGCTGTGAATGGGTCCCCCTTTTAAGTCTTGGTTTCTCTCAGCAGTTCTTCTGCATGCTCTTGAGATGTTTCTCTTTCCAAGTCTTGGTTCCTCTCAGTGGTTCTTCATTATGCTTTCAGAGACTCTTTTGAATCTTGGTTCTTCTCACTTGTTCTTTGTGTCACACCCACCCGCTTCGTTCTTCTCCTTTTGGGTCTTGGTTCCCCTAAGTGGTTCTTCCTTATTCTCTTAAGAAGGTTCTCCTTTTGAGTCTTAGTGCCTTTCAACAGGTCTAGAGAAGTTCCCTTTTTGGGTCTTGGTTCCTTTAAATGATTATTTCTCATGATGTTAAGAAGCTTTCCTTGCCTGTAGATGGTTCCTATCTACCAAGATACTTTCAATCAAGATACTTTATAGATAAACACAACATTTTTCCACTGTTTTTCCTCAAACAAACCTAGTGCATTACTTCAATCTCAACACTTTTTCAGTCCTAAAAGAACCGTATGTACAGTAACTTGGATCAAATATTGTTTTCCAAGGGCACCTTTTAGACGTGTTCTTATCTTTTTGATTTAACGATGAAGATTCCCTGTAGATATCTCAATACGATGACTTACTTTAAATGATGGCAGGACGCATATTCTAGGGAGCAGACGTGTGGAGATAAGGCAGTAGTGAAGAGTTTCTCCAGGCTGTAGGAGGTTGTTATTAGATGACGGTGCTCTCCAGGCCCACTGTGGCTGAGCTCAAGTCTCGGAAGAAGGGCTGATCTGATAACTGCTGCCTTTGAGCTTTTTTTCTATTACAGAGCTTTGATCTGGATCCTCTGGGTTAACTTCACAAATTACATGATCCATGTTGGGCTCGTCTATATTTTCATACATGCCTTCATGCCTCTGATGTCTTTCTTCTCTTCTCTTCTCTTCTCTTCTCTTCTCTTCTCTTCTCTTCTCTTCTCATCTCTTCTCGTCTATTCTTCTCATCTCTTCTCTTTTCTTCTCTTCCCATCTCTTCTCTTCTATTCACTTCTCTTGTTTTCTTCTCTTCTCTTTTCTTCTCTTCTCTTTTCTTCTCTTCCCATCTCTTCTCTTCTATTCTCTTCTCTTTTTTTCTTCTCTTTTCTTCTCTTTTCTTTTCTTCTCTTCTCTTTTCTTCTCTTCCCATCTCTTCTCTTCTATTCTTTTCTCTTGTTTGCTTCTCTTTTCTTCTTTTCTATTCTCTTTTCTTTTCTTCTCTTCCCGTCTCTTCTATTCTGTTCTCTTGTTTTCTTCTCTTATCTTTTCTTCTCTTCTGTTTTCTTCTTGTCTCTTGTATCCTCATCTTTATTACTTTATGCTCTGATTATCTCCTTTACTTATCTCCCACGTCTCTTTTCTTCTCTTCTTTACTCTCTTCTGTTCTGTTCTGTTCTCTTCCCCTGCCATATATTCCCTTTGTTTCTCTTCTATTCTCATCTTTTCATATTTTATACTTTTTTTCCCTTCTTTACTTTATTCTAATCTTCTTCTGTCATCTCTTCTTTACTCACCACCCACCTTGACTCTTCACTCTCATCTCATCTTTCTCACTCTCATCTCATCTCTTTCTCAGCTCTTTTCTCATTATCTTCTTTAGTTTATTCGGGTCTGTTCTGGTCTGTTCTGATCTGTTCCCTTCTCTTCCCTACTTTCCTTACATCTGTAATGACAGCTTTATTCTCTTTTCTTTTTTTCTTGCCTCTTGTTTTTATTTTCCTGTCCTCTTTAGTCTCTTCTCTCTTCCCTGTCCATCTCAGAGAAGAAATCAGGCAGAGATTTGATTGGTCAGTGAGGTGGGTGCTGATTGAGCACCTGAGTTGATTGGATCTGTCTGTGGGCAGAAGCTCTAAGGTCCAGATCAATCAGAAGTGTGATTGGTGAGGATTATCTCTACACTGAGCAGAAAAGGCTCAGTCATGGCTGCCTGCTCTCTCACACTAGGCCTAATCTACCTCACTTTACCAGCTTTCCTTTCAGTGCCCCGGAGTCTAAGACCAGATGAAAACGCTGGGCTGCCATTGATGGAATGAAACCTGGAAAGTGGAGCTTAAGCTTATGTCAAGGCATTAAAGAAGTGACACAATTATAAATGACTGTCCGTTCAGCCTACAGTAGTTTAACCTGCACACTCACTCTGAAGTGTTACAGAGTGTTGTTACTGCAGTGTAATTAACAATATGCTGTTCCTGTGTTAAGCAAATGCATGATTGGAGCCCAAATGAAGAGGCTGAATTTTGGGATTTCTGACTTAACAATTTGCTCTGTATTGCATTCTAAACGAGAATGCAAATCATATACTCATTTACATACTCTAAAAGCACAGAAACACAGCCTGTTTAATTCAGCATTTGGGAGGCATTCCAATCCAGCCTGACCTACAAGTGAATCATATTACAGATGTAGGCCAAGGTAGTGAGGCAGAGGCACTCTTAAGGCTCTTTTCCATAGGTGTTTTGGAACTGTGCTGTACTTTTCCAGTGTTTCTGATGCACAGTTCTTTTTTCCATGGAGTCGTACCAGCAGAGCTAGTTTTGTTGTAGTGGTCTTTTATTTTTTAGACTTATTTATTTTTACCTCATCATTGCTTAGCTGGTTGATGAAAACCTAACACCCAACTTTTTTAACAATGTCCTGGTACACCTTTACTTTTCTCACAAGTGTAAAGATAAATGTGGTAGCGCCACAGAATACTTGCATTTAAATTGATGTCCATCCCAAACCACTGGAAGTGCTTATATTTCCCAGTTAGTTTGTATCTCTATTGTTTATTGGGGGTTTTAGTTTGTTGTTTTTTTTGTGTGGACAGTAAAAAAACAATGGCCTTTGTCTAAGTCTGTTGTCATGACAACATTTCAGCCAATGTGAAAGCAGTGAGGCTGTCCACTCGACTGCAGCCCCCTTTTAGCCCTACCACTGAGCAGCTGGTGTTTGGGTCACTTTATTTGTAATGGGTAATAGAGCCCGATATTAGGCATTTTCCAAACTATCCAAAATGAATATTTCAAAAATAAAATAAAAACGGACGAAACAACCTTCAACCATGTCATGAATTGGCATTGTATAGTTTGTCCACCAGAGGGCACTCTACATTGTCCCTGTTGGCAACACTCGTGTATAACGCGCCACACATCCTGCAACTTTGATTTGGTCGTTGTTGTTATTGTGTTTTTGTTTTAAAGTTTCATATTTAAAGTTTCTATTTTTATACATTTTATTTATCCGAACTTTAATATATTTTAATGTTCCTCTGTTCTGTTATGACAATAAAAAAACAATCATATTTTAGTGAACACTCATAAATAACTACAAATAACTGTTCTCGTACTAAAACCTGCCTCTGCTGGACTGGAGATATTGAGGATTGACTGATTCAGTACACTACCTCATATACTGTTAGCAATTTATATTTTGCTGTTGTTGTTATTTGTAGGAACTTAACAGAATTTGTCTTCAGTCCTTTTCAAAGTCTTTTAAAACTGGTAACTTTGATTTGGTTGTTGTTGTTTTTGTGTTTTTGTTCAAAGGATTTCAGGTTTCATATCTTAAGTTTGTATTTTTAAATATTTTATTTATCAGAACTTTAATATATTTTAATGTTCCTATGTTCTGTTGTGACAATAAAAGAAACAAGTTTCTTTTTAAAATGCATTATCATTATGTTAGTTAAAACTCATAAATA
>JBBPDH010000017.1:436659-447829 GCA_037974565.1 Clupeocharax schoutedeni | reverse complement strand
TGTTCTGTTGTGACAATAAAAGAAACAAGTTTCTTTTTAAAATGCATTATCATTATGTTAGTTAAAACTCATAAATAGCTACAAATAACTAATGTCAGGGAAATCTGTTAATGTTTTGTTGCGTGTTTCTGAAATGTAAAAAAAAAATCCTTGTCTTCCTTGTTGAGCACTGCACGGTACTATTTTTTTAATCCCGCTCCCACTGAATTTCTGACTACTTCTGATTTTCTGATGATTCCTGCTCCCGCCCGCTCTCTTATTCACTCCAGCCCGCACCAGCCCACTCTTCCTGTCACTCCCGCCTGCTCCCGCCCACTCTCCCTGTCATATATATAACTTTTTTAAGTAAAATAATGATCCATGTTCTGTTATTGTAAGTTAGTGATGCACACTGGCTGTTTCATGTTGGTTTTATATTCCTCCATCTTAATGTTATTGACAACTTCCACTGCAGCCTCCATTTTGCAAACAATTTTGCACGCTCCGCCCGCAGCAACCTGAAAACCGCCCAATCCCGCAAGATTTGTGTTTGGTCCCGCGGGACCATGCTCCCAATGCAGGGCTCTAGTTCCTTGTGCCAGTGGAAATACACTATTAGTGACATAGTGGGGTCCTATAAATATCAACATTATGGACCTCTTTTTTATCTGCTTTAAATTCAGCGTGCACTCGAGCTGCCATGAACTCGCCAAGCCTCTGATGAGTGGATCAGATCCACCAAAGAGTTGTCACAATACTAACAATATTAATGCAAACGTGTTTGCAGTGTGCTCTCAGACTTTTGGACCCACTGAGGCGTATGTTTGAGCACCTGAGGCGGCTTCCTCTAGATTTGCTGCTCCTATAGACTGTGCAGCATGATTTAGATGGATAGGCTCTCATACCGACATAGTGCTGACATCAGCACACAGGCACACACACACTGTACTCAGCTGGCCTGCTTCAGCTGCGCGCACACACACACACACACACACACACAAGTTCATTGTCAGCATGTTTGGTCAGATTATTGCTATTATTTAGTGCTGTCAAGTCGGTTCCGACCACTGGAAACAATATGGGCAGTGTTTCTCCTCCATTAAAAGGAAATACACACATATATACACATAGAAAACATATACAGTCAAGCCCATAATTAATCATACCCCTGGCAAATTTTGACGCAAAGTTACTTTTATTCAACCAGCAAGTTATATTTTGATGGGAAATGACATAGGTGTCTCCCAAAAGATAATACAACGATGTACATGATGTACATTATTGAGGGAAAAAAACATTTCTCAGTTTCAGATTCTCAGATTCAAGTCAGTACTCTGGCTGGACAACTCCAGAACTTAAATGTTGTTGTCTGCTAACCATTTCTTCACCACTTTTGCGGTGTGTTTTGGGTCATTGTCATGCTGAAATGTCCACTGGTGCTCAAGGCCAAGTTGCTCTGCAGACTGCCTGGTTGTCGTTGAGCATCCTCATGTATTGCTCTTTTTTCATGGTGCTGTTTACTGTGATTAGGTTCCCTGGTCCATTGGCTGAAAAACATCCCCAAAGCATTATGTTCCCACCACCATGTTTGACAGTGGGAGTGGTGTTCTTTGGGTTGAAGGCGTCTCCTTTTTTACGCCAAATGAAGGAAACATCATTGTGACCAAAGAATTCCATTTTTGTTTCATCTGACCAGAAGTCTTCTTCTTTGTCCAGATGAGCATTTGCAAAGGCTAAGGGAGCTTTTGTGCGCTTTATCTGGAGAAGTGGCGTTCTCCATGGTCTGCATCCGTGGAACCCAGCAGTGTGCAGCGTCTGCCTTGAGACATTGCCACCAGCAGAGCTCACTATCCTCCTGGCCAGCACAGGTGTCACTTTTGGTTTCCGACCACATCCTCTGAGATTTTCCACAGTGCGGAACATCTTGAATTTTTTAATAATACTTTACACTGTAGCCACTGGAACTTGAATACATTTAGATATGGTTTTGTAGCCACAATGTGCAGCCGCAGATCCTCACTGAGCTCCTTTGTCTTAGCCATGACTGCCCACAAACCAACTGCAGAGAGCTGCTGTTTTTCACCTGTTGAGTTGAATAAAACAGCTGTTCCCAATGAATCAGGGTTTAGAACAGTTTGGACTATTTGGAATGGTATAGAACTTTGGATTTCCCCAGAGACTGCGATAGTTTGTGAAGGGTATGTATAATTTTGGACATGACACTTTTTGCTTTTTCTCCCTCAATAATGTCTCTTGTACATCGTTGTATTATCTTTTTGGAGACACCTATGTCATTTCCCGTCAAAATATAACTTGCTGGTTGAGTAAAAGTAACTTTAAATCATAATTTGCCAGGGGTATGGTTAATTATGGGCTTGACTGTAAGTATCCATATGTAGTACATGCTCTAAATATATTATCCATGTGTATGATCATAGCAGCTTGTTTCCCAGACCCAGATCAAAAGCTAAAACAAAATTGTAATGGGGATTCACTAAAATCAATTAAAAGCCTTATTTGTAGTAGTGACCTTGATCCTAATCCCTAAAGCTAAGCCGAATTACCATATATATATTAATAATAATATGCTCTATATGTATTATATGTATGTATGTATCAGTTTGTTTCCCAGACCCAGATTAACAGCTGAAGGCAAAATCTTAATGGGGATTCACCAATGGAAGTAACCAAAAATGGTTTTATTTTCATTCATTTTTAAAGAAAATGAAACAAGGATCTTCTATGAAAAGCACTTTCCAGAGTCAAGACCTCAAAATGTGAGAAATGAAACATACACACACACTCACTCAGTCAGTTTAACATGGACACGGATGTGTATCATTTACGCATTCATAAATGTGTTTGGGGTTTGAATTAATGCTTGTTTGACTCTCATTGACAAATAAACGATGAAATCATGCCGACACGTCTCATGATGCACATGCACAGTTATACAAATGGGAATGACTCAAGAAAGCACCTACTACAAAGCACTGAAACATCAGATACATTTCACTGTGTTTCGTGCTTTTCCCACAGGACGTAAGCACTGGCGCTCAACGAGATGTTCTTGTGCTTTGTGCCGTTTACGGATAGACAAAATGCAGCACAGTTTTGTCTGCTTTATTTAACACAAAGAACAGGCAGGCTGTATAACTTCAAAAAACATTGAGAGATAGCATTGAGTGATTTGGACTGAGATTATTCCTAGAAAGCAGTGGAAGTTACCATGACAACTAGTCAAAATGACAACTATAGTGGTTTCCCATAATGAGTGGGGAACTGTAACAAAGTCTGAAGATTCCAGGTTGAAGATTTACTGCATGATACAGTTAAGCAGTTAACATTCTTTCTTACGTACCTCTCTTAGCATGGAGTGTCACAAATCATTCAAAAGCTGAAGACAATGAGGTGAAACTTCAGTCTCAAAGTTAGTGTGTGTTCTTTTAACCATCTAAACACAAAATTGAATACTTTATTGTTTGCATTTGTTCTAATGTTAACTGTATTTAATGGCAGACAGTCACTTACTGCTCAGAAAAAATGGCTTTTAACAGTTTGCACAGGAGACCACAACTTTTGCACAGTATTGTATGTTACTGTTACAGGCCTCACCTTTACAGGCCGTACCGTTACAGGCCCTCCTTATGATTCCTGTTAGGTGTCTTTTAATCTGATTTAGATTTTATTTATGAATTTTGGATACTTGTGACTTTTTATATGACTGGCTGTGTTTGTATATTTGTTTTGGACAGTCAAGTTCTATTCTATATTATTTTGTTCTATTCAGGCCCCCCCTTCCCACCGCAGGACGTCCAGGTGCAGTGTGGTCAGTCTCCAGGTATGCTGCAGGTACGCTGGAAACCACCCCTCCTCACCCCAAGCGGCACCTCCAACGGGGCCAGCGTCATCGGCTACGTGGTCTGCACCAAAGGTCAAAAGGTCTGTACATCTGTGGCATTTGTGCTTATTAAAGCAGACCTAGAGACAGCTTATCACGCGTGGCAACCTATCATACTTCAAATTTATCGTCGGTTTCCCGCTTAATAGTTTCCGGATCTGTGCCGGAAGGTAAATGGTCACCATATTGCATTTATATTGAAGGTTCCCCATCCGTCATGCTGAGCTTTGATTGGTATCCTGTGTCACGTAGAAGTTATTATAATTTAAAAACACATGTATTAATAACCTCTACTGGAGTTTTAAAAATGGCATCACAAACAAGTGCCCATACACAACAAAATGCCCAAATTTCTTTTGTTTTAGGCTTTAGAAACAAACTGAAAAAAATACAAGATCCTTGAACTTTACGATAGTCTCCGCCCACAGTGGGGTAGAGAGTGACTGAGCAGCAGCGTTCCTAGTGAAATGGCAAGCGTATAAGAGTAAAAACACCAGTTTTAGCCTGTTTTAAACTGTTCTTATTTGTTGAAATCAGATTTTATTAATGTGCTCTAAGTTCTAGGGGTTAAAGTACAGACCTAATATGTGTTACTAATCTTAAACGTGAGTTTGAATTAGCTGTGTTTATAGTTCTAATTACTTTCATGTTAAATGTAAGTGCTGTAGTAACCAGTAAGAACTGTACAGCTAATATGGAAGTTAAGAGGCAGTGAAGAGTGAGAGTAAGGACCCACTTATGCACACCCAAGGTTTAATATTTAGTATCAGGTGTGAAGGTCATATGCATTTATGTATAATTAAGATGCTTTTTTCTTAAATCCTGTGTGCATTCTCTGTCTATGCTCACTCTCGCCATCTGCTGGCAAATGTTCCACACAGCAGCTCTGTCCTAGTAAGCGATATTATATAATGTATGGGTTTACATAAGACATTAAAAGATTTTTAGAGGACTAAAAGAGTGACTGTTAATTTCTTTGCAACAGACGCTCCAATTCTGAAATAAAGAAGCAACAAATATGTCTTGGTTGATCAGTGACATCAGGGCTCAGTAAAAATGTATAAATTAGATCTTCTATTCATCCCACATTAGGATTCCAAATGTTGCTTCTTTAGTTTAGAGCTGGAGTTATGAGGCTAATGCTGCCAATGAAAACAAGTCACCAGTCACTCAAATGCTTTTTGTACACACATCTCTCAAGCCAAAAACAGCTTTTCTTTAAAGTGAAGCAGACTTGTGGATGTGGTGTACAACACAGTGTGACTTAAAACAAATAAACAAAAGATGTGTTACAAATCAGGCAGACTTTTTAAACAGGTTGGTCTTCAAAAACTGCCCCAGGAACAGGAGCAGTAACCCTCAGGAATCTGATTTAAGATCAGTCTAAACCACAAGGTACCTTAATTAAGAGCTGGATGTGGTTTTAGTGGGTAGAAAGAAGTTTTTTGGTGTTGTGCTTTCAGAGGAACGCTTGGATATTACTGTGCTAGGACTTACCAAATACCAGATTTAGGAACTGAATGACATAATAATTTAAACGGAAAAAGGATACAGCTTTGATTCAACACTGAACATATGTTTGGTATCGATAATTATTGATTCATTGTTGTTTCATTGCCCTTCTTTCTTTTTTGTTTTGCTGTGTTGTGTATGAAGATAGCAGAGGTGATGTTCCCCACTGCAGAATATGTAACAGTGGAGATGAACCGTATTCAGTGTCTGGAGGCCCATGAGGTGGTGGTCCGGACCATCTCAGCACAAGGAGAGTCTCAGGACTCTAATGCCGCCATCATTCCGCACAACCTGATGCCGGCTCCGCCACACTCTCGGCCCCCTCCACACACACAAACCCACGCACCGCCCCCCCCTTACCCACATAGCTACCCTCCGACACATCCCCAGCAGCCCGTAACACACACTGTCCCGCACCCGCCACCTCTTCTCCCCCAGCACCCACACCCACCTCCTCCTCCCACACTTCAGCACCCCCACCTCCACATTCACCCCCCTTCCTCCCCCCACCCCATACCCAAACACAAACTCCTACCAAGTGCCAGAGACCCCCACGCCAAAGAGCCTGAGCTGGCCCAGAGGCCCTGGGACCCCCATCCCCGGGCCCCCTCGCCCCTGCCTCCACCAACCCCTGTAGGCCATGGCCTGGAGCCCCCACGGCATTCGGAAAGCCACCGCTCACCCTCACCCCAGAGGATCCTTCCCCAGCCTCAGGGAGCTCCAATCCCCAACACGGTGGCCCGGGCCATGGCCAGACAGGCTGCCCAGCGAAACAGCCCCAACAACAGGGTGAGTTAACAGGACCACATTACGTTTTTTTCACAACATTACGCTTTTTCACCATATACGCAGAATGTAACCCCCATGAAAAGTGGGGTTTTACTGTATATATGTATATGTATACTGTGCAAAAGTCCCACAGAGGCAAGCCGTGCCCACCCTTTATCTGTCCAATGAAAACTCTGGAGAAAAAGAAATGATTCGTTTTCAAAACTGAGCTGCTTTCCAGTTGGTCTGTTTGGGTAGGGGGTGTATCCTAGACTGTACCGTGCTGCTGCTAACTCATACAATTCACTTCACTATGCATTTTACAGCACCTTTTGGGTGGATGATGTTTTGGTCACCCCCCGGGAGTCACCCTTCTATTCTTTATATTTTGCATGGAATCACATTGTTGGTACAAAAATAGTATTTTCAGCCTGTCAAAATGTCTTATCTTTGGTATATTGAGTTGATTACATTCCCGCAATGTGAATTAAATAATAGACTGCAAAGGTTATTAAGATACAAGGTGCTGAGTTTGATCCACTCAGTATTCAGCACCACCGGTATAATAATCACTGGCCTGATAATCTGAAATCATATTTGCAAGCGAAATATTATTGTTGTGTTTTATGTTACAGAATATTATATAAGGAACATAGGTGCCATTATATACTTTGGAATGTGTCATTTGATTTAGACGGAGAGGAGGAATATCTTCAGTGAGAGGAGTAATGCTCTTCATTCCCAAAACTCTGACGAGGAAGAGGATGGTTACGACTCGCCTCACGCCAGAAGGAGAGGAGCCTCAGTGGACGAGTTTCTCAGGGGGTCTGAACTGGGCCGACATGTAAGAGTGAAAACCAGCCAATCAAACAGTCATATCTTCAGTTCATGTCCAAAATCAGTTTGTGCATTTCCTTTGCTCAGCTTTTGTCCCTAGTTAATGCTTTTCTGTGTCATTTTGGGGCATATTTCATATTTCTATGGTGAAAATGGGGAGTTATATATATTTCTCTCTCTCTCTCTTTCTCTCCTTTCCTTTCTCTTTCTCTCTCGAACACTCTCACTCTTTATCCCCGTTTCCTCACATTTTCTTCCTCCCACCCCTCGCTCTCTCTTTCTTTTCTCATTTTGCTCTCTCCCTCGTGTCTTTCCTCCCTCTCTTTCTTTTTCCTACTCTTTTTTCTTTCTATCCCTCTCCTTTCACTCCATGCCACTCTCTCTTTTACTTCTCTCTCTTTTTGAGCCAATTTTCTCAAATTTTCTTCCTCCCACTCCCCTCTCTCTCTGCAGCACTATCACTACAGTGAGGAATATTACACTGAAAGCAGTCGTGGTTCTGACCTGTCTGATATCATGGAGGAGGATGAGGAGGAACTGTATTCAGAGATGCAGCTAGAAGAAGGTCGGCGCCGCAGCATCAACTCGCACAACACACTTAAGGTACGGAACACACACGCTGGCGGCCGCCGTCTCTATTGGGCGTGGGGGCCTCCGGCTCGAGCCGTGGATAGACGCAGAGGGATGGAGTATGCCGTTCTCTAAAGAGCGCCCCCTTGTGTGCGTTATTAGTAGAGGCAGAATTCCTTAACCTGTGTTCAGTTCGTTTCAGTGAAGGATAATTTGGGAAAAAATCATAGTATAATCATCAATAATTTTCTACTTCATGAAGAATATAGTCAATCAGCCGAGACATGTTTGGTGTCTAAAGCTTTTTAGTTTTTGCCCTGCAGCTACCAGGCTAAAGCTTATGCTCAAAATGTTATCATCACACATTTGCTTCATATCAGGTTGTTGAGTAATCTCATTTATACTTATGTGCTTTCTGGCATTTTATGATATGTTACTACTTATAAATACATATTAAAATGTCCAAAATTGATGGGTGCTACTATTTCAGCTATGCAACATACCAACAAAATGCAGCTTGAGTCTGTAATGATACAAGAAAACAATAAATAACCTCCACAAGCAAGTTACCCCAAGGACGATTTTGCTTCTCACAACAGTCTTTTCTTTGTCTCATCAGAAATAAATATGATGATCTGAGATGAATAAATATCAGAGTAGTGAGAGAAAAGAAAGAGCATTTTTGATAGCTTTCTCAGGAGCTAAATTTAAGTTATGCTCAGTTGTGCGGAGGAGAAAAAGTTAATAACTGGCATACAGCTGTGGAAAGCCGAGGAGCTCATTTGGCTGCTAACGTACCTCCTGTATAGAGTCAAACACAAAATATAAAACCTAATGATATCAAATAAATATGTACTCAACACAACATAGTGCTACCAACTGATATGAAGCAAAAACGTGTGTGTAACTATGTTTGGCAACAGTGAAGTGATTTGTATGCAGCTCTGATTAGACAAGGAACTTATGTAGCCGTTAGCAAGTTGGCTAACTCCTCTGAAAAGTTCAGAGCCAAGTTGAGGATGAAAAGTTTTTATTTGTGCTCAGACACTGCTAAAATGTAATGTATTGCCCCTGGGTGTTTCTGGTGCAGCAGATTCCACTGAAATGAGGGTAAATTTGCTTGTACAATTTCACTGGCAAGCTCATGTGTGGCTGCATTTAAGCTACCTTTTTGCTACTTTATCCTTGTAGCTCCTCAAAACTGAAACTTAAAAAGCAGCCCTCTAAAATTGAACATGCCTTTGCTGACTGATTATATTTAGAACAGGTAAACTGTATGAATTTCATATTTTTAATGGACTATTGCATTACAATACAAGGGCTCACTCTGTACAGCTTTGAAAAGGGAGGAAGGGGATCTGGCTAAATTAACACTTTTTCTGAAACTGTAAAAGAAAACAGAATCTGCCTTCAAGGTTTCAGGTGGAGGACGAGACTTGAGCCCTGATTGTGGAGAGATTTAGATCTGCTCTTTATGGGGCTACCCTGGCTTTGCACTACCCAGCTTTAACACCATGCAACCACTTTTTGAAAGCTTGCCAATTCTTACAAACCTTTAAGTATCTGAATGGCTTAACACAGTGCTTCTCCATCCTGCTCCTGGAGGCCATATGCGCTGCATATGATTCCTTTGTTTAAACACCCAGTTTAATTCGTAATGTAGTTACGCCTGTTATCAAGCCCATCATTAGGTGGATCAGGTGTGTTGGAGCTCCAATAAACTCTAATGTCTGTGTCTCCAGGGACTGGGATGGGGAACCATTGATTTAACATGGGGCTGTACACACGCTGCATGTGTTAACGATCCTACATGCACGCTATCTCTTTAGACATTCCAGTATAATGTGTGTGTATAATTATTGTGGGTTCTACCTCCATTGTATTAGAATATATGGACCTCTTGCTACTTTTACAGTATTTTATGCACACAGTTCTTGAAATCCTTTAAGACCTCTTTGAAACATCAATATTTTTCTGTAAAACAAATTACATTTGTGTGCATATGTGTGATGTGAACAGCCAGAACAAATGTTTGTCATGTATTTGCATAGACATTAATAGGAATCATTCTGCTGACAATTTTCTTCTTATCCCAGATGTAGTTGATCAGCCAAGACATGTTGTCATCCCAGGTTTGCAACTGAAAGTTAGTAGCCTCACAAAAATCACCTTTACTCAATACATTCAAACTTAAGATGGAGTAAGGCTGAGAAAGCAGCAGTATGGCTTACTGTGCACTATAAAAAGGAACAAAACCTCACCATGACAGGCTGCCGAACAGTTTCAAACAACAGGAGTGCTGGTAATAAATAATTGGTCTGAAATAACTGCCCATAGTGCTGCAGTTTTGTTAATTTTTAAAGCTCACAGTACATCATGCTGTGTTCTAAACTACAGCCACAAGTCCATTTCAGATTAATGAAAGGCTTGAATGATTTAGGAAGATATTTCTGAGGGTGTATTTGTGGAAAATAATTAGATGAACTTAACATGCGCCTGCTGATTGACTTCGTCTGGGCTAAGTGGGAAATGGTGCTTTTACTGAACCTTTAAGAGTATGTTTAAATGTATATAGGGAAATTGTAATCTGCTTTTGAGAAGTACTGTATGTGTACGTTTTAAAATGATCGATGTTACAGCTGAAATGCTTGTGCCGTGATGAGGCCACTTGGGAATCTCATTTAAGTGGGCATGCTTAAATGAAACTGTTTTCACTTTTGGTTATGTTTGTCTCATGGTTACACTTCTGTTAAATTTTACTTTACTCAATGTTAAACACCTTTCTCTTGTTAATCTCTCTTTGTGGCAAATATAGAGGTTTAAGATCAAACATCTTTACAAACCAGCATCTTTAGCTGCTAAAATGGATAGAGGCAGAACACCACTGTAACCATCTAAAGCAATAAATTGGTGTGTTTAATTTTTATATTTGTCATCTTTGTTTTGCATCATGTCAGTTTGGTGACTTCTTGGAATATGTAATTTGGGAACAGTGATCTAATGGTATGACCGTCATTTTATAGACAGATTTCCATCTTCTTTGGACCAATTTGGCGAAAAAGTTCATTGCGTGATTTATTAAATTTGTGGTATTTAGATTAGTGCCAAATTTGTAGATTGTTTTACAGACATATAGGCCAAGATTGAGGTTCTTTGTGACACTCTGCAAACATCTTCTTAACATTTTTTAATGTTAAGGGCAGTACACCATGAGCAGTGTTGAGCAAGTTAATTTAAAACATTTAGCTAAACTACTGATATCTGATTACTCCCTCTAAAAGCGATTAAATTACTAATGTGATTACTTTATTTCAAAAGTAATTAGTTACATTACTAATTACATTACTAATTACTTCCACACCCTCTAAATAAGCTGTTCAAACACACTCTTAAGTTAGCTCAAACACACTTTGTTATTAAGTGTTGCAAACCTACAACAACTCACAATAATGTTCTTGCCTTTAACCGAGATGAATTTAAAGTAAAGGCTATATTTCCAAATACTGATCGCGTACTTCTCACTCTTCCTGCTCACTTTGTTTTTGTTTGAGCCGATAGGTTTCCCGTAGATGATGTAAAGCATGTGAATGTCAGACAGACAAC
>JBBPDH010000017.1:388479-398913 GCA_037974565.1 Clupeocharax schoutedeni | reverse complement strand
TAATTGCCTGTCAGTTTGTGGCAAAATATTTTGCAGTGTTTACATGTTATTACTGCATATCATTCATCAAAATAGAACATGCATTTTTTGCATTTTGTGTTTTTCAGTTAAATAAAAGGCTATTTTTGCTATATATTTAAACATTGTTTTGTCTCGTCACACCCCTACAGTAACAATCCTTTGTTAGTAGGGCTGCACAAAATATCATCTGCTAATTGTTACATGATAATGGTTTCTGCAATTCTGATATCGCAAAAGGCTGAAAAATATGAATGAGCCTCAAACCAATCACAGTGTTTCTGAAAGAGCAACCAATCAGAGCTCTAGATGAGGTACTGGATTTTCTGGTGAATCAAAGTCTTCATGTAATCTAACAAAAGTCTTCGGTGCATTAATGGGTGGGGATAAAGTGCTGTAGCCAAAGTAAGGAGATCTATTTAAAAGGTGATTGTTTGTGACATTACAAAAACTGCTATTTCTTTTTGTAGCTTATTTTCCATATGTGGACTGTATGGATATGGGGAGTAAATGGACCATTTGATACAATAGATAAAATGATTAAAGCATCACAATTGCGATATGTAGCAGTAAATTGCAATACTCACATTTTGTCCATGTCGTACAGCTGTATCTGTTAGTTGTTTTAGACTTTCAGCTTAAAAACTGAAGAAGCAGATTTCACAAATTGAACATGTCTGATCTAATTGTTTACATTACGACCACCTACTGTGGCTTTAAGAAACTTGTTAGGATTACAAATGAATTTTAGATCATGTAAGTAGAGCCTTTTAAAGCCTTGTGTTTTTCTGTGACAGGTGTGACATTTTCGTTCTTCTGGAAGAATCAGGAAAAGGAGTCACGTTTTGCCTTATCGTCTGGAGGGAAGATAATTTCCAACGGCTTCTCTGTGTACGCTAACCCAATAGCGGGATATGTGGAGTTCTACACCAGAAGAAACTTAAAACGCTGGAAAGTCCACATTTCCCCACCAGGTAAATCCTTACAAGATGAGTCAATGAGTGGGCATGTATGTGAGAGGAAAAGTGAGTAAATGAATGTGAAATGAGTGCGCAAATGTAAATGAGAGAGAAAATGAGTGGGTGAGGGCAAGTGAGCAATTGTTGAAAATATATGATTGAATTAATGCAAATGGGTGGACAGTAAACCTTCAACATTCATGGGGGTCATGTTCCACCTGAGAATTGTGAAAAATGGCGAATTTGTGATGTGGCAAAAAAAAAAAAAAGCCTATTTTTATAGTGCAAACCTTAAATATGCCCCCAATATGCCTCCCAACTTAATGCATTACCCTTAAAGAAACTGCAAAGGTAATCCTGTATCCATACTCTACAATGTACACTGAACTCTCCAGCAGTGCTAGAATGTAAAATACCCCTGTCACCCCTTTATATACTGGACTGTAATTCATGCAAGCACATGGTACATAGAGCAATAAATGAATTTAATGTGTAGTTATAAAAATACATGGCTCAGCATCTGAAATTTAGTGAGTGTGTCCCGAGCTCAGTGTGCAGTTTCTGATAAATGCTTGGTAAATGTTGTTTTGTGATACTGAAGCATTTCTGTCATGGGCTGCTGTAATGCACAGAGAATGCCAGCATGACACAGTGCCCAGCACTGAAATATAAATACAGTCTGGTTAAATACAGCTTTTGTGGTACAGTATAAAAACAGAACCCTTCACAGTAAAAACCCTGCATTGTTCACCCTACTTTAGACATTTAAACCAATCATTTACAAAGATGTGCTTGCATTTCTTTTCAAGGACATTGATTAGATTTAGTTAACCTAAATTATATGCAACAGTTTGATGAAGGCCCTGTTCCAGCATGACTGACTGTACAAAGTGAGGCCCATAAAGTCATTTGCTATAGAAAAACTCCAGTCACCTGCACAGAATTCTGACCTCATCTGAACACTTTTGGAACAAACTGGAATTTCTTTATTTTTGCCCAGCATCAGTCCCTGACCTTAAAATGGTTCTGTAATGGAGTGGGCATATATATTCACAGGCACTCTTCTGTGGAAAGCCTGCCCAGCTTTTTTTTTTTATTATTGAAAAACCTGGTGGCTTAGTGGTTAAGGTGTTACACCGGCAAAAGGTTGTGGGTTTAAATCTAAATGCTAGTGGCACCTCTGAGGTACTCCAAAGCATGGTACGGTCCCCACACACTACTCTCCGGGCGCTGTGTTCCAGGCCGCCCACTGCCTCACTTGGTGAATAGGTTAAATGCAGAGGAAAATTTTTTGCTGTTGACACTGTGCACTGTGGTGTGTTCACGTATGATGGAAACTATAACAGTGTATGTTATCAAAGGTTTAAAATACTATTCTTGGCAAGTGCAGAATTAAGTATGAGTGCTAATTGTCTAGATGTCATGTGAAGAGTATATTGCACAATGCTGTCCCAGCATAAACGTTTATAGACTGCCAACATCTGGTGTTGACAATTCGGCAAGCTGGATTTAATTGGCTTTTTTTTAGTCCACAGCACCTGACTTGAGCATGTGATTTGGTGCAAAATCTAGCCCAATCTGGAATTAATATAACTGGTATCTCCATTTCAAATTAGAGAATCCTTTCTTAAGCTCTTCCTAATACTCACTATTTTTTTTTCTCTCTGTATCCAGGGCCTTTCTGGACACACATTCTCTTCACATGGACTCTGAAAGATGGCTTAAAGGTCTATATAAATGGCACATTCAACATCAGCGATGAGGTGGGGGGCCCATCGCAGATCTATGGCGACACTTACAGTGACCTAGTGATTGGAACAGGAAACAGACAGTCCTATGAGCACTATGTGACCGGAGCCTTTGATGAGTTTGTCATTTGGGAAAGAGCTCTATCACCCAAAGAGATTAGGCTCTACTACAAAGCAGCCATAGGTAGTTTTTGTTTATTATATCTTCAGTTTGCTGTGCTTAAAAACCTGTCATTGCTTGTGTAGTTTCCACATACATCAAATATAATTATTCAGTTTTGGCTTTCAGTATTTTCAGTATTTTTATTACAGTGTTTATTTTCAGTGTAATTTGTTTACATTGCCATGTAACAGAAACACCATGTGCTGCCTAGCAGCTTATGCTCCAAATGTTTGGAGCTACAGGTCATTCCCCACTCTCATAGCTGCACTTTCTGCCAAGCTATTATGCAAACAGAAGACATTCAATGCCACAAAATATGAGTAGATACAAATGAAAATTGCACACATCACACTGGCTATCTTGGTGGTCTCTCATTTTGAGAGAATATGGTGTTTTTTCTTTAAATCATCAGCACTTATTAGTTAACAGTACTTTTTCAGAGATGGCCAGTTTAAGTGCTTTATGGACTGTTTCACTATAACAGAAGACATTAAATTATTGTTGCTGTTTAGTTATAGCAATATAAAAATAAATAAGTAAATAAAAGTGTATTGTTTATAATTTATAAAAATGAATTCTGATGTTTCTTACTTTTTAAACTTTAAAGGGGACATATTATGCTAAATTATAATAGGTCTATATAGGGCTATACAAAACATGTTCATGAAATAATTTGCATAAAATCACTCTTAAATAGAGATATAACCAGTTTTAATCTTCAAAGTTTTGTCCCTTTCAAAACGAGCCATTTCAGGGCTCTGTCCCTTTCATGTAAATAAGCTGTTGCTGGCCACGCCCCATCCATCCCATGCTCCACCCACCCCGTACACCGCTGGTTTGACACATGCAAGGGAATGAAACAAACAAGTTAGTTCATACTTAACTGCAATAGAAACCCAAAAGTCATTATTTGAAAGTGTTTACATCCCCCTCATCTGCTGACTTGTCACAGACAGTAGATACAGATCCTCCACAACGCTGTAGATAACTTCTTATTTGAATTTTCCATTCCACCTTAGATACTTAAGGTGGAATAAAACAGATTGTTGCTGGGACATGGTCATCAAAAATAAAACGAAAGTCACGCAGTTTTTTGGGTTTTCTTTGTGTAACTGTGAACTCTGTTCTTTGCTGCAACAGCACAACACTTCATCTGTGACTTGAATCTGCATGTAGCCCCAGCGTTCGGTTTATTCGCGCTCGTAAAACTAGCAGACTATATGGCCGAACTTTAACCAATCTGGTGTTGGGGTGCAGCGGAACGCGCCGTACCTTATACATTAATGGGAACAAAACATGCATTTTATGCCGTGACCGTTGTATTTTTACGCCAAGTTCTTTGCCTTAACTAATAGCGGAGGTTGTTTTATTGTGTTTTGAGCAAGTATTGGCCAGCTGAGTGGATTTAGTTTGCCACTGCCATATATACAATCCAGTATTTCATCCCATGTTGCTGTTTGAACTTAAGTTTATAGACTTTTTTTTCTCTGTTGCATGAAACTTCAGAGTCTTAGCTTTAAAATGAGTCCAACCGCAAACAAAAATAATTATTTTTAAGCTTTTAAATTTGGGAACTACAAAGACCCAAGATGGCCGCTGAAAGGGGTGACAAGCAACAGGCTAGTGAGGGGGGTCTCGACAGATGAGGGGCGTTTCCATGTAAATTGGAACTAAACAACTAATTTTGAAAGGACCTGAAACTGTGAAGAATAAATCTGGTAAAATCTCTTTATGTGCGAGTGATTGTGCAAAGAACTTCATGTACAAGTTTTGTATATCCCATAGACCTATTATAACTAAAGTGAGTTTTGCATAATATGTCCCCTTTAATAAAAGTAATGCTACAGAGCTCAGAACAGTCCTGCTAATTGTAATATTACACTTTCACCTAAATATAATCATGTGCTATCCATCAATATCATTTTATTTAAAATGCATATGTACTTGTTTAATAAATAGGAATATAATAGTGTTACTTTGAGAGCACATATCCATTATTACCAATCAGTGCCGCAGTTGCCATAATAATTCGGACCCTCAAAAAAGTAATTTTGATAATTATTATTTGATCTTCTAATGTACATTACACAATTATATAAATTCAGTTAATTACAATTACTTGTTTAGTAAGTCACAGTTTAATTTGTTTAATTTAGGGGCTACAGGCAAGAAGTAAATCGTATATAATTAGAGAATGCTTATGACATCAACATTGATAACTGCTTGCTCTAGGGCTCACTATACAAGCTTTTGTATAGTGTTTGTTTGTTTGTTGTTGTCATTATATTGTCAAACTGTGGTCACATTTTAAATTCATTTTTGCATCCATAGCTATTTATTCTAGTCTCATCTTGAACAGTGACATAGAACATCTGCAGCAACAATCATTTCCTTTTATGCCGTTATCAGTTATGAGCATGCCAAAAAGGAAGGAGGTTTTAGGAGGCAATTTCCACATTCTCCACATTCCACCATCTCTCCCCATATTCAACTGCCATGCACCAAAACACATAAATAACTCCATCTGTAAGTCAAAATCAAACTTGCCAGGTTATACAGCTCAGTGTTTTTTGAATTTCATAATAATTCAGAGAAAACCTGCCAGCCATCTTGAGTTTTGCAGTCTTGTGCCCATGGAACCATTTTTTGGTATTTGAATGGATTTCACACAAGATTCTGGTCCCCTTTTAAACGAATTCTGTTCAGAACATTGTAACTGTAAACTGAAAGACATCAAGGTTGGCATAAATTGCACCAGAAATATTCAGAAAAGCCTGTGACGATTAAACCTGAAGCTCAACATGAATGCTGAGGCACTATATTGAGTTTAAATAAGCAGCCCACTTCATATACAGTACAATGCAAAAGTCTTAGACACTTGAGATTTGAAACCTATTCAGCAGAGCAGTATATGTTTTGAAAGCTAATATTAGAATGTATACAAATAATCCAAATAATTGTGATTTTATGTTTATGTTTTTGCTTAATCTTTCCTCTCCAACAACAGAAGTCGATTATTATGTTGTTGTTCTCATCAAATACCTCTAAAACCTGGTCCAGCTTAATCAATTCATTTAGTTCAGTATATTAAATCAGGAGCTGCTGCTGAAGTATCACAAATCCATGCAAAAGCCAGAGCTATTGAGGTGAAATCTGGAACCTGTGTTTTTCTACTTTTCTAAACCTGAAACAAGTACTGTTAACAAACAAAACAAATCATGATTTTATTTAATGCTTTCTTGTTTGTTTGCATTTATTCTAATGTTAACTTGTGTAGTTGATGGCGGAAAGTCGCTTGCTGCTCAGGATTTAAACAGGAGCCTGAGACTTTTACACAGTAATGTAAATATGTGGTACTAAACTAATGTCCCAGATTCTACTATGAGCATAGTGCCATTTTAACATCATGTATAGTACTGTATACTACTGGGAAAGACCATTCTATAGCACCTTTGTTCTGCCATCATAGGGATATTAGCAGTTCATTTTAATGTCAGATGTTGTCAAAGGCCACTTATTTTCTCAAAAATGTGTTCAGACCTAAAACTAGTATTTTAACATAATTTTAATAACAATATGTGATATTCTGTAGTACGGCACTGTATCCCTTCATCTTTTGGA
This sequence comes from Clupeocharax schoutedeni, assembly GCA_037974565.1. Classification (NCBI taxonomy): domain Eukaryota; kingdom Metazoa; phylum Chordata; class Actinopteri; order Characiformes; family Alestidae; genus Clupeocharax; species Clupeocharax schoutedeni. Next base: position 392,404 of record JBBPDH010000017.1, on the reverse strand, counting down.
CAGAATAATGCAATAACACATGAGAGGGTCTGCTGCAGCCTGAGATATTTGCTCTGGGGTGGTCGTAAGTATTTATAATCTGAAAGTTTATCATTATCAGCAGTGGCCAGAATGGACACAGCCCATGTTTCTCTTCATCACATCTGAGTCCATGCTCATCAAAATCATCAGATCCCACCAAAGAGCCACCAGGCATGAATTACAGTCCGGTTACGAAATGGCCTGTCCACAACGAATACAACAAACTGCTGAAAAGCATATTAATCTTCTTCCAGAAATGCCTCCCAACCATGAACTTAGCAAAGACTTGTTTGTGTTTGCATAAGAGGAAGCTTTAGAGAATCTGTCATCGCTGTTTTAGCCCAGAGTACTCACATTTGTGGTGGATAATTGTTTTAGATGGCAGTTGTGTTTATCTCACTATTTAAGACAGCTCTGGCTGTGGACTTGGCCAGCACTGTTTACCCACAGTATAAATGAGGCTGTGGTTTCAGCTGGAACTCATTCAATGAAGTCCTTTTTTATGCAACAGGCCACAGGCAGAGAGTGCAACTTTGTTTTTTGTAAGATTGTAATTCGTATGGAAAAAGCATGGGTAAATGTTGTTATTGAACAACTGAGAGCCACCTTTATAGGAAAGTGTATTTCATATTTCTTTTTCTTTTTATCTTTTTTGCCCAGGACACTGTATATAAACACATTTCCTCGCAGTAGTAACTCCTGGCCATATTCATCCAAAATCCTATTACTGTTCTCCACAGAGAGGGAAAAAATCCAGCAGTACCTTCAGCAATGGTTGACTATAATGAGGCCACTAGCATGGATGTGTATGTAGAGAGCCATTCTGCCAGGAGGGCTGTAAACTGCCTTTCTGTAATTGACCATCTGTGTTCTTGTATGGAAATGCTCTTTGTATGGGCCAAGACAGGAAGAGCTATCAGTGGCAGTTACCTCCTTGACAGGTGTGGAGGATTTTCTCTCAATTTGAGATTTGTCTGTGAAAGTTATATTTATGTTGTATTTGTGAATGACATTAAGCTCTTAAGAAAGGGCCTAAAAAGAATTCTTTAGAGCGATTCCACATGAGAACCAGTATTGAAGCCTTTCGTTGCAGGCCATAGTAAATCTCATTGGTTCTATAAAGAACCTTTTTAAGGCTTAGGTTTGTAAATTAAATATAAGAGTATAAAGATCAAACTCATATACATATCATTTTGTAAAGATTCTTCACAAGTTAGTGTTTTTTCTTAGAACTGTACCGAGTGTCACGATGGGCAGAATAGAGAGGCTTGGACGCCCTTGTTGCGTGCCGGATTGGCCCGGGCGTGACTGGCACGCGAGAGCAGGTGAACCATGCTGTTTATTCTGAGAGTGCTCCGGTAAAGGAGTAGAGGCACGCACCAAACGTGCCCGCGCTCTCACTCGCACACACAGGGGGGTAAGGGAGGAGCTCCGGGGAGCGTGAGTACTCATGCCACCTTGTACTGATGGAGATAGGGTCACTTAGCATGAAGCTAGAGACTTCAATGACTGTGCGAGGATGTACACCTGTTACCTGCTTTTATACCTGACGTGCGGTCATTTCCGGTACCTCGTGACCGCACGTGACCCGGTGTGCGTGACACCAAGTCAGAAACCATTAAGGGTATCTTTATTTTTGAGGAACTTCAGTGCAGTAATGTAGTATGTATATGTTTTCAGATATAATCTGTGTTGCACATGTTTTTACAGTACATTTTAATATGCTTCTCTCAGCCTGTGCAGTTAACATCAAATTTCAGGCACTCTTTCAGTCATTTTATGGTTTTCTAAATTAACCCCTGACATTTATATTCTATTTTTGCTCACTAATCACACAATTAATGAACAATGTGCTTTTTTCTTCTGTTTGTTTACGGCAGGTGACAATGTTTTCTTTCCAACCACTGAACCTTCAACCAGTGTCCACACTACAGCTGATGATAACGGTCTGCAGGTAAGTGATTATGTGGTAAAGTCATCATAACTGTCTCTACTCGCCACCAGCTAGAGACCGGGGCAGTTAGTGGCCTAGTGGTTAAGGCATTCACCCTGTGATCAGAAAGTCCGGGTTCTATTCCCAAGACTACTAGGCACCTCTGAGGTACCCTGAGCAAAGTACCGTCCCCACACACTGCTCCCCGGGCGCCATGTTCGTAGCTGCCCCCGCTTCACTTGATGAATGGTTTAAATGCAGAGGAAGTATTTCGTGCTGTTCACATATGACCAGATTGTCACTTTCGCTTCACTTAAATCCACTTTGAGATTCTCTGCTGAGTGATGATGGAAAATGCACTATAAAATAGATCACTTTTTCATGTAGGACCAAATATTCATCAGGAGACTGTATGCCCAAAATGCATTAATGGAGGGAATGGGAGTTATGGTTAGAGTCATTTTCCCTGACTTTGTTGCTTTAACAGATTATTTAGCCAAATAATCAACCAAAAGCGCTCACTCTGTTCAACCAGCTCTAACGCAGCGATTTAAGTTGATTGATAAAAATCTTTCAACTAATGGCATTGTGACTGATGACAAAAATAATTTAAAAGCTTTTATTCATTTAAATTAATTTAAAATAAATAATAATAGTAATTTCCGTTGTGTTTTGAAAGCAATTGCAGGTGTATGGTGAGGTTTGTGCTGCATTTTGCCCATGTGTTTTGAGAGCTGATGTTAGTGTAGTACTTTGGTTAGAGTTCTTGGGTTAGCAGTTGTGTTGGGTCTGGTGACTTCATTTGGCTGATAGTAAATTAGTCTGGGCATTCAGGCACTGACAGATCCACCATGCCCTCCTACCATGCAGAGGAGAGTGAGTTTTATCGCCCCCATGTCTCAAACTGTCCTCAATGACTTTTCTCCTCATCAGCCAAGGTGCACACAACCACATACACACATTTGTTTGTATAATGTGTCAGAACACAAGTTTTTACATGACCTGTACATGATATGTATTATTTATTTGGGTCAAAATCTAATAAGGAAATGCCACATGTATTCTATTTATGTAAGTTTCAATATGTAGTAATTATATGCCTCACATTACTAAAGTACAGTTTATACAAGGACTTCGTCGGCTTTGTAGGTTAAACATACTTTACGCTTAGAATATATGAAAAGGAGCACATGCGAACACACTGTACTAAAAAGGAGCTCATGCAAACAAAGTCATACATTCTCAAATGATCAGGGGAGTTAAAGCTAACTCAAATGTATGACAGCTGCTTGGGGACATAAACACACATACACACACCCTGAACAGACCTATGTACATGACTCCAGCAGGAAATGAGGTGGAGTGCAAGCCGTAAACACAAACAAATCTGTCTCTTGTTGCGCTATTGTTTTCCTCCAGACTCTGAGGAAATGGAAAGAAATTGGATATTGAGCACTCACGCAAGCACCAAGCGATTATTAAGCCAGGCGGTCAGAAAGGAGAGGGAGGGAGAAAGGGGCATTCAGAGATGGCTGAAGCATTCCCAGATTTAACACAGCTTCCTTTAGGGTATGGATGAAACAATGAGGCAGTCAGGAGGTAGTCTGTATCTTATTTCAGACCCATTTTATTTATTATTTTTTTCCCTCAAACTGCTGTGCATGATTCTAAAACTCTCATAATCTCATCCCTATTCAAAGGAGAGTGTGTTGTGTTGGACCTGCTCCACCTGTTCCATGTAATGAAGGATGATTAGAATGTAACTTACTTGACAAACCCAGCTTTAATAGAATTACTCCCACAAAACCATTTTCATAAATTAAATCTCTAAGTGAAAGCATATGGGGAGAAATTGATGTCAGAACCAAGCTGCTGTGACCATCTAATGTCTCTGTTTTCTGTGTGTGTGTGTGTGTGTGTGTGTGTGTGTGTGTGTGTGTGTGTGTGTGTGTGTGTGTGTGTGTGTGTGTG